>JAFBJU010000069.1:303572-883649 GCA_016785305.1 Colistium nudipinnis
GTATACAGGAATTGCTCCCACCCACTGGTTCAGGTATGTGGACGACACCAGGGTCAAAATCAAGACCCTGGAAGTTGAAGCGTTCTCAGCGCACATCAACAATGTGGACAAAAACATCAAGTTCACCCGTGAAGATGTGAGCGGAAACAGCTTGGCCTTCTTGGACTGTGGAGTACACATCGAAGAAGACAGAAGCCTCAACATCTGAGTCTACAGAAAACCCACACACACAGACCGGTATCTACTTTTTGATTCCCACCACCCCCTGGAGCACAAACTGGGAGTCATCAGGACTCTAAATCACAGAGCCACAACAATACCAACAAACACGAAGGGCAAACAGAAGGAACAGAACCATGTCAAGGCAGCCCTCAAAACCTGTGGCTACCCAAACTGGGCTTTCGTTAAAACTACCAGGCAAAAGAGGGTGAACGGAGAAGAAAACAGTAGCAAGCGGAAAAAGAGCAATGTGGTTTATGCTGTCCAATGCACCGAGGACTGTTCTGATTTATACATAGGAGAAACAAAACAACAATTGCACAAACGCATGTAACAACACCGAAGAGCAACCTCCTCTGGCCAGGACTCAGCCCTTCATCTACATTTGAAGGACAGTGGACACACATTTGAGGATGAAAACGTTCACATTCTGGCCAGAGAAGACAGCTGGTTTGAAAGAGGAGTAAAATAAGCTTTAAGACACCATCTCTCAGCCACTTACAATGCTGTCCTTCACTCTACCTAGGAAGGTAAACAAGAACAACAACTCAAAGGACATCTCAGGTGAAACCAACGACCCTCATTTAAACCTAGACTCGGGCGAAACCCATAACCTGAATCTGGGCCAGATGGCCAACGACCTGCAAGTTTGACACAATGGTCCTCTAATTAGGTACTCATCCTCTGATTAGCTATTAATTTTGCAGAGGATAAATACCTGAACTTTTCCAGCAGCTAGTTAGAACTGAAGAAGCCTCTCGGTTGAGAGGTGAAACTTCTTCAACCAGTCCAGTTGCCTACTTGAAATCGCACTTGATATTACCATGACCTGGATGACTGAGAACCTCCACAGACAAGAATACAGGCTTTCTTCATCTCTCTCTGAACACAGTCATGTCCTTCTTTCCCGCTATATGCCAACGTTTCCTTGGTGGTCTTATCAATGAGTTGTGGGACCAGCATCCTGCCCAGCCCAGGGCAGGAGGCTGATGATGATGGTTGGTCGGCAGCTGTGGGACTGCTGAGGATGGGTGACAGATGGGAGAGAAGGAGTCCTTGAGCTGGTCCCGCTGTTTCCTCTCTTTTACTCCTTCACTTGTTGTCTCCACAGTATCGTCTGTTCTGTCTTCATCTTTGCCCTTTTTATTTAATCGTTTTCACTCTTTGCTATTTCACCCCATCACGTCCCGTCTTTCTTTGTCTGTGCTTCCTTTTAACTTTTCACAATATTTGATTAAGATTGTCTCTCTCTTACATGTGTCCATTTCGTTCTGATATCTCTTTCATCTTTCCTCATGCCTTTTGTTCTCTTTTCTTTTCTTGGTGCCCTTATTCGTTTGATTTTGTGTTTTAACTCTCATTCCCTTTAGCTATTTATCGGTCCTCATCACATTTATTATGTCATATTTCTTTCACTAATCAAGTCCCATTGTTCAATCACTCTAATTTGCTGCATTTTAGTGGAAACCCTTCCCTCATTTTGGTTGACCTTATTCCTTTGTTCTTGTTTCTTTCACACAGATTGGAAGCACATATACTGGATAATTAAAAAAAAAAAAATTCTCATGTTTTCACCCAAAATTAATTCCTGCCTGTGTGTAATACTGCACACTCCAAACCACCGAATCTACAATTGCCAAGCCTTTTCTAAACTAGTTCAATATCTACTCCCTCCACTGAGCAGAGGAAGTCATCTCTTACTTTAAAATTAGGCTGCGGGCCTCAGCTGACCTAAAAAGTCACTTTTAAACGCTGTAATGAGCTACTGTGGCATGGATATCCATCTCTCTATGCTCATCACATGGATGTCATTTTAGGGACTTAACTAATACCGCAGTGTAACTGTGCATGGATTTAGCAACTTCAATGGTGTGGTACTGGCAATGTCACAGTCTAAGTCAGTCGACCTGAAACATACCAGTAACTAATGAATGGACTGAAATTAACTGCAATTCAGATATCCATGGTTTAAACTACTCAACAATCAGAAGGGGTTACCAATAAACCTGATGCAGACACACTTGCCTTTTATTTGGCACCTTTATCACATCAAATCCATGCCTTCAGGTTTATCTATGTCTGTGTTTCTCAAACTGGGGTTTGAGCACCCCACCCCATGGTCTGTGAGTTGTCTATATATTATCTTATCAAAAATAATAAACATTAAAGTTAACCTTAAGTTTGTTACATGACAATAAAACATGACTAATCCTAACACGTAGTAAACTATATGTGAGATTGCAGAGTTCTCAGGTAATAAGGTGTTATGACTGGGAGTTAAGAGCTCCAATTAAAACCTTTATTTTCTGTTGTACTTTCCTGCCATTCAAAGCTAATAACAAGCTGTTTCCTATTAAAATAAATTGTAGAATTATGGTAAAAGATGTATTATTTATTTTGTATTATAATTCGGTCCATGAGACTGTGTTTTTTCCGACTGTGGCAAAAGCTCTAAGCTTCTCCTGAAGAGCTTTGTAGTTTTGTCTTATTGCTCCCAGACACCATGGCTGGGAGCCTTTGATGACGCGAACGCTTTTGGGAATGGCAACTGTCTCACGCTGCTGCATAGCAACTTTGTCACAATCAAACAAGCGAAATAGCCTTAAGCATCAAGATCAGATGTGTGGAATTTTGGGTGAGGCTCTGCAAGATGTGGGATGAAAACAAAAACACAGAACTTCCCAGAGAGAACTCCCAAGAATCGTAAGACTTTTGAGATTTATTTTATCATTCAAGTTCTTGTGTGTGCAATTTAACAAAAGCAAATAACAGTAAAGCAGGTCAACACAATTTGTCTATTATGACCTGATTTGATTTAGTCTGAAGGTCAAAATTAAACAAAGTATATTATATAACACAATTTATATAAATAGCAAGCATGACAGTATCAGAGTTGGTGCTAATGAGATGAGAATAGGTCATGATTTTTGGACTATAGGAAGACATAACGAACATTGCAGTCTGAGCCCAACATAGTATCCAGTGTTTAATGCTATTTTTGATTTATTCCCAACAAAACAAAAACAGACAGAAACAAACAGGTGATTGAAAAATATTTGGTAGAGATTACAACTTATTCACTAAAGCAATATCAGTATTGCTTTGTGTTATGTGTCTTTCTAATAGACCGTGAATCTGGAAATGAAGATGAACAGTAGTAAAATATTATTTTTGATTGGTTATAGTCACTGGTTGGATTTAATTTGGAACTGAGAGACTGATAACTCAAACCTAATGGCCACATTCTGTAACATATGTAACTTATGCAGAAACATGATATGCATTGATGTGAAAAAGCCTTGAGCCTGCGTGTCATGTGGCGGGAACAATAAAGAGTCCACCACAAAACATCATCATGTTTGTTTATTCATAATTAACACCTCAGCCCGCTCCATACGAGTAAGTGCTGGGGCTTGTCCACACATCAACTACAGAGTGCATCCAAGAACCTCAAGGTCAAAGCCGTCTCTGCAATTTCGCAGCAGGGACAGATGGCTGTGCCTTTGAGTTTTACTCGACCGAGTCTGTGATGCGAAGCGAAGCAGCGCAGCACAGAGTGGGGGCACAGAGAGAGGCGCTAATAGTGAAAGGAAGTACATCGATGAATTTAGGGCAGGGAGAGAGGAAGCCAGACCTATTTCACATTTGCCCGGTGTAACCCAGGGTGTCCACTTCTCATTAAAATCAATTTCTTTGCTTGGAGTTGGAAGGGTGCGGGTGGGTCATTGGTTCAGGATGTGTGGGGCCACAGTAAGAGCGCCGGCTTGTTTCCAATCACTGAGCTGGAAAGAAAAGCTAATGCCTGTGGAGTGAGACTGCATAGCCGGAACTCTGTGTAAACCGAGGCAGCAGCTAATCATGCAGGCTGACATTCCGTGTTAGTCTATTCCACATCCTGCTTTGAACTGTGGCCTTCCAGGTTTAATACTTTGAAGGATAAGACCAGTATTCATCTTGACAGTAACTAGTAATAGCCGCATTGTTCTTTCTGCTGAAAGGAGAAAGACATGTTATATTAAGTCATGAATGCTGATTGGCTTTAAACCTATCCACCAACACAACTTAAACACCTTTACTCTTACATACATCAAGTTATTTATTTCATTGCTGCATTTGCACTGCTCATGTGTACTGACTACTGAATGTGCACTGACATTGTAAACTTCTGTTTAAATTGTACTTAGAACTCCCATATAAACATCCCCCTTTTAATTTAACCTACATAACAGTTTTAGTATGTTGATTTACATTTATATTGATCATTTGCTCACCAGTAACCTATTGTATATCCATACACTCATGTTACATTTATTCACCTACTTTTGATGCACTCCGCATTTCGAGCGTCCGTTTACGACGGTACTTTTCAACAGCACTACATGCATTTTGTTCTCAGGCCTTGATCCCTGGTCCAAGTGGACGCTTTGCATGAGGATGTAAATTCCTGCTGGAGCTAGCAGAGGCTAAAGTGAGCGACACAAAGGCAATCAAGAGAATTGTAAATGATTTTCCTGTGTCTTTTATCTCAAACTCTTGTAGATGGCGCTCACCTCATGCACTCTCTTTTGTCTTTAGTTCAGTGAAGGACAGATAACGCTGCTCTTTGCGTGGCCTGTAAGAGGATTACAAATACAACGTCTTCTGAATAATCTCAATCTTAGATGTGCCACTGAGCACACCTAATTCCTGCAAAAAGATCTGTCATATACTTAAACCTATTGCTGCAATTTTTCTTTTTTAATCCATACTCAAGTTCCCTTTATTTATTACCCTTTATGAATATAGCTTTTTACTCTTTTTTTGTACCTGTAATTTCAATTGATGCTGAGCACATAATTGTTGCGCATATGACCAATACATTTTTGAATCTCGAAATCTTGAGTCGTATGCAGTATGTACTGTAAGTGTGAAGTGTCACGGTCAGTGGTGAATAATGTTCTGCTTGTCATTTGTTTCATCCAGTTTTGCTTCTTATTCTCTGTCACCACCCACAACAGGGGCCACCAAAGACATGGGCAAAATGCTTGGTGGGGAGGAGGAAAAGGATCCTGATGCCCAGAAAAAAGAGGAAGAAAGGCAAGAGGCACTGAGGCAACAGGAGGAGGAGAGGAAGGCCAAATATGCAAAAATGGAGGCAGAGAGAGAAAACCTCCGACAGGGCATCCGAGATAAGGTAAAAAATAAATAAGGTAACATGTTATCAATGCAGGGATGTTCAAGTGTTTTCTCTTATACAGTTAGAGCTGCAGGCTTTGACTTCTCCTAAGTTTTTTTTGACTTTGCTTGGGGAGCATTACCATTTTCCACTTAATGCTATTTTATATCTAACAAGAAAATGTCTATTACCCCACTGACTCAAACAAAAACAGTTTTCATTTGTTATCCTACATTTGCAAGCAGCAAATGTTCACTGACCTTTTAGTGCCATTTAGTCATGCAGATAGGTTGTGTTACGAAATACTGTCCCTTTTAAACATTTAAGAAACTGTTCACCACTGCAAACTGGATTTTTTTGTAACTATTTTGTATTTGATAAATACTTAATATTGAATCAATTTGTACTCAAATGTGTAGTAATGGTATAAAAGTACTGGCAGCTTGTGATGAATGGTTGCTCGTGCATTGCTAATATTTTATTGAATATTCTTCTTGGACACCAGTAGGGAGTTCAAGCTGTGTATAAAACATTGTAGCCCTTATACAATCATCCTTGGAGTTTGAGCCACACTGTGCGGATTCTTTAGTTTAGTTCAGCAACAATTCTGACAAGAGGGAGAGAGAGGAGGGAGTAAGGGCAATATGATAGCATATCTTTGGAGAGTGTTTGATTATGGCGAGTGGAGAGGGGCTGACTAAGCGTGTCTGTCTTCACTTCAACTGACGCAAGCCTTTGTTGTTGCGGAGCAAATCTGAGAGTGACAGAGGGGCTGAATAAAGCAGATTGCAGGAGAACAAGAAAGTGCAGCATGATGGGAAAGTGCAGAAAAAACAAGGAAGCAGTGCGGAGCCAAGGGATATATCCATGGGCCAATCACTCAAATGTTTTATTTGTTTCTAAAGTCAGGAGGAAGCATGTCTCGGTTGGTAATCTAAGACCACTTAATCCACAGGTTTCAGTTGAATAATGGTTAATTGGCATTTAATATTACGCCAAACTATTTGATTAAGGCAAATATCCTCAGCATCTGTAAATAATAAAAAAATTGTTTTGTTGATTATTGGTACAAGATGAGACTTGGGACACTGCTGTCCATTTACATATCTAAAAACATGTATGTATGTTGCAATAAAATTGGACAATCAGAATCTTAGCTAAACCAATGTATTAATGTTACAACATTTCCTTCAGTCTTATTGCTTATATATTTTATTTCTATCTACCATTACAAACAAGGCCCATGGAAGTGTTTTTGGAATGAGCTCTATCAGCAGTGGACAGATAAACTGATTGAAATCTCTGGTGTAAATCACCAGATTTGGCCATTACAGCTGACACACATAGGAAAGAAAACATTTGCATTATAAGACGGAGGATCAGAAAGGAGCATCTTTTAAGCTGACAGGTGATGAGGAGGTGAGCAGAAGGAGCCGAAGGGGGTTTCGTTAGCTGCAGAAGGAATCAGTCAAATCCAGAACGAGCAGAATGTTAGGATGGAACAAACACCAACCAGTGTGGTTTACACTGGTCTTCTATTGTAAACATTCAGCTCATTACTGTGTATTCATTGTCATGAAGTTTTGCATTTTATTTCATTTTCAAATCTCAAGACTGTTGCTCATACGCCAAAAAGGTCTGTCACTCTACTGAAGGGCATGTCTTTGAAATATCAGTGCTCGACAGAAGGACAGCGGATATTATTGAGCTTTATGCAGACATACTGTACATGAAAAGCAAAACAACAGCTGAAAATAATCGAAGGCTGAAAAGCAGTTGTGATTGCCCAATTTGACTTCTTCCATCAGCAACCCTATGCCTCCTATGAAGCTGGAACATCTTTTAAGATATTTATTGCTCCAGAATCAGGTTAACTTGGACCCAGGAGAGTGGCAAAGAGGTCACACGGGAGTCCAGCTCATTTTCCACATCTCTGCCTGAAGACCATCAGTTGTTGACCTTGTTGACCTTCCTGTGCTCCACAGCCTTTTTCCTTTTTCTGAAACAAGGACCTCACATGCACACACAATACTTTAAGGAGCACTAGTACCACTCTACAGGCCAAAAGCTGAGACAGAGGCTGTAGGACCATGTTTACAATACAGTTCTATCTTCTGGGCTTTTGGTTATAGTGATCAGCCTGAGGGGTCCAGAGGCAAAACAGTAGAATAAATTACAAAGTGTATATCCTTTCCTTCTCCTTAAGGAGCAAACAATGGATGGGATTGTTAGACTCAAGGTGCTGGTGAAACAGATTTGATGATTGACATTGCAATTTTGTGCTTCGTCCCTTACAAACATGCTTTTTATTTAATAGAATTCTGTTGGGACCCAGGGATTTGTAAGCTAATCTTCAGTGTTGTCCAGCAGGCCTCCAGGAGTGCCTCTGCTGGTAAATGTGGGGGAATGTGAAAGTAGGGCTAGAAGCTGTCACAGCTCCCGCATTCTCTCACTAACAAATTACTAACAAATAAACGACATTTTCTGCTCAGTTCCACCTCCACATCTAACTGCAGAAATCAATAAGTGCTGTTAATGCACCTCCATGGTGGAAGGAGCCTGGAGAGAACCTCTGCATATGAAGAGATCTGAATTACATAGCAAGAACGTTTTAAACCAGTTTACCATTAATGCACTAAAACATCATATGTGTATGTTAGTAGTGGGTAGAAATTATATGCTCCGGTCCTCTCATTTAAAATAAATCTTAGCAAAAAAGGGAGTATCCGAAAAATGTCAACAAGTTTCTGAATATTTTTCCTGACTTTCATAATATAATAATTGAAAAAGATAAAAATAAATAACAATAATAATAATATGTAACTGTAGCTAAGATAAATGATCAAAGGTTTTCATTTAAAAAAATCGCCTTCTACCAAAACACCCCTCGATAAATAAATCTCATCCTGTTATGGATTTGTAATATGCGTGCTTGTTTTGTTTTGTCTTTTCCCTGCAGTATGGCATCAAGAAGAAGGAGGAGAAGGAAGCTGAGGCAGCGGCTGCAATGGAGCAGGCCTCCGAGGGCAGCCTCACCCGCCCCAAGAAGGCAGTTCCCACCGGATGCGGTGATGAGGAGGAGGAGGAGAGCATCGTGGATACGGTCATGAAATTCATCCCGGCCCCGCTCATGGATATGTTCAACAAAAAGTAACAGTGTGTTGCGTGAAATACGATTAATCTCTTGCAACATTCATCTAACCAATGCTGTACCACCCTGCCCAAAACCTGCAGTCACATTTTTCTTCACTGCACACTCTCCCACTTCGGTCTCCAGCCCAACCTCTAAGTGTCCTGGAATTGTGCCACGTGTCTTGCCTTTGCCCTTGATTTCAAACACCAGATCTTTTTTCGTGGTACTTACTTTAATTCTCTCACAAAGAGCATCATTTCTTGATAACTCTAGTTTAAAATATACGTAACACCGGCGCAGATCAACTCAAGGCAAACTGATTCTTTGTTGGCCAGCACTTAGAACAAAGACCAGATATCATTCATCATACACTATAATTTTAATTTGTAAATAGACTCTGGTTATTAAAAAATAACTATATAAGAATGAAATAGATAACAAGATGACTAAGAGTATAAGCCATATTTTTAACTTTTAAGAAATTATCCAAATCATATCAAAATTTAATAGAATCTTATGTTCTTGCTAATATTTGATACATATAATGTATATAAATACATTTTTATTGATCTTGCTTTGTGAGGATTCACCCCATAAACTGTCATTCATGTCCTCATTGGTTTACTGTGTACAACGAATGCTGTTGAAAGCAAAACTAAATCCGTAAAACCAGAAAGGGAAGGTATTTAGAATTGGAAAATAAACTTTTTTTTTTCCTTTTCCTTACTTTATTTTAGCATGCAGTAACTTTTGGTCAAGTACTTACATGGATGCCATTTGATTTGATATGATGAAGCAAAACTCATTGATATTTGAGGCAATAACTGTTTTTTTTTTCACTTTAATTTCGTTGACGACTTGTCCACTATGTACAGTTGGTGATAACTGACTCCATGTGAGAATTGTTCTTCCAGGGGGAAAACTGTAAATGTTCTCCATACCTAGTGTTTATCTCAAATTAGATATATTCTTACTCTAAATTCACCTGCTTTAATTATTTGTGGTTTGAAAAATCCGTTTGATGTCCTGTGGCAAATGTTTCTCACTCTGCTTTTGCAATAGGACGTGTTATAGTTCAACCAGGCTAGTTAATTTTGATTTGCGTTGACATTTTAATGACCTTTTTGTAAAAAAAAGAAACTTCACAAACACAGCCATGTTGTGAACATACTATATGTGAACAGACAGTGACAATAGTGCAATATATTGTTCAAGATGAAGTTGTACTGTGTCCGTTGGTTTAACTTATAGGAGCATAGTCCCAAATCAGCAATAACAGACAATCTTCATTGTTTAGTTAATTTACTCTTCAATGTGTTAGTCAATGTTACAGACACAGGTGTGTCTGCATTGTGACAGTGAAGTGTTTGTTTGCTTAAAAAAAGAGAAAAGGGGGAAGGTGGGAGGATTTGTTTCATGTTGTAAAAAAGGTTATGCTGCACAGACAAGATTTGCGTTCAGAATCACATAGCAAAAGGTACATCGAACTGCAGGTTCTCAGAGGTACACATTACCATGAATGTGCCATGACCATACAACAGAAAATGTTTACTTTTCCAACAGAGTACAGTCTGTTCATAAGGGAAATCAGTACACAAATATAAAGGGGGTCATGGGAGGGTAAAACCCAACTTTTGTCTCTCCTTCATTCCACAGTGTCTTGTTAAAACATTCCAGATATTCCAGACATTCCACCAAACTTGTGCTAGTACCGCAGTATACTTAGGTATACTCGTGTGAATGACCAATAAAGTTTGTTTAGCTGCCACTTGCAAAAAAATATAAAGCCCACATGAAGTGAAACCTTATTGTGCTTATGTGATATTAGCTGTGATCAGTTCAAACTTGGGATGCAAGTGTGTTAAGTGTTTGTGATCCATGTTCTCACGGTATTTGTAAGTGTATTTGAAGTTTTCTAAACATTATCGACATACTGCTTCTGTTTTGAGTCAACTGGCAAAACATGAAAAAACACCAGTTCAGAACATGTGCATTCCTGTTGCAACCTTTGTAACCATAATGAATCTATTTAAAAGACATGCAAGGACATTGTGGGGTGAGTTTACCTGTAGAGTACATTGGTTGACCTACAAGTGATTTTACTGAACTGCCTTTTCCAGCTTTTTTACTAAAGTGCGTTAGCAGATCGATATCATTTGACAGTGGATAGAAGCATGCATCAACATATCTCAGATCTATTATCAAACCATTAATCCGATCAAACCAAAGAATAGTACTGGTAGTGATAGAAAAATAGTTTCATATTTATTTCGCCGACGCTGCATTATCTTATTTATTTTGAAGTTCTCAGGTAATCTAGCTTTGAGTTTTAATAGACATTTAAACCATTAACAATAAGCAATTTCATTGCCATGGGCCAATAGTAAGCCCCTATCCATTCTTATTTTTGAATGACATATCTACTGTTAGGTACTAGAATGTCCAAGAAAGCTACAATTACTGCCCCTGTATGGAACATTCCCTGCGACATACTGTACAGTGTACTTAGCGAACATTACTAGTGTGTGCAGTCCTCCAGGCTCTCAGCTTGACTCTTTCCAAACTGGTGTGCCCTAAATTCAGAACATCCTTGTCACTGCATTCACTAACGTCAGCATAAATTCATTATTGTGTAAATGCCAAGTGGCTTATAGACCACTGCCCAAAAACTGCCCAAGTCATGCATAGTCAATACTTTAGTCCTGCATTTGTGGCGCTCATACACCGATTAATGTTATCTAAAAAACTGCCTGAAAAACATACCACTTAAAGAAAAAAAGTGCTCCTTTGATGTGACTTGAATGTAACTGTCTGATGTTTCTCTATCCTTGCATCTGTCTTTCTCTGTTCCTTACATGTCTAGAAGAGACCTAGTCTGGTGCAGTACTTTTCTCCTTTTAGTCCGTATCCAGTACTGTTTATGTCTTCTGGTGGTTGGTACCTTGAGAAAAAAAAAAACATTGATTGATTTGGTGCATTCTTTTGAGCTGCAAAGTCTTCTCCCCCTTCTCCCCCCTTCTCTCTATTTGTTGAAAACATGTATGCATGCTTATGGTGTGGGATGTAAGCAAGGTTGTTGATATACTCGTTTTGTGTCCTCTCTGTGTGTTTCAAAGCTCCACCTGTTAGCCTCATTGCATGCCATTTTAGACAGAGATTTCAATCTGTAACTTTCCTGCAAAAATGAAATCACAGCACACTCTGAGAATAAAGTGATTTCATATAGTTTTTCATTGTCTTGTGTTTTTGCTTTCAAACAGTTCTGCGGTAATATATAAAGTTCTTATTAATATATATGGCAGCTGGTTTGGGAGACAAAATCGTCCCTGACTTGTGAGAATGTCATGCAATTGCATGGCATCCGTTAAGGATGTATGTGCAAAGACCTTCAATGTATATCACATCTTGCTGTTTCTGTCTTTTACCCCAATATGGCCGGTTTTTTACTTTTTATTTATTTATTTATCTTCAGAATGAATTATAAAATCTATTCAATAAAAGCAAAAAGGGCTGTAAACAGAATGCGCCGTGTCGGTCACATCGTGAGAGTTTTTCAAAAACAGAGACGTGACACAATAGGAACAGTGCAGGGACAAGTGTTGTTGACAGCATCTCTCTTGTAGCAGTCTTTCCCAATAACTGGGACTCAACAAACATTTAACATCAGACATAGCTAAGTAAGCCAAGGATTAGTGATTGCAGTGATGTCATTTTTTGGATCCAGCAACAAAAGGAGCCAACAAATGAAAGTGATTACGATGCTTTATTTATTCACCATCAAAGGTTAATGTTTTAAATTATATTATTTTTGCCAGAGTCCTCTTTCAATATACGCATTGCAAAATCTGTGTAATGCTTTTCCAAGCAATAGTTAACTTCCTTTTCAAAGGTTGGCTGCCTGTATTATGGCTTGGATAAAAAAATAAAGAAGAGGAAGGAAAAACTCATAACAATTGAAAACATTTCTTTAGTTGCTACTTCAGTCGGTACATAGATTATTATTTTCATTTGTCCAATTCATCAGACATCTTGGTTCTACGCTCACGCTTAAAGGCACACATGCTTTTCAGAGCTCAGGAGAAAAAACAAATTCTCACTGTCTGCTTCAACAGATGGTGAGTGATGCTCTGCCAGTTCCTCAACATAAACATCCTCATCCAAGAGACAGAGTCTTATTAATAGCACAATGTCTAGTGTACAGGTGGAGGTAACAGTGTGAACTATTATGCTCACTTCTCAATTTCTGCAATCAAACAGCCATAAATATATTCCCCTACTTATGGACATTAAGCCCACAGGCAAATTAAGGTATAAACCAAAAAGTAAATTTGCGAGTAATTAATGGGTACTTTCATTATGATGTGAAACCACACCTGCCACGTCTGGTAAATGGGAATGTACATGCAGGTTTGGATAATGTAAAGCGTAAAACAAAAGTGAGATCATCCTGATGAGATAAAATGATGATGACCATCGAGGTGCAATTTCTTTTTTCATTTTGTAAAGCTTCCTCCAACAATATTACACAGCTATTTTTGCCCATTCAATTAAATACAGGCCCGTGACCAGTTAAATCTTCCAACTGAAAAAAAAACAACACAGAATATGTATTAGCTGAGGGGGTGATCTATAATGTATGATTTGCTAACAAAAGATAATGTATTGATCATGATGTTTCATGTACAATCATGATTTTAGAGTCACCAGCTTGTTCTAAATGGCAAGTTTATGTGCACACCCTGTCTCACTCAGCCAGTTCCTTAAAATAATTAAGCATATGGCCATATTATCTGAAATACCTGTTCTCAGGTTTTAAATGGGACCAAAATCAAATCTTCCTCATTAGGTCATTCCTCTTAATGATACCATTTCCTAACTGTGAGATGCCTTTGTGTATGTTTTCCCACTTCTCTAATGGCTCCTAGTTGCTCAATTTGTGACACAAAGCCTCTGATATTTTCACTGGCTTTTCTTCACTTCAGACCGTTGAGCACAAACGAGAGTCTTGGCTTCTCTTTTGCAACAGCAGTCCAAAGGTTTCCCTGCAGGAAATGGAGGTATACATCAATCCCATTAGTATTCATGCTCTGAGGAGGCCTTTTCAAATGGCGCTGCCTTTGTACTCTCTGAGCAGCACTTGGGCTGCAGGGGAGCTCTGGCACTATTGGTGTCCTGTCGACATGCCACAGTCAGTGTCAATTAACTCTCCTCTTGGCACTGGCCCTCAACACACAACATTTGGCACAGAATGAGAAATTCAATGTGGAGAAGGTTTTTATTTAACTGATTACTCTGGTAGTGGATGGGGAGTTTTTCCTGTGTGACAGAACCACGAGTACCTCAAACCACAACCTCAGCAGTCACAAAGTTGCGTTGCATTTCTCATCGCACCAATCATTAAAAAACGCAAAAGAAGTCAATTCGAAT
Source organism: Colistium nudipinnis (assembly GCA_016785305.1). Taxonomy (NCBI): domain Eukaryota; kingdom Metazoa; phylum Chordata; class Actinopteri; order Pleuronectiformes; family Rhombosoleidae; genus Colistium; species Colistium nudipinnis. Next base: position 317,507 of record JAFBJU010000069.1, read on the forward strand.
TGAAACCTGTTTTTTGGTCTTTACCTCAAGTACTGTACATATAAGTTTCCAAACGATTGTCTAAAAGACAGTTTTAATTCCATTTAAATATGGTCAATCCATAACATTCTTACTTCGTCAACGATGAATGGCATTTGGTTCTTTTAAAATATGTGCATAACTAAAAGTAAGGTGAAAGCTGCACCCATAAATGAGGTATGGAGCACTGAGTTCTCAGCTGCAGTTGGAGATGTGTATAGTGCGAGCAGTAGGGCATGAGCAGCAGTGCTAAATTTCCATATTGCAAAACTAATGTAAACAGTCAACCACCGTGAAAAAGCTCTATTTATTTTCTCATCATTCTTCATACAGTGGACACACTAAATGCTCCAAACAAGTACTATACATATTTTCCTGTGTTTAACATGTTTTGTTTATATGTAAATGATTTCTTTATAGGTAAGTGCCATCCGCCCACTGTTTGACTGCACACTGGAAGAGAGGCACCCTTCACTATTCAGCTATGCATCCAAAATACCTTCATAAGTATTGCAGCATCCTAGAGAGACTGATTGACATAAGATCCCAGCAGCCACCGAGATTTAGAGGAAGCTATAATGGGAATGTTCAATGAATAATGAAGCCCAAAGATTTTTCCTGCTCATATTACCGACAGGTCTGCAAGCCCATTTTCCAACCACCTCAATGGCAAGAGGTCTGACATATCATAACACATTCAATTTCAGCACAGGACTCAGAGGGAGCATTCCTTCATTTCACTAATTTTAAAAGGAGCTGACAAATGGGCTGATAATGATTTATTAAAGTTCAATTTAAGAGGACTCCTGACCTTAATTAGTGAACATGTGCCATCTGATTCTGAAGCACTAGCTGGCATATGATGATGCTAAGTCTGTGCCACACAACCTCTTAACCATTTACTCCTCTACAGAGGCCTGCATTATATATAAAACAGCCTTTTCCATTAATAAAAGATCTAGACTGGGAACATGAATACTGCATTTTCCTCCATAAGGGTTTCAGGGAGTAAACAGGATGTTTTGCCCAGTCTATAAATACTGCTGTGCTTCAGTAGCGTCCCCTTCAGGAAAGCTGTCAATGCCTTACTGTTCTGATGTGCCGCTTCTCTTGTCTCCAAAAAATATATATTCCCACATTGCAGTGCTCCCATGGCGAAACCAGCTGTGGTGAAGATTTCAATTATACAGCTTAGAAATACAGTTGTTTGTTTGTGACGATCCAATTCAGAGCATCTCACTAAATATAGTATAATGGTTGATGGCTTTATCAACTGCATCGTTTCATTGCTGTTCTGTTTCAATTGCTGGTGATTAAACCATGTTTTCCTTTCTATATACAGCTTCGTATAGCTGTTTGTGGTGTGGCATTGCAGGTTCGATTGGGGTCCTCACCATGGTCTGGGAATGCACTGAATATATTACACACTGGACGAAATCTGGAACCATACAACCATGCAAGTTGTCTATGGACATTTGATAACATAGGTTAATGCTCTTAGCTTGACAATACGTCGATCCCAATCGATCGCAAAGGTAGTGTGGGTAGATCGCAGGGCACTCCAACGAGAAAGCATGTATTGTTCTGCAGTTACTGCCTTGAACGAGGACCTGAGCCACAGGACCCTCCAGTGCACTGAGAGTAGACAACAGAAACAAAAATGTTACACTGTCTTCTATTGATTTATTGACCAGTCCAAGGCACATCTATGCATTAAGCATGCTTTATAAAGAGCGTATTTTCAAATGTCACCGCAGTCACGTGGACAGATTAGCTTGACAAAGATGTAATGCTTACTAACACAAAATTTGGAAATGCAGTTTGAGAAAAATAGCCGTTTAATTTCATAGAGGAAAAGCTTACATCATATATTTAATTCAAGGACAACAGAAGCGAAAACAAAAGTGTTATATACATATATATAGTATTTTTCCTGTGTTTGGATATATCTTGGATATATAGGTTCTTAATGTTATATGCTTTGAATTTGAATGTACGTATATGGTTTTGGAGTTGCATATATTTTGTGTGTGTTTACCTTAGCCTTAGATTAACTTCCTTATCTTGAACCTCCGGTAGCTACAGTATATGATGTTATCTGCCGTTATTGTGTGATTTTTCTTTCTTCCCCGATTCAAGTTCTTAACATGCATTTTCTATCAGTAAGAAATAAATACGTGCTTTCCAAGACCAAATGCGATACATAATTCCTCCCGCCAGTGCAAGGTCAATCCTGAGGTCTCCTTTTGGTTGGGCTTGCTAAAAAAAACCTTCAGTGGGTGGTGTCCAAGATAAATCCTGAATAATGCCCAAATCACCTCAGCATAGAGCAAATCAAATTGGCATAATGTTGGTATCAAGTTTTGAACAGCAGTCACTGCTCAGAGCTAAAGCATTAAGCACTGAACTTTGCATTACTTGGGTACTGTAACTTAAAGGTTGGACTTTCAATAAACATGTTGAAAACATTCCCATTATTTTTGTATTGCTTTTCACTTTTAATGCAATTTCATGATTTTGAATTGCCTTTCTGTTGAAATAAACTATATATAAATGAATTTGCCTTGCCTTCAATCATGCAAAAAATATTATAAGGTGAGTATAAGACTACTCATTAACCCAGCATGTAAGAACATGGATGAGATGGCTTGCTAGGTTTAAATTGTGGTTACTGGACCTGAAACACATATACACAGAGATTCAGAGTTTAAAGTGGACCTAAAATACGAAAAATGGATGTATGTAGATTGGGCAGGCACTGTACCAAATTAAGTGAACTGCCATGTAGAATTAGACTTAGAATTGCGCATTGTCACACACAAACATGCACATGCTCAAATTTGTCCTCTGCATTTGACCCATCTGTGGCACATGCAAGTCCACAGAGCAGTGGACAGCTGAGAGCGTCCGGGGAGCAGATGGGGTTAGTGCCTTGCTCAAGGGCATTCGGATTGGCCTCTCTTTTGTTGGTGGCGGGGGTTCGTGCATCCTTCCAAAGGGATGCCTGTCTCCCTCACCACTAGGCCACCTCTCCCGAATATGTGCACTGAGCATACCTCGGGTTGGGAGGAAGTAAGAAATGCTATAGCTCACTTGCTTTTACATAGTGGAAAGGTGGGATCGGTTATAATATATATATTATATGATATGGAAAAAGGAAAGACATGGCACTTGGCACAAAATGCACTTTGGTGTTTAATAATGCAGCAAACCAACAATACCAACGCATAACTGGGTTATTATAAACATGAACATAAACATATGCATAAACAAGCAACCATGACATGACAATCTATATCAGTAATAAAAGAATAGTTAAAAAAAACACTTCATGAGGTGCTGGTTCTGGCAACACGATTCATATCAGAATAAATATTGCACACTCAATATATAAGCCCCATTTAGGTTATTTTATTATTTAGTAAAATAAGCTAAATGGAGCTTATATATTTAACTGTATGTGTGTGCGGTATTTCTCCATAAAATTGGAATTGGATTACTACTTAAAACATAACATACTTTCATCGTCACAGAGAGGGGATGGGTGAACCACATAGTTCCAAATGAAGGATCCAGCAGAGCAGCTTTTTGTTTAGAGGGATGGAGAAGGGTATGGTTGGTCCATCACTCTACAAATCAGGCCACCCAAGTAGCAAACTATTTTCAAGGTACTGATTGAGAGAAAGGATAGAGGGTATCATAGCACTTATGGTCACGACCTTGTTTGCAATCTATGGCCTCTTCAAAGGACATCCACTAGATCCATAATCTGATTCCACTCTCTAGCTGTGAATCCTGTCTCTCTGTATCTCCAATCTTCAAGAACTTTAAACAGCTTCAGGTGATCCTAGTGGAGCACTGTTTTGAGCTGCCTCGGTGTAGAATTCCAGGGTGTCATAACAGAGGCCGTTTAAACTCCTTCTTAAATTTATCCTTGAAAGTGGTGCTTTTGTGGAGCAGGGAACTCAACTTGGAAGCTCTGTGGAGAGCTGTACCGATTAATGCAGCGTCTTTAAGGTCATCTCCTATATTCAATTGAATAGTGTGTGTAAAATATTGAAGTGTTTCAATCAAGGAATTTCAAAACTTTCATGCTCTTCCACGGTCAGGTTTTTCCAAATGACAGAGTCATCAAGGTCATTTTCTTCATTTTTCTGTTCTGGAAAACACACAGTTTTTTCATGTTTTCCAGGACAGGACAGCATTGTCACAGATGACGTGAGCAACCTTTTTCTTGATCTGGTACTCTTCACATATTTGCTCAAACTTTTTTTTTTTTATTTGTTTCCCTGTAGGGGAATCTTTGAATCCGTTGACGCAAGCAACTGGGGTTTTAACTGAAGACTGTCATCTTGGATGTTGAATCATTGTGCTGTGACCCCAAAAAAGCCTCTCACCCAGAAGTCTGGCCATATGTCTACAATCACTGACACATTGTCTGCTATAGCCCCGGTCATTTTTTACCTGACACCCGACTGTCAAGCCTTGAAGTCATTGTTCTTCTACTCACTGAGAAAAGTTGTGAAAGCTTTCATTGGCATATTGCAATTTATAATGAGGTCAGTATTGCATTTGTAATGGCTTTCTGCTGCCTTCAAAGCCTATTGCATTGATCTGGCCTCTGATGCTGGTCTACCTCAGCACCCTTGTTTGCTCCTTAGGCTGTGCTAGATATCAACCTCTCACGTTAAATGTAACTTCTCAATATCTCGAAAACTGAAAATATTCAAGTCAAGTCATGGCAAAGTAGATTATTTATCTTTGGCGGGGGGCTGACACCATTTCGTGATTTATGGAGTGAAAAAGGAAAATCCCCCCAAAAAAATCCAAAATCTAGTTTTATCCAGTGTACATACAGTCTATGTCCTTGAGGATTATGCCAATTATCATGCATGGTTTAATTGTAAAATTAGCCATTTCCATTCCCTTACAAATGTCCCAAAAATGATAATCTGCTTGGCATAATTATTTCCGATTTGGTTTTTGCTCTAAGTAAGAACTTTACAGATTAATTGTGGATACTGATTTGGTTTCTTTCTTATGTTTCAAGAGAAACACTGCACTATTCACTGCACTATTCTGTTGCACAAAAGGAAAAACTGAAACTATATAATAGCTACAGCAACTGGGTCCTATTACCCCAGGTGTTGTGGTGAGAAAATACCTTATTTTTCCTTGTATAGAAGCAGCATTAGATGCCACGCAAGTGTTTGTCACTTTAGTGCTGGTGTTTTAATTGGATTTCTTTGAAAGTTCAGATTAACCTCTTGGGGGCATTTGTGTCTGGTTGTTGCCTGACTCCCAGTTTCAACCATCCTCTATGAGAGGCTGATTAAATCGCCCCATGTTTCTTGGGGCTGCTGGTCATCATGTCTAGACTTGCCTTTGATTGAATTGTGTATCCCAAACAGGAAGTGTTGAAGGTGGTCATAGGGGATCCATCTGAGGTTCTCAATACACATGTATTTTCCTTTCCCTGACAAATACTAGTGGAAACTCATGGTTCTCAATCTCAATTCTTTGAAATGGAAGTACAAAGGCATCCAATGCAATCATTTATCAAAATGTGTTGTTATTTAATATCAGTAAAATGAACCTTGCACCATAACTTACATACTATTACATAAGGAATAAGCAAAGTTTTGCAGATTTAAAACCACACTTCATCCAATTAGATAGTTAACTATCCTTCCCATTTTAATCTTTCTTTCACCTTTCCATGATTGTCTATTCTTAGGCCTTATACATATTCAGCATATCCTATATTATCTTGATTGTAATCAAATGTTAATTCTAATAATTATGTGTAAGGCTGCACAGGTTTTGAAAACTATGCAAAGTATTCGACTAGACAGCTTGAATGCTAAAATGAAAAAAAAAACACTTAATTCCATAATTGATCAATTATGACAGCCAGTTATGAGTTGCTGTTCTGGTGCTATCAAATTTATAAAATGATCTTTCTTCAACAATTTGAGTTTCCCTAGTTAAAATAACATTGAAAAATATTGAGCATGTTTCCCAATTCATAGCAGCTTTTGATCTGCATCATGTCTACCCATGGCATGAAGCAAAAAGACAACAGGCAGCAGCAGTGCCCTGGTCTCTGTGGGAACCAGTGGGGTGAAAAGATCCTGAAACACTGATGTGGAAAGCACACAAGTATTTGTCCCTTGTGCTGAACGCTTTTAGTCACCTCCAGCAAACACTAGTATAGAAGGATGTGCAACAGTGAGACTCTGCAAGGCTGAATAAGATGTAGTTCAGTTTGCGATTGCTATTTATCCTGTTATAATAAGAAGAGGAGGTGGGTGCTCTGGAGGGAAATTAAAGGAGCATCTTGTCTAGCAAAAATCTGTTTCAATGAGATTCCAAAGTCAACTGAATTCCCTTCAGCTAATCAAAGCATGTGGCAAACTGTAGTTATGTGCTGTGCCATAGTTAACCATAAATGCACAAATAACAAGATTTATAGTGGAAGAGCCTCAGCGAGGGCATTGAACCAGTCAGAGTCCAGCTGTGACAAAACTGTTACGGCATACAGAGAAGATCTCATTAAATGTATATCATGAACCCTTAAGATGTCTGGCTCCCCCTCCCTGATGATGTCTGACAGCTGCCCAGTTTTTTTTATCTTGCCACATGCTGATTGCAGTTTTTATCGCCATACAACAGAAGATGGTAACTGACTCAGTGATCCAAGAGGGGTTACAAATATGGGCAAAATGTCAGATGGGCAAATGTCATTATTGTGTAATGATAATTGCTGCTGGGTACTTTCTCATCTGATTCTTTGGCCAAAGAAAAATCATATACAACGTATAAAACCTGCAAAAAATGTATTTTCGATTTTAACTCATTGAAGCACATAACTTAAATCCAGTGAGTTTTTGTAAGATTGTCTATGATCTACAAAAAGTGTGTAATGATGTAAAAGCAGCAGAATTAATGGTGGATAACCTAGATACTTCTGTTAATGCTTTGGAACTATTAATCATCTTTGCTGCCAATTAGATATCTATAGTCTGGTAGATAGATAGAAAACATTACAGCAGATAATATCTGTTACACTGCCAGAGCAATCATGATGGCATTCAAAGTTGCTTAATCATTTTAAAGCCATAAGGAAGGTACCTGTATTATTCTTATTAAATGAAACCCACATATGAAAACAAGTCTATTCACATTAAATTCAGTAAAAGCTGTTTTTTATTTTCATGTAATTGGAATTTTAGAACTTAAAAAAATATATATTATCCAAAGGTACAACAGTATACATTTTCAAAAGCTCACAGGAAGAAAAAATAAATAAAATGATTTCACTATGTGATATAGTATCTGTGTTCACAACCCACAATAACAAGAACGCAGACTGAAGGGAGTTTCCCTGGCAGAGAATATTTCAGCTTGTGATCAGTGTTTTTTTTTCTGGGTCTTTTACCCAAAACCACCATCTGAACTGAACACTACTGCCAAACCACGTTTTCTTTTTAATTTATAGAAGGTTTCTGTCTTCCTAGATCAAAACACTGAGCAGACCTGGCATCAAAGCCATGACAGCAGAGCTAAAAGAGAGCTGGTTAATATCTAATGCTATGAAGCTTAATGCACAGCGTTATCACCAGCAGGCAGAGGGAGGTCTTTCACACACTGTCAGACATGTTGGCCTACTTATTCTTATACTCCTGCTGCATAAATGCTAAATAATTTATTTACCAGACCGCTAGAGTGGTTCAAAGGGAATGTGTGCTGCTGTCTATGAAGAAAGGAAAAATTAATCCATACGCTTTACTCCTTGCAAGCATGTATCACCCACTATATCAATATTTAGTGGCTGAGGGAAAGATTTGGAAACCCCAAATAATAGATTGCTGCAGCACAAATGTACGGCTCCTGTGTTGACCACCGCCCACTGCCACAATCCCATCGATTTGTCCCTCTCAGATGCCTTTGTTCTCCTCAGATGTCTTAGGATCGATTGCGTGTTATCGGTACTGGTGCTTTAAAGTGAGATGACAAGTTGTTTGTGAATTTCATCCTTTTCTAGGAAGTTATTAAACTTCCATTCAAACTCAATACAAATACACACATAATGTTCAGACATGGCTGGGAGTAGCTTCAAATGATTTAAGGGTCTTGTTCACATGTGAAAATAAGGTGGAATATCAAGTGATATGGTGTTGGCAGTAATGCCGGCAATGTACTGAACAGATCTATTTTTCAGCCATGACCTAAAGTATATGGATTTATTCAGACCCACCCACTTCTGACTAATCCATATTGTGTCACTATCAGCTGTCAGCTCGGAAACTAAAAAATTTGCAGTAGCTGACGTTTTTGTTAATTTCAAAGGTCTATTAAAATAGACCTGGGGATAACTGAAGGAACAATTCAAAATTAATGTATTGCTCACTTCTATTTTAAAAGTATTTAGGTAGCATGAAAGAAAGTGCAGTAACATTTGTAAATCTCAACTTATACAGTAATTGATGAATTATAAAAATTCTGAACAGGTGCCATACGCATGTTTATTCAGAGCCAGTAAGAGACAGACTTTAAAAAGAAAAAAAGCTGGTAACGCGAGATAAAATAATTGAAGGCATTAATGAGTTATAATAACACGTTAACATGCTCAGCAAAAGTAAAAACACACAGAGACGGACTTTGGCATTTACTGACATGTTCCTTCCTTATCTTCATGTTGATCTCACTACGGCATTTATCCTGTATTCATTAGCGTCTGAAAATAGTTTCCTCAAAAAATAAAACCTGGATGTAAAACACAACACAATTCTAAATTCTATAAATGTATATCATCTTCTTAATGATTAACATTCTCAGAAATCTTAAAATCATCAGTGTTTAAGATAAGGGGTCTTCAACGTTTTCAGGCCAAGGACCCCCAAACCAATGGAGAGATAGAGCAGGGTATCCCTTCTATACATACAATTGTGCTTTATATTAAACTGGTCCTTGTGCCGTATATAAACATAGATACCCTTGTGAATTCAACATTAAGCTATTTAATGAATACACAGGTTTGTATATTCATGTTTGTTTGGAAAAAAAAATATATATAAAATGTAATAATCAACCAAAAATTCTGTGATCCTCCTGCAGTAACCCCTAGGGGTCAGGACTTCAGCTTTAAATCATGGCATTAAATAAAAAGCGTACCAAAAGACACAGAAAACAAGTTTTATCTTGCAAATAAAATACTTAAGTTTTAAGTAATAAAAATAATAATATAGTGCTGGGAAAGTAAATGCGTTATTATTGCGTTAACGTGTTATATTTCATTCGATTATATTAATAATTTTTTAAGTTGAGATTTAAAAGTTTTACTGCACTTTTGTTCTTACGACTTATGTACTTTTAAAATAGAAGTGAGCAATACAAACATTTTTAGGTCATTATTGAACTTTGCTCATAACAATGCAATTAATTGCGATTAAAAATATTAATCGTTGCCCAGCTGTATAATAATATTAGAAATTATTAATTATTAATTCATTCTAGTACATCCGTATAAAGTGATGGGACTGAGGCAAAAACATATATTTTTAGTGTGGAAGTCTAATATGTGCAGGAAATGAAATATAAGCAGGAATGAAGACACAGGAACCCAAACTTCAACCTCTTGCAGCAAAACATGTTAAAACTCACAAACAGAACCAAGAAATCAAACCGGAGCGAAGAGACATCATGAAAAATTGCGGAACAGTGACAAAATTCAACAAGAACAGCAAAGATGCTGTTTTGTGTTTTGTGTCACCCCAAAACGTGGGCTAAGTACAGGGATCAAAATCCTGATACCCTAATTCCACATGTGTAACCCCAAAAAGTGGTAAGGGTTTTGGTGAAGGGGAGCTGCTAGATAGATGGGAGTTGGTCACGTTGGGTTTTCAGGTCAGATGAAATTTCGCGCTACAATTTATTATACTCGTAGTTTAGCTACAAAATGGTACAAAGTTAAAACACAACATAAGTATTGTGTTGGATATCTTAATTTTGTGTTTGTTTCCCCAATCAGACATTTCTGATTGGCTTCAGTCAATGACACCGATTAAAGTTTGAATCTCAAATGTCTTACCGTTGTATTACTGTAACACTTGTAGTTTCTGAATCATCTGCAGTGAATAGATGACATGAACTTTGGATGGCCCTGGTAAGCCTTCACCTAACAGGAGTGTCTACTCTAACAACAAAAAGAGGGGACGACAGTGGAATGCACTATTCGCACCTCCCTTCTTCCCCCCGAAAGATAACATGATCGTAGGTCAAGGGAATGACCCAACGAAATTTAACAGAAGACCCTGGTATAGGCAAGACGTTTACCATATATGGAAACGTGTTGGTCTGAAACCTAAGGATGTTCTGTGCATGCTATAAAAGCTCAGGTCTGACTCCACTTTGGGGCAGAAACAATGTGGCCGCTGTTCGGTTCTTGACCATGGATAGCCTGTATGATGCTGTTACTTTGCTATAATAAATGTATTCTTAACCAAGTCAGTATTTAATTGAATGTAAAAACAACAAAAGTTTATTTTAATAATATAATATTTATTAATATTTAGAAATTGCATTATATAACTTCAATGAATGTGAGTTTTTATAATACCATAATATAGCAGCCTAATAATAGTAGAATAATATAGACATTGAAATACAAAATAATGTAATTAACATGTAATGTAAATAATAAACACTAAGAATAAAAATCATAATAATACAAATAGAATAGTAATCTAAACTAAAATCAGGGGAGACATGGATGGATAGGGGGGCACTGTCCCGAAAAGGTTGAGAACCCCTGATCTAGAGGCACACACAGTAACCCTCACCTTCACCCTTGCCTGGCATCGTTGCCATGGTAACACACAGAGTTGTGTTTTCTGGGCATTAATATACTGACACATTAATATACCGAGACCTATAGAGATTATACTCATCTGTCCAAATTCTCATTAGTGATGTGGAATGTATTTTATTTTATCCAGGAGCATAAATATAGACAAAAGCAACATCATTTCACTTTATAAGATGCAAAAAAGCCAAACCGACATGAACATCAACTGCAGAGGAATATTGTCTGAAATAAAAATAAGGACAATGTTGAAAAAAGCTAAAGATAAAATGGTGAAGTCTGCATGAAGATGCTGCAATAACGTGCATGGAGAAGGATTAACCCTCCCCATATAAAATGTGTGAGACTGGGTTGCGTGAACTTAATTCCACTTGGGCAACCCCACAAAATGCGCTGAGAATAGGGTTGAAAACCCTGAGACCACCATCTTGGTCCTGTGTCACTTCAACAAAAGTATACACTTTTTTTAAAGAGACATTCAGAATTGGCTAAAATGGCCAAATAAGTGTTTTAGTGTTTATATAGCTGTCGTGGAGGATATCTTGAAGTTTTTTTTCAATAGAAAAAACTACATTAAATGTTAAATAACCTAGATTAAGGTTAAATAAATACAAATAACAAATGTTAAGGGAAATTGTCATTTTGATCATATTTCTCCATTATTTCCTAAAGCCAGTCATTCCAATGGGTTTTATCATATGTATTTTTGTGACCAAATGTGTTTTGAGTTGAGGAGACTTACTATTTTAAGGTTCCTCTTGGTGATAACTTGTGTAGTGTGTGTTTCACCAAATCTCCAGTTGACCGTTTACTAATAATTTACAACAACTACAATTTAACTAGATAAATATCTCCTGATAACAAGAAAGCAAAGGAGGTAGATATATTGGACACATGTGAACACATTGGGGCAGGGCTAACAATCATTGAAGAAGGAAACCAGTCAGAGACAGGAATTTAAACAAGTATGAGGTGTACAAATTAGACAACGATAGCTGAGGATGTATTAACATTTCTTTTGAGACTTGTAAAAACCTTTGCTATGCCAACAAAGTGTGCCAAGCAAAACGAAGCATTAAAACATCAGTGGGAAATTCTTTTAATCAAGCTTTTCTCATTTGATCAGCCACTTCACCACACAGCCGTTGGTAGTGGCAATGGAAACATTTGATTTAAAAGAATTGGTAATGAGACTCACAACTGAGGATCCACCCTCTAAACCCTCCTTCTTTTCAGCCTCTTTAACGTCCCATAATGCCTAAAGATGTGGGGCTGACATTGGGCTCTGAGACATTTTGGCTGACTGTGACGTTATTGAACTTTAATTATTCATTCAACCCATAACAGGATAATGAAGAGGAGAGAAATTAATGATGGGGCCACCTTTAGCTCAGCGTATCAATTTGTTACCATGCATAATTTAATTGATTCCCTATGAACTGGAGCACACTCAGTCCAAACACAGGCAGGGAAATATGAATGAGGAGGAAATGGGAAATTGATGCACTAAGGCTCCTAAAAATACATCTTTTCTCATTGTGGGAATGGTTCCTGAGGTAGCAGTATCACATTATGTCATCTCATTTTAAAAAGTGATGCTTGTTCAGCCTAACAGCAGAGAGAGGACAAATACAATGCTGTAAGTCTCAAGACATGATAGTGATCCCCTAAAATCAACTAATTGAATCAGTGTTTAAGTGTTATCTTGGTGTTTATAGTTTGAAAGTTATAGGTACATGTTCCACAAAGACAGTAACAAAGTGTCTTCTTTCCCTTGTTCAATGTCATTTGTCATGGCTAATATTTTCCCCTCTCCGCCATTGTCCATCACTAAAATACAAAATTATACCTGTAAAGGTTCCTTCAAATAAAAATGGGACAGACCTTGAAGTTAAACGGAATGATACTGGAATGCAATGTCTTATTTTCTCTGGTCTTTTTTGTGGCGAGTAACTTTACTGTTACATGAGTTTAACAAACTATCATATTTTGACATTTTTGAAACATTAGAGGCGGTGGATTTGTGAATGAACCATATGAGCGCTCATTTAAAATCCGGGTGCATTTGTCCACCTCCACTTTTGATGGGCAGGATTTCCATTGAGCCATGAGAGGCAGTGACACATGAAGGAGAGAGGCGCATCAATCTTCTCATTCACACAGAGGTGCAGAGAAGGCTGAATGGAGGCCCATCAATTCCACCAGGATACCAAAACCTGCAATGATTTCCAAAAGCATATCTGATGCACCATTATCCACACCTGACACGCAGGCATGCAAACACTTTCTAACATTCAGCTCATGGCCTTCTCACTGTCAGAGTCACACATTCACCGTCCCTAAAGCTTCTGCTGAACTCTATTGCCCCCAACTTCCTCATCTATAGTTAACAAATGAGACTGAAAGGTCATTGGAGAAGTTTTTGCTCATCATCTGTTGATTTGATAAAGGTTAATAAATATATTACCGAAAAGGCATTCGGGTAGAGGGGGCTCTCCTGGGGTGTCTGTTTTGCATTCCAATTATAATTGCACTTTCTAAGAGACAACATTCAACTTCCATTGTCTTTTCATTGCATTAGCAGTATCACGTTTGATGTGGGGAGCACAGAGGTACCACAAGGGCTAATTTATCTGTGGTTTATTGACACAACTAGCCATGGGATGAAGAAGTGATGAGAGAATTTGAATGCACTGCAATATCATCATCAGGTTCCATCAAGTCAACTATTACCGAAGGCTTCTGTCATTAGTATCTCAATAAGTATGAAGTCATTGACATTTGTGATCTGCCCAAAAAACAAATAGTAGGCAATTTTGACGTTTTTGGAAAACCCAACTACCACCACCTTGTTTCAAAAGCTGATTCTGATTAATGTTGCACAAGAGCGAGTATTCCCCACCTCAGCTATTCAAAAACTCCTTTATCCATCGATGTTCACAATCTACTCATGAAGTGATTTAATTAATCATTATTCAATTATTATTTAAAAATACTAAATTACATAGGTTTTTGAATTCAATGAGACTTAACATGAATCAAACAACTACCAAATATCATTGATAGAGAATTTGACTCAGGTTAAAGTGTATTAATCAATATAAGTATTGATTTTATTTCTTTGTTTTAATTTGGATTAGCCACAGGCCCAGTATAGTTGAGCAAAACAGTTTTATTCAATGAAGCCTCTCAAAGATATTTAGATAATTTGTTTAAAGGGTGCTGATCAGAGCAAGATAATATTTGCTTTATACCTGTTTGCCCTTGACAGAACTTCAACTTCATACGACTGACTCAAATAGGAGCTTTATATTCCAGCTGAAATTCCCTGCTACCTGTGTAATTGCGCCTGGCAAAAAAAAAACTGTATGTTCTATTTAGCTTGAACTCTTTGCATAATGGGTGACGTGAGCTCATGCCTCCAGAAGACATTTGGGTTGAGAAGCTACTGTGGCAGGTGGTCCTAATACCTCAAGACATCTTAGAATGCTTTTTTGCCACCACAGTTTCCTGGAAACCTAATTGGCCTCGAGGATAGGCTGAACTTTTTTTGGGACCTCTTCCTTTTTCGTACCCTAATCACACACTACACTTCATACTGAAAAAAATACAAATGTGGAGTCGTTCTGCATAACGCTGCACCACTAGCATATTGGGAATTGTAGTCTTTAAAAATATGGATTTTCTTTGGATAAAAACATTTAAACACTGAGTTGAGAATACGGTATGGGGTTTAAGTGTTGGGAAACACACCTATAAGATCAGAATTTTAATATTTAATTATTAAATGACTGTAAATCTGTTTTCCCTATTTAACAGCGCCGCCATTGAGTGATTTTACCCAGTATGGCATATTCACATAGCTTAAGTATAGTGGTCTTTAAAAAAAAATATCCCATGAATGTAGTTCCTTCTGGACAAAATGACAGGGTTCAAAAATGTACTGAGGCCAAGCTTCAAAGGTCAAAAGGTTTAGAGCAGAACCTACTTATAATCTTCAGAATTACATTATGTTTCTCTCCAGATTGAGACCTTTCTAATGATGTAATTTGTTACGACAAAGTTTTATTTTGACCATGTCTCCACACAGCCCTGTGTACAATGCGCTGACCCGTTTGGACCGTTTTACACTTGTTTATGTGTCATAACCAAGCAGAGGATCGCCGAATCCCACCATCCCACCACCAAAAACTACCGTGACTTGGACAGGTCGGAACAGACCCAGAGACTCAGCCATCTGCTTCCTGGGCGTCTGCATGATGGTTGCCCTCTGCTCTGTGGCCAAGCTGGACTGATTGCTGTGCTGGCAAGAGATGGGTGAAACGCAGGGATTGAATTTCCCCAGAGTGTGTGCGTCTTTGATATGCATGTAGGGGACAATTAAAAGTGTTCTTAATACTGTATTCTCAACTCAGTATTAACATTTTTAATCCGAAGAAAAAACGATTTTATCTTTAAAAACGCTAAGGGAAACATGTGCGTAAATAAGCTGTTAGATTTTAGAGCTGATTGATTGCTATACTAGAAACACTTTTTTTTTTTTCAGTGTAAGGCAACGTATTTAGAGGAAGGCACAGTTTTTTATGTCCTTGGCTGGCTCAGATTGTAATCTCCAAGTCGCATATTCCTCTTTATTTTATCTAGGAGCATAAACATAAACACAATACAAGCAACATCTTCATCTTTTTTGTTTAAGGTGCTGAGAAGTCTAGATATGAAACCGACATGAAGTCAGATCAATTGCAGATGAATATTGTCCAAAATATAAATAAGGACTATGTAAAAAACAACAGATAAAACGGTGCAGTGTGTGTGGCCGCAGATGCTTGGATAACTGAAAAACCCTCCCCATTGAAACACATTGATATTGTAAACGTGGTGAGCACCACGATTTTCGACAGCAAATCATTCTGGTGGCCACAAATCGATAGATACATTTGTGTGACTATTTCACACATTTTTGTGATACTGGATAATTGATCTCATGTTTAATTAAAAGTCAAGTTAACTATTCTACATTGAAAAAACTGTTAGACAAAAAGCAAGAACAGCTACACAGGAGCCCCCTGTGTCTGATTTAATGACAGTAATGAATGTCAGGAAATGTTATCAGGTGCCAAAGGAACTGACTGAAAGTGTCTCCTTACTACCATAGCCTAGCACTCCACCGGGTAAATTTCGCCTTGCTGCTCCAGCATTGTTGGACAGTTCTGCTATAACCTTCAGGCTGCTGTCACAACTTTTGGCTTGGGCCCCAAGGCAAAGGCTCTTCAAGCTTTCCAGCTTGGGATTCATATGGGAATTGTTGTCTTACGCCCTCAGGCTCTGGCACAGGAAGAAAGGTGTTACTATAACTTGATTAGAAATGCCTGGAAACACAGTTTTAGGTCCAGTTCACATTGTACATCTTTTTTTTCAATCTTATATATTTTTGGTTCAATACGTGATTATACATTTTTTATTAAATATATCTCTGGATTGAACACCTAGAAAGAAGATATGAGATAGCCCGCATGGTTTAGAAGGGTAGTTGAATTTAGTTTGTTCAGATGTGTGAAGTGTAGCTGAGTTTTTCAGTTAAAATATTGTAAATTGTCATAGACTTATCCACCTGCCAATCTAGTTTACCCGTTCCAACCTTGGTGAAGTGCAAGATACACACATTTAATACAGATTTACTAAAACATATTGCATTTGGAGTGAAATAACACTAGTTGTGTTCACCAACCTCATCACTGTTTTGTAATTGATTTATTTGGTATAACATCTTAAAGCACACACAGATTTGATCTTTAGTCCAATTCCAATCAATTAAAAAACACATTTTAAAATTATCCAAATAAAGGGAACAAGTAGTGACAGTCGATCACAATTTTGACTTACAAAGACAGCAGCAAACTCCACCGTCATATTACAGCCGCACACTTACAGTTCATTGCATATATACAGTATATTGTAGGAGTTGATTAAATTAATGTATTTTACTCAATCATTTTTACATTGTACATTTAGCGAAAAAAAAAGATTCTGATTCTGATTACACCTTTCTTTGATTGATAAAACAAATTTATAATAGACAGACAAAGCTCAGTGTCCATGAAACCATGAAAACTTTATGAAAAAAAAAATTCACTAAAGACTGGTATCATAGTTCCTGTTCATGGCATTAAAATGTGTTCTCTCAAATGAATGTGATTGAAATTAATATATCTATTGTTTATATTAATTACAAAAAAATAACATACTGTAATCAACATTTATCCGACAAACATGAGGTTTATTATTATTAATGAATGAAAATATATAATTGAATGAAAAATGTTACTTTCCAATACAATGGTTTCTTATGGAGACTGGGTGCCAGTCGAAGGGAATTTGCTCTGGGCAAGCTTGTTGTCGTTGTCATTGTTCTCCACTCCAGGCTACATGAAAGGTATTGAACCGTCCTTGTGCCTTTGTCCTTATCCAGCCAATTTAACATTGTGTGCCATGATTCTGTTGTCCTGAAGCATACTCCCCAGTGCATTGATTTATGGGCCCCTACCTCTCAATTCTCATCCAACTGTCAGGAGGAGAGAAACCGTAACCACAATGATGGAAATGAGCTTATCTTTATCTCAATCAGTATCTCCCAGTAGTTATTTTCACCCTGCAGGGGCCACACAAGCTGTATGACGGTTGACTTTGAATACCAAGACGTGAAACAGTGGCCAACCTAAAACCAGTAGCCAGAAAGTCATTACAACCTTATTGTCCATGGAATAAAATGACTGTAATATATCAATATTATGGGGTTGACATGGTTATCTAACAATGCCAATGACTCAGTTATTGTCACTGTTTGGACATCCTTGTTGTTCTATCTGTCATTCTGGTTTGCCATTGTTTGTTTTCCATAAATTAACTCAAATCAACACACCTGCTTCCTGATTCTAATTAGGCCCAGAGTATATATACTGGTCCCCTACCATTTGTTGTCTTTCTGATGATGTATTTGTGCTTGGTGCCTTAGCTTTCAGTGTTTTGTTTAATTCTGATCCTAATCATGATTCTACTGACCAAGCCTGTTTTGACCTCGACTCAGCCTGGCCCTCTTGTGCTTTGTTTGACTGCATGGATTAATTGTTACCTCCACCTTGATTGTCTCCAGGGTCGTCCTTTTGGGTTCAACAGTGTTTTGCACAGTGAAAGTTATTACTGTAGGCATCATTGGGTGTTGTTAAATGAATTGGGTCCAATCATTAATTTATAATAACTGTAGTACATGGAAATCCTGCATGATCATCTGTAATTTATTGTATTCCCAATTCCTTGCTCTCTCCCATTCACTATTTCTACCAACATTTTTAAAAATTATATTCAAATAGGGTGTAGTATGCTCATGAATGAAATACAGTTAATTTGCTGGTGAAATGAACATTAACTGCAGTAATATTTTTAGTTTTAAATTGCAACCATAATTAAATAATAAATCTACTTGTTTTAAAGAAATGCTATAATTTTGTGTGTTCTTTTTTATTATTTGATTATTATTATTTATACAAATGTTCACATGTTATTCACAGCCCTATAATGCAGAATAGTAGTACTCAATTTACCACTTCTGCAGGTATCCAAATAGAAAATGGAAGTGCTGCACATCTGATGTAGCAAAGGTTGTATATAGAGGGATATTTTTTTATTTCATTTATTAATTCATGGTTCATAGAAGTTGTTGGCAACTTGTCCTGGCCCAACACCTAAATAAGACACTGTCGCTACATCTACATCATTACATTTTTAAAAATCACATCTCTGGAGATTTTGAATCCCTGAAACAGGAAATTTCCTTTCTGTTTCCACCAGCACTTGTGTATCCCTGTACATTAATGGTCTTGTGAGTTTTAGGTAACGTCTGATAACAAGCCATAATACCCCCCTGGACAAGAATCTTTTTTATTTCAAAGCAAAATGTATGAACGAATGATGATAAAAACAAAAATGTAATAGACTATAATTTGGCCTCGGTATGTGTTTATCTAGAGGTTGGGAGATTTAACAAGGACAAAATGTTTGAAAAATAAGTGGAAAGCTACCTCAGTTATTATAATGAATTTCAAAGATGAGAGCAAAATCTGAGGCTTAAGATTTAACTCTGTTATAATGGCTACAAATGTATGCAGTGAACAAGTGACTGGGGAGGGACCGTCCTTCATGAGTGTCTCACATCTTCTTCCCAGGGCAATATGCAAATCACTGATGGGTTGTAGAAACATAATTACAGCACTGATGCATTCTCTTAAACTCTCCTCCTTCGACCTAACAAGTTCAGTCTTTCAAGACAGCAACTTCTTAAGGGGACAATCGTAAGGGATTATTAACCCATTTGCAAGCTTTTTGGTTAACATTGTAAAAAGTGTTGCGAACCTTGGATTTCAGGCTCTGAGTCTGTTGAATATGGAATTTCTCTGTGTCTATTCCATTTTTCAGATAACCGCATTTCCTGGTACGGTTTCTTGACATTGCTACCGATTGTTGATCTGGAGATGTAAATTGCCAGGAAGGAGATGGAAATATAAAATATAAAATATCCCCTCACACTGGATCCTTCATATATTCCCACTTTGAAGCCCAGTGACTTATACTCTTTCTCTTCACCCTGACATGCTTCTCTTCCTGTTCTTTGTTCAGTTTTGGTGAATAATAGAAGTTGAATAGTATAATATGATAGTTGATTAGTATCAACTCTGGACCGAGATATAGTTTCTCCTGTAAAATATGATTATCGGCGTCCCAAATATAGCTCCTCAATTGATTACCTGCATTAATCTGCCTCCACAAATTTGAACATGTCTGGGTTTGAGCCAGTAAAAAGACAAATACACACATTCTCATGGCATGCAAGTTCAACATTTCTGCTTATTGAAAACCACTCATATTCCATTGCAATGTAAAACATTCTGCTATATAAATTCACATAAACCTATGCAAATAGGTTTGTCCAAGTAAAGAACATACTATACAGTATATGCATGCTTTTGATGTAAGGGGCGTTTGAATAAATACCTCAAAGATTTTACTCTTACTGAGTGCATACATATTCAGCAGGTGAATTCTTGAAACTATAGTGAGGAAAAAATGGCAAGTGTTGATCCTGATCTTTCTGGCAGGGTCACAAGAGCTGATAGAGCAGGGTTGAGTTTGCTTCCAAAAAGAAGAATATGAAAGATTTTATTCTTCTTCTTTTTTTGTTTTATTGAAGGTGCGACAGGACACCCAGATCTGTGCCTTTCAGAGCGAATACATTGGGTGGGGAATTCTCTCTGATGACGACACCAAGCTTTGAAGTCTGACGGTGGTTTGATGTTGCACTGTGGTCCAATGCTCACTGAAGCAGAACAAAAAACAATCTGTCCGCGCCCTGAGAGCTATATCATGGAGCAGTCGCTCCCACTTGCCTATAGTGAAACTGATACCGACAGCAACAGTGCAGTAATTGGGGCCAAAAAATAGGCTTCCCTCTGTGCTATATAGTGCCCCATGCTGTAGCTCTAGCCCTCATTTTATCCTGCCAAGACAGAAAAAAAAATACTCATCGCAAAAGCAACCCAAAATAATCCAATCCCTCCTCTTCCATAGATTGATTTAGCTGTTATTTAGCTGCCTTTCCTGCAGATAGAGGTCAGTCTCCATGTTGCAGAGCTGGCCAAGGGCACCGACGACTACATCTCAATAATGGCCCCAATTCTCCACGGGATTACCAGTAACGGCTCCTCCACAGTCTCCACAATGCTGAAGCCATTACCCTCAGCTGAGCGCCTGAGCCCTGACGCCTGTCAAATGCTGTCATTGCATAATGCTCTGGCCATTTAGCACCACTTGCTGTATGCTACTACTAGTTTGAGCATGCCTACATTGTTATGTCCTGCCAAGTCATGACAGTGCTGCTTAACATCTCTGTTTATTTATTTTTTTAGCATTTTGCCTCTGTTTGGCCTACCAAACTTCAAGCCATTACACTGTGATTTCCATTGCATTAAGCTGCAGCGGATAAACAGTGGATAAAAACACGACTCGTAAGAGTTGTGGAGCAGAACGACTTTCTGGTAGGTGCACCAAACTCGTGTTTTGTTCTTATGCAATGGCTAAATGCACTATATTAGAGAATCAAATAGTTTTTGACAAAAACGTACAAAGTTAGCGTTGCATGTAAGAACTGTATATAAAATATTCAAATAAAATGTTATTGCAAAGCACACACAAAAGGATATATAAATATTTTGACTGACTGCCAGAGTGTACTGGTAAATTGTGATTGGTAAACAAAATATTGGCTAAATCACTTTAAAAATATATAAAATAAATAAATTACAGCATTTTAAATGCATGCTGTTTGTCTTCTGAGGACCACTGGTACATGTAATTGTTCACAAGTGTCCAAAACTTTAGTACACCTGGAACTTGTCTTTGCAGAGTTAATGCAGCCATTTAAGGTTTTTTACAACAGACTCCTCTTTTTCTCTGAGACTGAATTCTTTGAAGCCATGGCTGCTTTTAGAGCTTCCCCTCTGCAGAGAAAAAAAGGCAGATTGTGAGGAGAAATGGGTAAATGTACAAACATTTTAGCAGAAACAACCCAAAAAAATCAACCGTTAGTGGGGTATATACTCAGCACAGAGTGTGTGTATGCTGATTAAAGTGGTTGTTTGGGGAGATACAGTCATTCTACAAATACTGTGCTCCTACAAGGAGATAACAGTTTGGAGACGGACTATGTGGTGACATAGTCCTTAAGCCAGTCCTTAATTATTATAGATTAACTTAATCGCACCTTAAGCTGTCTTCTGTATTCAAATAATGAAGAAAATGTGCATATTTACATGTCACTATTTGGAGATTTAAAGACTTTTTTTTATCATTAGAGTTGTTGAAGAGTTTACTGCTAGCCTTTTATCCAAGCGGTCAGTTGAATTCTGTCTGATTGGTAATAAATTACACAGATATCCATGAGACCTCCACTTTAAATAATGTGTAATTATTTATATACTTATATAGGAAATTAATTAAATAAATAAATAAAAACATCAACCGAATTGTGACTAAGGAAGCACCTTAGCTATTTTCCCCTTTTTAGACAGAATTAAATATATTTTTTATTTGAATCGACAAAATCATTTATTATTTCACAAGAAGAAAAAAAATATGGAGACAAGATTATTTTTTTTACTTTTTTTTCTACCACGTAGTTTTTGGCAGATGTGTTATAATCAACACAGGTTGGAAAACACAGATGCTAAAATTAAAAGAAATACTCAAATTAAAATTAAACCTCTGCTTCAATCACATCATACATAAACCCAAACCAGGTAATTAGTGCAATATAAAAAAAGATTTTCATCCCTTAAATATTAGGTATCTCCTCACATCAGGTCTGATATAACAATATAATGTTGATGTTGTTTTATGGATCTCGATTCAAGTAATTTCTAAAACAACAAGACTCGCCAATAAATAATAAGAACATCAAAACATTTTACCTTAGGATATTTTGTGATTCTGTCTCAGGAAAACAGCTCATCATCACAGACAACGACTGGAAACAATGAGGCTTAACACAAACACACAGTTGGAGGAATTGGTTCTAAGATGAGGATGAGGGATCCACTACAAGCCAGCAGGCATCTCTGGAGACTTCAGTGAGTGAATGATGGATAGACTATTGCTGGTTACGCATTCACAGACGAGGGATTGTGTTTCTGTGTGTGTGTGTGAGGGGGGGGACTTATTTATCATCTTCAAAATCAAAATCTTTTTACACTAGGTCGTGACTTGCCTCCCTCGGTGTGAAATAGTGGTGCTGCTATAAATACTGATGATTTGATGGGATGTTTTCCGTCATGTTGTCAGTTGATATACATTGTCTATGTAAGTATAAACCTGTGTATGCTCTATATTTTCACCTGACTGTGTCAAATGTTCCTCCCAAACCAAACCCTCATCCCGAACACACAAAGTATTGCGAGTCTCTGCTGAGCACTGTGCATACCCACCATCCACCACAACCACAACCCAGTAAATTATGTAGCCTGTAATAGGCTGCCACTAATTCATAGTAGAACTTTATTGATTTAAAAACCAAGGTTGACTCTGGATATCGTCCAGCCAGTCTTTATGCTGAGGACGTACCATTACTCTCCGTTAATTAACTCAATGTGTAGAAGCAGCAAAGACTTACAAAAGTCGCACAACCTTTGAACTGCGCCCTAATTCAGTCACATAATGCTCAAGTCTAATTGTAATTATTCAGCTTAAATGTTTTTAGATTTCCTATAAGGTTTTTAAAGTGAATACCATGCGAGCAGAGGGGCGTCACTGGGCCTAGGGCCCAGAGCTAGAAGGGGGCCCCCAGTGAGGGGGGCACTGCAATGACACATCCAGGAATCCTCTTACGGGGGACCCATGGTCCTTGCACGCTGTGAAAAGCTTGTTTTTTTTTTGCCTGGGGCCCCCAGAGTTTCTTGAAACGTCCCTGCATGTGAGCCAATCAGGGAACTACGTAATGTATTTTGAAGTCACAAGTGAGTCCAGGTCTAAGTAAAATAAAATGAATCATGGAAATACATCGAAGAAACAAATGTGCTACAGGACATTTAGCCTGTGAGATTGTGAAATGAACGCATATGTCATCCAAACATTACTTTAATTAGTAGACACATATGGTAGCTAAGGGCAAATTAACATAAGTGCTGTTTCCAAAGCTGTCCTTCTGAAATATTTAGTTTAGAGCTTTTAATGAAACCAGCGCCACTGATTAGTCTGCTCACTTCACCTGCTCAGTATTAAATAAAGTGCTACATTTTAGTGATTTCTCCACTTCGCTCAACTGGAACATTACAACTTGTCTGATTCTTCCCTCCGAAGGATTCATTTGTGCTGTTCTCCAAGGTGGCCTCTTATACATTAGCTGTGGATAATCAATTGTGTCAGCACCGTATAAGACTATATCATCTTATGAGCAGTCGGTTCTCCAAAGCTCCACGCTCGTCAAACGTTTTTTTGGGAACGTGGCCTGGTTCACGCATTCATCTGCCTGAGGAGGACAACAAACTTTGAACCAAAAAACCTTATGTACAGATTATCAGTAGCTCAGGCCTTCAGGCATTGATCCAAGGTCCTTGTCCTTGTGTCCTGAAAAAAAAGGCCATAAATAGATCCCATATTTGCTAATACAATCCAGCTACGATACATTTGAGACTGTTTTGTTCCTATCTTTGAATTTCAAAGCTGCTAAATTTAAAGAGATGGTTAGAATAATAATAATAAACCGAATAAGGAAAAGGAATACGGTTCCCAATGGTACCTACTTCTAGGATGCTAATGTAAACACTATTTGCAATCTTTTACAAGTCAGAAATGTGTTGTTAACATACCTCACATGTTGCATGTTGCACTATTCTATTTACTATTATTACTATGAAGACATTTTAGGACGGATATATTGTTCCTGTTACTGTATAGATAGTGTCTGTTTTGATCCTGCAAGGAGCAGAGGGACACATGTAGGTCAATGCACCATGCAGGCAAGTGATCAAAGAAAAAAGAAAATAACACATAGTCTATGCACCTTCCCTGTTCTAATGAAGATCCCATCTAAACACTGGACCACTTTTTGATCCGGAGGGAACAAATCTTTTAACACCCATCAGCTGAATCGCCTGTCAACCAGGCCCAGCCGTACATTTAGTGCAGTTCTGTCTAATACGCATACATATGATGGGGAGTGGTGGAGGACAGTTTATTCTAACAGACACCGACAAATAAAGCGCGTTGAGTAACAAATGATGACAGATTTCCCTTGTTTGATTGGCTCACATCTGCCTTTAAACCGCAACAAATTTACAAAGCGTTTGTTTGTTATTCCTCTCACACATTGTCCCTCCTGCATGAGGCTCATCGCTGCCAAGTCATGTGTGTGATGGACATCAGCGCCATGTTTATGGAAATATTGTCCCTTTTGTTCTGCTGCAGGACACACACGGCATCCAGAAAAACACAAAGGCCTGGCATTTCTCCTTTTGTGTCAATTACATTTTCAAAGTCACAGAAAAACACAGAGGCCATGTAACCCATCAGAGGCTCGTCCCAAAATGCTTTCCGATTGAACTGTCACAGCAGGGCACAGTGCCACAATAAACCCCATTTTATTTTTCCTGTTTAATTTGTCAGTCTCACTCTGCCACCACGGTTGCTGGTCGCCAACTCGTGGATGGGTGATACAGAACCGATTTCAGCAGCCTATTGATGCACCTGTGTCTCTCATCTCTGCATGAATGTCAGGATTATGACTCAGGGAAATCACCCAGCTGATGTGATTTATTCACTGAGGGAAAACATTATATCTTCTCTCAGAAAATGGCAGCTGGCAAATCACTAGAATCAAGAACCAATCACTTTGACATCTGAAACAAAAGATAATCAACTGGTTTAATTAAAGAATAAAACTACCAAATTTAAGTGTATATAAAGAGCCATCAGTGAACCTCCTGATCTTTAACATTCGCGATCATTACAGCAGTCAAACGCTTTCAAATTAATAATATTGTATTGCTGCTTCTCAGGAGAGACCATGAATTGAATTCTCACCAAACTTGACAGGTTGACTGGTTTCAGGGTCTGAGTAAGGCATCCAAGGAAAAATAATATTTATCCATATCCATTTGACTTATTCGAGGATGAATGGTTTCAAGGACCAAGAAGTCTATATATAAAATATTTCCTTACATTTCAATCCTCCTGCATGGAAGAGAAGAAACAATTGTTAAGTAAACTCTATTACAGCAAGACAATCAGAATTATAGATTCCCTGCTGTACGTGCTGTGGATGTACAAGTATCATGATTACATTTGCAGATCATACATAATGCTATATTTTGCCCAACGATTAAAGTTCCTTTTTTTAAAGAGAGAAATGTGTAACATACAATAATATAATTATACAACAATAGCCTTAAATGCACCATAAATAATATTAAAATACAGATTTTTAGGCTGTGCAAGGGGTGTCTTGGCAAATATTAGAACTCTGAAAACAATTAATCACAAAATTCAGCCAACAGGGGAAAAAATGTTTTTAAGTGTTTTAATGAGAGAGTAAAATTGCATGAAGCCAGATTTTTTAAGTTTTTCCTGTAAGTAAAAGTACTTACTAGTACTACTCACTAGTGACTTTTTTTGTATTTTACGAATGAGTAATACATTGAGAAAAAAACACTTTACAACACAACACAGGATTAGCTTTGGAGAGCTTTATTTCTGGACCTGAATTCCAAATTATAGTTATTTTCAAATTAACTAATAACCTCTAAAAGTGTCATAAGGAAAATCGGACTAGGAGAGTTGGAACCATCTTAAAATACATATTTCTCTCCTGTGATGATTATACTGGAGCATATAAATTAGGTGGTTAAGATTCAGTCTTAACAACGAGACTCAATGTTAATCAGCCAGTGCAGTGTTAGGCGTGTTTAGCAACACAACTGAGCCCATTCCAAGCCAACAAAAAATATATATAAAATGTAAATATAAAGACCAACATCACAGACTGACTAATGACTCTTCCACTACAATTATCCATTCAACGTACAGTTGTATATATTATGTGTTCACACAGACATTATCTGTAACCGCTTATCCTTATCTGGTATAGAGCCAATCCCAGCTGTCTAGGGGCGATGGCAAAGTACACCCTGGAGAAGTCTATATTATGTATATATTGAATTAATTATAATTAGTGTAAAATTAGGAAACTACTCTGTGCCCAATAGACTAGTTTTAGAATTACCTTTCATTTCTATCAGCTCAGAGTTGGTCTGACACTTTCAACACATTAGGGAATGAGACCCAAACTGAGGTGATCTTTTACAAGCCCGTGAAAGAGGCCGGTCCTGCCAGGTTATGGCCACATCTGGAGGGGAAGAGGCTCTCCACCCTTGTGGGAAATGTGCATGGAGGCTGTTGAAGATGAACATCAAAGAGAAGCCTCCCTTTTAATGATTCAGTGCTGTTTTGGGTGCTGCAAATAAGCTCCGGTGGGACCTGCACAATCCAGATGTTTGCCGCTGACAAAACAGGTTTGTAATATGTAGCTAAATGTTAAAGCGAACAAATCTGGACTTCATTCATCATAGCTTTACATTTCAGGAGATAATTAGAAATGATTCTTTGAAGAAATTAAAGTAGTTATGTGGTATTCATAAAAGTGAGGCGTTTTTGCAAAGTTGTGATAATGCTGCATTACTTTTTGACTGAGCTAGAAGAAACACATGATCACATTAGCATATATTACAAATGGGCTCTCTGTGGGATACTGAGGCCTCCAGGCAAGTCTCTTTCTAAATAAAGAACTGTTTGCATGTGCTTGTCTAATTATTTTTTTCTCTTCACCTCTAAACATGCCAGTGCAGCAGTGCAATCAGCAGCCGTATTAAGAGTGCCACCAAAAGGCTAGTACTTACTTATTTAGTGTGTGTTGAAAATATATGAAAACAGCTGGTAGCTATTTCAGCTTTCAGTATCAAAAGGTTACATCTTGCAGGAAAACATGCATGAGAACATGTGCTGACAACCTGCTCCCCAGAATAAGGAAGCAATACGCTAAACAACTTTGCATTGCTTTCTAGCTCAGTGCAGAGATGCTTCTGTCATCTACCCAGAGATCTAACTGGATTCCACTGAAAATGATACACTGCTTTTTATTGTGTTTTTATTTTAAGGTTCAGCAGTTCAGCTATCTGTACATGTGGTGGCATGTGTTGAGGAAACAGTTCCATAAATAGAAAGTTTGGCTCTTCTGTACCTAGTAGGTTTAGCATTACCTCCATGTGCTCTGAAGGCTTGCAGTCTCTAAGGCAATGAATAGCGAGCAGGCCTGCGGCTTGTTCCGTGACAGTTAAAAGTCTTGAGCAGGAAAGCCTTGAACGCTGCATATTTATTCAGGGCAGGGGAGAAGTAATAAAGCCTATCGTCCGGGCTGCTGTGAAGCTCCCCAATGCCGAGACGACGTGGAAATAGCGTGTATTGGGTATTTTTAAGCCATATGCACCCCACCCCACCCCCCATGGAAGTGCCCTCAGCTTACTCAAAGCAAACAAATACACAATTTATGAATATTTATATAACCAGATAAGATTTAAAGACAGATAGATGTTTACATGTATTTTGTTATTCTGTTCAGTTATATGCTCAGGAATGTTTAGCTTATTATGTACAAGCTCATAAAGAGATGTTTATAGCATAAGTTCGATTTTTGACTGAGGCAACCTTGTAACCACATAGATACTCATGTTCATTCCACCACTCAGCCCAGACGTCTAGAGGCATGGACATGTAAATACACCCTGCCGCCTGAGAATTAGAACAATGCACAGGTAATGGCTCTACCCCAACCTTGGTCTAGAGCTTAAGACATGCAAGAGCATCCCCCACATCACCTTAGTTTGAAAGCAAAGAAATGCATATAGCCTGTTATTCAAAGGAATGTAACTGTAACTGAAGTATGTTGCGCTGCAACGCAACATACAGGTTCTTCGTTCTTCGCTCCGAGGTGAATCGTTTGATGATTTACTTTACTTCACCATTTTACTTTATTATTTATTTAAACCATGTTTCTTTAACAAACTAACACGTTTAGAAAACAAAGCTTTGGTCCACACGGTATTTAAAGGGTGTGCGTTGCTAGGCAACCAGCCGCATGGGTGAGCAAACAATTGGCTGTGTTTTTGTCCCTCCTGTGAATGATCTGGCCATTGGAAAGTTTTCCGTTTTACGTGCTGCCTCTCTAGTGTTTGTAGGTCGTCTCCTCTTCGCAATGCCTCATCACAAGCGGGATATTTCTAGAAAACAGTCTTTCACTTTCTTCACTTTGTTTGCTGCGGCTGCAGCGGCTGCTGCTCTGTGCGCCGCCTTTTATGGTCCAGGCGATTACAGATGTTTCCATCACGTTTTTTCGATTTACGATTTTTTTTTTCACCTTCGATCCTCCTCCTCCAGATATCAGCGCTTTTCACAAACTGAAGTTTGACTTGACGAACACATCCATCTTTTATCTATACCGCTTATCTTATGTGAGGGTCATGGGGCAGCTCGAGGGGCAGGGTACACCCTGAAGCGTGTAGCTATAAGTCTCTCAAGTGACGTAAATTTAACGTTGTATTATACCGTGGCAGTGGGGTGTGGTTAGAGCACCAGCTGCGTCTCTCTTACAGTAGGTTGGATCCTGAACAGACGATTGTTGGATTGTGCCAAACTGCTCCGAAATAGAGGATTGACAATTGTTTTGTGTTTTTGAGGACTGTGTAGAGCCTCATGGTTTATTTTGTGGTGGCTTTAACTGTTGGGGGAGATAAAAACCTCTATTTGCCACTACCAGCCTCTTCTCCCTTCCTTGGTAAAACTCAAGTGAGCAATATATGTATTTATAATATTCAATTATCAATTTATGATTCCATGTTCAGCTCAGGAAAACAGTTTTTCAATCCAAATTTAATTTAACCCTTACCCTGAGGTATTTTTAACCCTATGCGCAGGAATATTCATATAACCCACAAAGAGGCAGAGAATCTCTCCTTAACTTCTGTGGAAAGACCTGACCTCAGCCTTCCTGCACAGGTCAGTCTCCAGCAACCGCCCAGGACCCATCAGCCACCTCTGCCCCAGCCAACAACGTGCAGCCCACTGCTCGTCGACAGCTCTGTGTCCATTTAATTGACATTGATTAAGTGATGACATGTTAACTGAATTAGGCAGATCTGCCCTCAACATAGCTGATACCATGCATAATGCAGAATACATGATGAATTTGTGGGTGTGCACACCCCATGTGAAATCTCACAAACTCTGCTGCTTTGTTTCTCCATTTTAGTTACAACTTGCTATCACCTTAATGCGAAATGGCACTTGATGATTTATGCTCCAGCATATTAATTAGTCACCACCTCTTATCTGATGACTAAGGATGTGTCAGGATCCTTTTGTGGGACTGTGCTGCTGTAACTTGAAGCCACCTCATAACAAATAATCTGTCACGGGGGGGTTCTTGACTCCACCCATGGGTGCTGTTGACTTTGTTGGCCCAGTGAACAGCGTCATTTATCTTGCCCTGCCCGGTGTGTGTTTGTGCGTGTGTCCTATCAATTACCACCTATTATATTGAAATGATTTAATCTAATATCCAAATAGCATATAGGATGTCGTGAAACGTCAGTTATGTTAAGTTGTATGTGTTTTTAGTTTAGTTGATGTTTTGTTGGTCACCTGTCACTTCATGTGTAGTAATAACCACACCTTCCCTCATGTCTGGTGAGCACTTGAGGGCCTCAAACAAAGTGATTCTTCAGAGTGTTTCTTTCAATTAAAGCAGTGATCGTCAACCTTTTTTGAGCCACGGCACATTTTTTACATTCAAATCCAGGCACACCTCCAACCAAAAAAGTGCCTGTTTCTTCGTGTGTTCACGCAGGCGAACAAAATAGCCCGCTTTCTTGTTTTGGAGCGAGGGGTGTTTAGTTAGGAGATGGCGTTTAAGCTTACTTAGGACCATTTCATCATCACTATTGTCTTCAAAATCCTTTGAGCGTGCTGTATGAGCTGGACAGCTGCATGGATCAGACCGATCCCTCCCCCCTGCTAGGCTGCCCACACTCACAACAGCCAGGACTCCCGCTCCATTCTGGCTGAGCTCAGCAGTGCTTACATACAGCTGTGGGGCATGCTGAGACATACAAGGTTTACAAGGAAAATGTCCACATTGGCTTGAGCAGTCCCATCTATGTCCTCAGAGAATGGATTGAAGCTGATGCAGCTTGCTCCGGCTGCATTAGCATGCCTTGTCAGTTCATGGTTAGCATTAGCATCGTCTCCAAACGTCGCCATCTGATCCGCTTCGACCCACGTGTTGCCTCTCCTTGTTGAATGATCCCAGACAAGCCCCCAATGTAACCTTCTTATATTAACTTCCCAGTATCTCGGCTCCAATCGTGGTTGGGAAGCTCACTGGCAACTCCACTTTCACTGACTTTTTGGCTTGTTATCAGGCCGGTAACTTCCCATCTGGGTCATTTAACGAAGAAAAGAAGTGAGACATTTGTGTGCCGTTGGAACTTGCTTTGTTATTTTCCCATGATATTAATGCCAACATACAACAAAGAATGGAAGATGTCTAAACTACATCTGGATACCTTTTTCCCGTCCCACTACTGTTATTCACCACTGTCACACATGCGCCTCACTGTGGACCTCCACACACCCCCTTTTTTCATCCATTCACAGCGTACACATCACGCACAACACACATACCAGCTTACGTCCTTAAAGGGACAGGTCATGCCTGTAAGTCTTTGTCTCCCTTGTCTTGTTACCAGATCGTCTTGTGTTTCGTGCTAAGCTTTCCAGTTTTCCAGTTTTCCCCATTGCCCTTGTAATCTTTCTCATCGCTTTTTCATAGTCATAGTCAGGTAAAATATAGGTAGAGTATTTTTGTGTCATACTGAGTTTCAGTAATGACAATTTTTTGTACACCACTTGGTCTTGTGTCTCGTGCATTTGGGTCCACGCCATCATACATCTGTAACATAGGATCAATAGTGGCTAGACTGTCGGAAGCGTACTGGGTGTGTTCCGAGAGTGTGTCAAGCCCGCAATGGGGGAGCCGGGCGACTGGTCGGATGACCCTCGCCTCAGACCTCCGCAGGTGCATCCCCAACCTGGCGAGATGAGCGTCTTTGGGCCGAGGGAAACGGGGAACCACACGGACGTCGCGTGTATCATTTCCATTTCATTGATTATTAAAGATTGAAAGATAGTTTATCTTGAAAAACTGCCATATTATCTCCCGAATACATCGGCCTGTGCCTCTTCACACGTCAACACGTGTCACATATTTGTTTTTATGCAGGTCTATTATTTTATATTGTCGTATTTATCCGCCATACCTTTACGACCAGTCCGTGAAAATATTGTATTATATTAAACCGGTCCGTGGCACAAAAGACCGCTGCCCCACTATACAAAAAAAAATGTAGTTTTAAATTACCACTGACAAATAAACGAGTTACTTTGACTTATGATACTTATGATTCTACTGTCATATATGTTGTAATGTATTTACTTCCTGCTAGGTTCCATCAATTAATAATTGAATTTATTCCTTAAAAAATATAGAAAAGTAACCATGAGATCTCTCTGAGATTCTTAAAACCTTGAGGACCTCTCATCCATGCCAATTTGTTGACGGCGAGAGTGGTCTATTTACTGCTGCCCGCCCACAGGCAGGGCGACAGAACAATCTTTGTAATTTCTGATTTAACATTCTGAGTTATTTTTCCTTTTGCTGGTTTACAGATTAACATCAGTATCCACATTAAAACAGGTATTTTAGTGTTGTTTTTGATCCGCCATGTTTACTCAAGTATGGGGAGATTTTCTGCTGATGCTGTTGTAAGTCCTGCTCCCTTGATAAAACCCATGTAAAGCCCCTTTATTTACTGCAGCAGGGTTGGGGTGAGGCTATTGGTGGAGTGTGTGTGCACACGCATGTGCTTTCATGCTGAGCTGCTCTTCTAAACCTAATAATTGAAAGAAGAAAAACACAAAATACATTTGTTCCTTTCATGATCCCCGGTCTGCATTAAACATTATTACAAACGGTTATTGCATTTTTTACAGTCTTTTTTTTAACACAGGAACATTTGCTGATTGTGCTTTTTCCAGTTGTGGTATACCCCTGCTGAACATTCATATAATTAAATGCATCCACAGAGAGCTGCCCAGCACAAACCAGTCTACTGCTGCTGACTGCTCTACAATAACATGTGACCTCCATGGACCCCGATCTCCTTCTTAGCTTTTCCACCTCCAATGCTACTGTGGTGGGGCAGGCAATTTATCCTTCAATTGTCAAAATGAAAATACAGGCATGAAGCTGTTCTGGGAGGTGAAAAAAGTGATACACTTTACTTCCAGTAACAAAAACATTTGTTTGCTTGGGATAAACAGCAGAACTGCATGAGTACAAATGTAAACAAGTGCCACCTATAGATACTGTTGCCCATGGCTTATGGCAAATTTAATTGTATGTCCTCTGTAACAACTTATATCAGATAACACTTGGCACCATTTTGTCTTGGTCAACTATACTGGGCCTGTGGCTAATCACATTTAGACTACCAAAAAGAATAATTAAAAGCAATATTTATATTGACTAATAGGATTTGATCTAAATCAGAATTGTACCTCGGGGGCACCACCACTTATAAAGCATAAAATTAAAGTTATTGGATTAATTATCAGTCTCATTCTTGAAGGATTCAGGAGTTCTTTAATAATAAAACATAAATGTTCTAATCTAATCTAATGTTTCATGCCTAAGCATGAGAGAGCGAGTCAGAAGACTTGAGTGCGTGTGTGTGCGTGCGTGTGCCTTTGTCACGTCCTCGTGTGAGAACGTGTGACAACAATTGAGTTATTTTCAGGAGATTTTAATCTCCACCCTGCCTGGAATGCCAAATCAAGTTATATGTGTGTCTTTTATGTTATTTTGATAACGGTTTAGGTTTAAGGAAAATGAGTTATTTCTATGTCAGAACTTGTGTCTTTCTGAAACATCATTAGCATCACTTCAATCCGGACATTGTAAGAACATATTAACACATACTTTAAGGTGAAATAATCAGAGTGATATACATGTCATTTGTCACAGTTAAATCCTGGAATGCTTAAGCCATGTAGTGTTATCTTATCTGTGTTATTCCCAGTTTGTTACTGTTATATTTTTTGTTTTATACAAGTATATTTGAACCTTCTTGGTATATCCTTTTACTCTTTGAATCATATTCTGTGTTCTCAGTTCCTCTTTTCTTATCTGTCTCCGATAATTAGTGAGCCAGGCACCGGATGGTATTGTTAATCCCTTGGTCAGGGAGGCAAGTTTCAGGCTACAACACATAGCCTTTGTTCAGCTGAAAAAACATCTGTGTTGTGTGTTAGAAAAATGTTTTGTTACCACCTACCGATGATCAGGAGTTTATGATATGTGAAGAGCGCCCTCCATTCTTTAGTCTAAAGGTGGATCCCGGGAGAGAAACTTTTAGAACTGGATCCAATTGTGCTGTACACTCCTGACTTAAAATAAATCAACTTTAACTGAGACCAATCTTGGCTTCGTAATTCTTCTCCTATATCCTCGATCAACGAACCAGAATAACGAGAAATCCTAACATTACCAGTCATTTGGAAAGAGATGAGTTGCTTTGCGTTGCTGTTGTTAGCTGGTGGTCGGATGCCTCTGCGGTCCTTGCTGTGCTGTTTAGCTGCAGGATAAAACATGGTTGCTCCTTGCGTCTCTGGAAGAGTAGCGACACGGCACTGACTCGCTGCTGGGCTCCTGATGCTTGTTACTGGCAGACTTTGTTTGAAGGTGCATGCGCTGAAAAATGAGGACAGGAGCTTACGTTGCTGTCGTCTGGAGGGGGAGGCTCTGATCGGTGAGTCCAAGGCGGCAGATTGTACGTTGAGCAGAGGCCTTGGAGAGTAGAGCTCCCTGCCGCTTGTCCCGTGTGGACGGCCTGCTTGTGGGAGGGATCTTAGAAGAGAGGCCTTGCAGGCCTAAGCCTGAAGCTGATCCTGAGAGGAGGTTCAGAGGACAGCTTGTGGAGAAGAGAACGAGGGGGAAGAAGACTTGGCTTTTATCACCTGAGTGATGTCACAGACACTTCCCCGGGGCTGGGGGCCCCGTGTTTCATCCAATGCAAGCTCAGTGCTGTTGGTTCAAAGCCAGCATTCTATAAGATGGTCGACTTTGTAGCATGTCCTCTGTCACCAGATGTCCCACTTGTCTTTGATCCTAGTTATCACACGCTGTCTTCCTGAAGGACTGACCCCCGCCTCTGGAAGTCAGTGGGATGAGGACATGTTATGATAGATGGGGGGGGGGTAGTCTTCTTACTAGCCAATGCAAATTATTATGTGACATCAGATCCCAACAGACTTTGGACCTGACCTGTTGGGACCAACAAACCTGCAAAACTAATAAACTATAAACTAAATGAACAAAACCAAAAAAGGTGTACATGCGACCATTCCACTGTTGTTGTCGGTGTGGGATTATTATAAACGAATCAGCATAGCCCTTTAAACCTTTATAATTTAATACTGTTTATACTTTTATCTTGAATACCTCTTAAACCTTTCTATCACGTTACTCACTATATAGTTTTCCTGCTAAATGATCAATGGATTATTCACGAAACTGTCCACATTCCAACGGAGGTACAGTATTTATGGTGTCTCACAACCGGACATTATGGGGGCCATAATATATGCAATAGGTTTCGGAAATAGTTACCAATAACTAATTTAATGGTAACTGATTGACACATGCTGAGGGAAGGAGCTTTGGACTATGCCCTGTGGACATCTATTTGGGAGGAACATTGTCTACAGGATACTGGACAATGATAGGACAAGAAAGCCACATTGGGCATGGACATGGACCAAGACCTCCAATCAAGAACAAGACAACACCCAAACTGGAAAACTTTAAATCAAATGTCACACAAAGAAACTGTGTTATTCTGTGGGATCTGTTAGGTAGGAGACAGTAACTGCCTGTCTCTCTCTTATCAGTAGCACAGGGTACCCCTCAGCTGAGTGTGTGTGTGTTACAGATCATATCACAGATTTTTGATAAATAACCTTAGATTGAGAGAAGTTTCCGATTCATCCTTGTTTCGACTCTACTTCAAAAATAAGAACACAACTTCAGGAAGCTTGTTTTTTCGGTTTTCAACGTGACCGCATGTCCCTCCTAACTACCCTTAATGGGACTCTCTATCATAAAACTGAGCTTGAAGTAGATTATGCCAATAAAATATTCTCATTAATAGGTTATCTCACTGAATGCATGTAACCCAGAGATAACACAAACAAACCCAAACATGGCTGCACATAAATCATCAGCTCCCACTCTGATGCGAACTAATGGCATTGGCTTCTTAATCATAATCAAATTAGCTTGAAATTCATAAGATTTCTGCTGTGGCAATGTATCATGTTTTGGAAGCTTAGTTCCACTTGAAAGGTTCATTCTCTCTGGTTTCTGCCTCATTCATCCTTTGAGAGCCCTTTCAAGTGGTTCCTGCTGGCCATACTTGTGATCAGGGATTTGGTGAAGAACCATCTTGTCTGATGTGTGGGCTGTCTTACTGTGGTCAAACATACATTCTAATGTGTGTTTTTATTAACTACAGTCATTGCTAACCCAGCACATACTAATTTGAACATCAATCCTTGGAGATAGCAACAGGAAAAATTACAAATGATCTTCTCTCCGATTAGAAAACTTTAAAAATGGTCACAGATCAGATAGTTCTGCTGCAAAAGGCTTTTGTTTACAGGTTACGACTACTATAAACCGTTCAGAGTCCAGTTGGTATATAGGATCTATAGAAATCAAACCACAGACAAATACAACATACATTTATCTGCGTCCTGACAGGCATCAGAAAGCCATGGATTGTACCATATTTGTTTTCTTTGACCCCACACCAAGATAATCTCTGTCAACGCTGTGAAGCACCTCACAAGAAATATTTCTTATCAGCTGATCCATCCCTCAAATTAGAGCCAAGCAGCAGCAGCATCTCCAGTGAGAATCATCACAGCTACAACGTACAATCTGACATGCTATGTAGCTCGCAGTGATTGTTTTTTTTTCTCATGTGGCCACCCCTGCAGCAATCTATCTCCAGATATCTTTGTGTTGCACACATGAGGAAATTCCCATTAGTGTTTATTTATTTATATACTGTATGTATTAAATGCCTCTTTGTAGCATGGGTATGTTATTGATCACCCACTGTGCTGCCACTGAGGCTAATACATCACTTGCAGTCAGCAAGCAGCTGGGTGGAAGACTATGCAGGTTATAGGATTAGGAAATAGTAATAATAATAGTAATAGTAAACACCTATATTTTAACCTTTAATTCAAAACACAACTCACTCAGTCACACGACTGAATATATTTACAAACAGTAAATAACTAAATAGTTTAGGCTATGATTCTTACTTACAATGCTACAACGCTATCTTCATTGCACTGGTTTTAATAAAAATATGGACTGAATGCGGAACAACATGGAAAGAAAAATTATTCAGTTTCAGTCTAAATTTTTATGAAATGTTACATAATCTGTGGTTTGCATGTATGTGTGGAATGTAGTTCTATATTGAAATATTGTCTGAACATATTCTTCAAGGCTTTGGTTACAAGCTAAATTCTACAGTCTTAACAAAAAATGTTTATTTAAAAAAGGAAAAAACATTTAATGCAAAATTCAGGTTAAAACATGATCCTGGCAGGATACATATGTTTTGCACTGTTTTTATAAGACAAAAGAAATAACGAAACAAAATAACAAATTCAATTAATAATTTTATGTACATTCATAGAAATTAACTCAAGGTTAATGAACAAGGCAGGTTTTCGGGTCAATCCGATGTCCTACTAAGACACGATTTAGCACCATTAACTCTAACAGCAGACACATGGAGTGGTACACCAGTATGACCTTTCACAAGTGGTTTACAGGCTTCTTTAATCAATAACGATTGATTGTAGCAGAGCGAGATAGCCAAACAGAAACACAGAGGTCTTCAGAGACAAGGGCTAAACATGTCACAAATGGGCTGTGAGCCCAGTGGGAGAGACTCCGATTGCTTTCATTATTCCCCCTCAAATCAAAATGTCAACCAGCATGAAGAAAACTATCCCACTGCGGTGGTTGACAATTAGCGGCTCCGTTTTACTGTTTCACGGAAAGGCAGTTCTCTTGGATCAAAGAGTGCCCGAGCCAGAAAATTCCAGCTCGTTGTTCACTATGTGCCTATGTCTTCTGACTTAGGACTGCCACCTAATCTCACAATTCTTTGATATTTTTATCTTGTCTGTATTTTGTGTAGTTTTTCCTGTGGCTTTTTCTCCACCTCACTCAGAAGTCTTGTCAATGAAACTGTGTGGGCGATACAGTGACTTATTTTCTGTTTCAGAGCAACACATCTCACATAACACCTCAATCAGTGCATTTCTGTCTTGTGTTATCTTATTAAAGCGTCTTTTACTCCTGTGGACTCAGAAACCCCAGCTTTGTCTAAATCATGTATTTTCTGCTGGAGCAACAAGCTTACTAACTCTGACATCTGGGAGATGGTATCATGAGGAGATCTGCATGGAATAATCGTATAACAGTGTTTCGTATATTACATTTCATTTTATGCATTAAAGATCAATGTTCCCTGTGTGGACAATGTCGGCAGAGGCGACAGCTTCATCGTTGCTTTACATACAGAAGGGGTCACTGGGTCAGAGACACAATTTTACAGCACAATAAAGATGAATCTCTGCACTCTCCCTGTTTGCTGCAATGCTATTAAACAGTTTTCCTTCCATGAGATCATTTCCTTTTAGGTTTTGACAAACTAAATGCCTATTCAGTTTCTCCTATAATATACACACCTCATTCATCAAACCTCTGATGCTGGATTTATTGAGACAAAGAATAGCAGCAATTTATCATGATAACTTTCATCAAAATGTAAACAATTTCATGTGCAATTTTAAAGCTGTGGCAGGGATGCGGATGCACTGAAAAGTCTGGTTCATATTTTTATGTAAAAATCAGGCTGAGAGCTGCTTTTCATGCTGCGGCTTCACACACTCCATGGTGTTGCAGCAGGCACTTGCACAGCAACGTAATGACTTGTTGTTTTCCAAGAGCATCCTCTCCGATTTCTACCCCCTCGCCCAGCTGTAGACTGTACATCCAAATTTGTCTAAATGAAATGCCATTAACGTGTGTCACACCCAATTATGTTCAGCACCTTCTCGCTAATTGCATTCTGTATCCGGTAGCGCAATTCTAGGAGATATTCACCCAACCCATTCCCCCTTCAGCCTTTTTTCAGACTAACCCAGCCTGCTCTGCTTTGTGTTCTTTAAGATTTCAAAACAACAAACAAACAGAAGGTGCAGCGTTTAAAAACATAACTAAATGAATACAAAGCCTTAGACATGTAGATTATTTCATCTAAATTATATGCAACATATTTTTAGTGCATATAAATATCTCTTGTACAACAAACTGTATAATCTCATCACATTATAAAATATAAAATAAATAGGCAACAGAACTAAAAACCTGCAACGTGCAATGAGACATGACAGCATTATCAGCTTTGTTAGTAATAGGTTTTATACACAGTATAACACCATTATGAGTTTTTGTAGAAAACT
This sequence comes from Colistium nudipinnis, assembly GCA_016785305.1. Lineage (NCBI taxonomy): Eukaryota > Metazoa > Chordata > Actinopteri > Pleuronectiformes > Rhombosoleidae > Colistium > Colistium nudipinnis. Next base: position 356,715 of record JAFBJU010000069.1, read on the forward strand.
TTTGAGCCTTGTTTGCTATTACTAAATATTTAGCACCTGTTTGTGGCTTTCCTGTGAAAACTTACAGCTCTCTCAAAGACCTGGGAGCTGTCGCTGACGCAGCAGCTCTGAATAGCTCGCACCAGGTTCCCAAAGGCTCCCCTACGCTCCAAGCTCAACACCCACCAGCAGCCAATTCACTTGGTAACAGCGGTGGAAGATAATGAATGGTTCTCTTGCTTGGATGCAGTCACCATGTGCATTAATCATCTACTCTATATTTAATATTCCAAATGCTCTGCTAATTCTTGTCGGAATCTAATTGAACATCGAGTACTTCCACTTGCAAGAAACCAAGACTGGAGTAGGAAGTTGTGAATAGCATTGGCTATGGTACTCTTGCCATGTCCATAACCCGGTAAAACGACCACATGGTTATGCAGATGTGTTTCTCTGCAGTGCTGCTGCACATTGCCAAGTTGGCTGCGAATAAAATCCCTAGCTCCTTCTCTCCTGTAAGCTCATCCACCATTTTTCCCTCAAATATTTTTTGGATGACCTGATCCAGAGACAGATGGATGAGACCAAGCGCCCTTCTTCCCATCTTCCCACTGAACTTGATTTAGGTCTTTATCGCTGTTTTGTTTACGCAGGTCAGAATTGATGCAGATGGGTTTCTTTGTTGTTTATGATCGATTGTTTCTTTTAACAAAAAGGTTCCAGATTTGAATCTGACGGGCCAGCCAGGGCCTTTTCCAACTCCACCCACCCCCTAAATCCTCAAAGGATAATCAGGATAGATTGTGCATGTGCAATAAGGATTTATAGCACATTGGATTCATTGGACTTGTTGATGATTGATTCTTCCCTTACAGTTGCATTTTGTGATGGAGATAAAGGTCATGTCTGTCTCATAGAATCTGCAGAAGGCTGTATTTTTCTTGTCACATTATCTCTGATGCTTCCCAATGCAAAATAACTCTGGCATTGTTGTGCTCGTGCAGCTGTGAATGTGAGAACCAGTGTGATGGGGGATTGCTATGTTCGTTGACAGGGCATATACAGAAGTGGCAAAGCATAATTGCACTTGTTCGATGTCTACCTTTTTTTCCCTTCCTCAATCCATGCTATAATTACTGTATTGGTGTGACTACGGCTATTAATTGCTTTTGGAACAAAAGTATGGTAAAATAATTTTGAGTTTGACAAACAGCAGTTGAATGAAAACACCATGTTTAAGAAGCTGACATTAGAAACTAGATGTGTGAGCCATTGAGCATTCTGGCATTTCCTCTGGTTAATCATTTCATTGAAATATACTGCAAAGCATGACAGTGTTTCTTAAAATAATAAAAAATTACTCATTTGACAGAATCCATCAGAAACATGGATAAGACTGAAGACTGTTCAGCCATCAGCTCAGTAAGAACATAATTTTGCTCTACTCAGTAGCACTGAGTTGAATTCAGCGGATATGATGTTCAACCCAATGACCATGTTGGCATGTTGTCATTTACTAATTAGCATTAAGACACAAAGCACAGCTGCTTAGTGTTTGGTTGGGACATTAACCAAAATTAGTCAAACCATATCACAAAACATTATCACAAAAAATAATATATTGAGATATTTTATTCTGAAAGAAAAAGTCTGAAATGTTTGAGGGTGAAGAGAAAAACACAAGCAAAACATTAACACTGCTATCAGCCACATGGAGGGCACTGGGCGAGGGAAAATCGACTCATTTATAGATTTACACTCACAGTATTTTTACTTATAAATTGATTACAGTTCGTAATAATTGTGGTTATTTTAGATACAATAACTGAGAACTAAGAACCTGAAAAACATTTGATTCAAGAAAGGTACAGTATGGCCTGGATATATCTATATATATATATATAGGGGAGAGGTAAGGGAGACAGGCATCGGACCAGAGAGTTGCCGGTTCAAGGCCCAGTAGAGGTGGTCTCCATTTGGTAGGATGCACGAACCCCCTCCACTAACAAAAGAGATGCCACCTCTAATGCCCTTGAGTATTCTGTTCCCCAGACGCTCTCAGCTGTCCACTGCTCTGTGTCCTTGTATGCACCACAGATGGGTCAAATGCAGAGGTCAAATTTCCCCTGACTTGTGTGTGTTTGCATGTTCATGTTTGTGTGGGACGTTGCGCAATTCTAATTCTAATTCTAATATCATCAATAAATGAAATCAGTCTTACAGTCTGAGAGTATTTTGTAGTACCTAATGATTATATATGAAAAGGTATTTGCAGGGTAAGACTCTGACAGGAAACATAAAAAGGAAAGCAGCCATATACAAATAGAGAAACCATTAAGAGGATTTGGGGATTATATTTAGTTCATGTGGTGATACCAGTCATTTACATATTTTGAAAATGGGGGGAAATATGTCACATTTTGTCATAATTGCATGGAAAGTCAATGCACCACATGCGAGGCTCTTTCTAAAGAAAACACAATTAATTTATATGCTTGCTCCGCAAGGATTTCCATGAGGGATGCTGTCTTTATGAGACGTACGAAGCTGATTACTATTTGCTAAAAGCCCACTGTTATATGGTCATACATTATACCTGCTGTATATGCTTTAGGATATGACATTCTCAATCACATTGCCTAATCTTCAAAGCTGTCATATATTTCCCCTCATTCTCACAAATTCTCATGCTCCTTTTGTCCCCATTGCAGCTCAACAGGCTCATCAGAAAAAGTCATTTGTCTTGTCCACTGTAAGATTGTGACATTTTGTAACCTAGTCATGTTCTGCTTTGAAATATTCTCGTCTGTTGTAAATCCTCTTCAAAAAACAGGGTATTTATGCTATTTAATATAAACATTTAGACAAGTAGGTCATTTTATTATCAACTGTCAAAGCATAGGCCATCAGAACCTATGATGAAGATTAATGACTTATATACTTAAAGTAATTTAAGTAAAAAGCCTTCAAGGAATGTTGGGAGGATACCTGTTGTTTTATTAGTTTTAAGCACAAGCATAGTTTTTGTGGTAAAAACTGGTGGCAATTACTTTGTAATAATCAAAATCCCATGGCAGTATGTGACAATTAATTATTTAAATTTTACAAGAAAAATGTATTTCAGTTATTTTACTAGGAAATGTCTCCTTTTATCCAATCATCATTTTTAGATGTAAATTTAATTATTAGTCAATTTAATTAGTATTACCCCAGTAATATTAACTAAACTAGTTTATTGACTGTAAAACGTGACAAAAGCAAGTAAATTGTACTTGGGTAATAGGAGTGAAACTGGCAAACCTTTTGCCAGCGCAGTGGGTGATGTCAGAAGAGAATTTTGGACGCTTTTTTCCAAAGACGCAGATGCACCGAACCGGCAGCATTTTTTTTGATGGGAACTTCACGGACGTGGAGCAATCGGGGTAAAGTAAATGCTTTATTAACTTTGTACATTCAAGTCGGCTAAAGTCAGCTAAAGTCAGCTGAGGTCAGTGTTCCAGTATTGAAACTTTTAGCTGAATTGGCCTGCTAGCTTGGACAAATATTTAGTTTTCAATCCGACAAAAGGAGCGGATTGTTAAAACACTAGGCCATATCATGGAAATGGTGGACACAGCCAGTCAGTCCCTTGTCTTCACACTGTTTGCCCTTGTTCATTTAAAACATTTAATCCCTTTCGAATCCATTTCACCTGACAGCATGTGGAGTTGGTGACACAAAGGGATGTTACTTCATTTAGTTGCCAACTATGCTGTTCTAGTTTTTTTCAATCAGAGAGGCAATATTTTGAGCATCTTGGCAGACACCTGAGGAGGTCTGAAGAAGTTACATGTGTCTTCAAAAACTGCAACTTTAGCACACATATTTATTCCACCGTTGCTACTCATAGACACTGGAAACACACTTTACATTCCTCTGAAAACTGAAGTCCTAAAAAAACACCATGAGCCCACTGTTGCTCAGGATGAGAATGATGTGGAGGATGACCTTGAGCCTTTAGATGGGGAAACACAGGAGTTGTCACAATAAAGGAGAAGTTTGGCCACTTTTTTAAAGTTGGAAAGCACTTGCCAAACAAGTGTATTGGCGAAATAAATGATGAGCCTTTATTAGATGGGCTGTTTCAGGAATATCCTACTATCCCTTGCAAACAAGCACCAGTTCATGACTGCATACCATGAATCACATGCTGTCAAGCCATCACTCTCAGTCACAAAATCAAAAGAGGTCTCCTTAGATGTTCTCAATGATGACCTAAAAGACTTTGTGAAGTACAGATTCTAAGCTCTCACAGCAGTTTATGTCGCAAAAAATGCGTGCTTTTTAGGCAGTTGGAATGTTGGTGTGTTGCGGTTCCACTGTAGGACTACCTGACTTTGCAAGGTGTTGCAGATAATGTTGATTTGTGACAAACTGAACGTTTTTGTCAGACTACAAAATGCATGGTACAATGAACACCTGAGGAGCTATGAGTTGGAGAACACAAGCAGTGTGCAGTTACTCGAGCAAAGAGAGCTTACATATTTTTATTCTTCAGCTGCATACACTCAAGCAGGAAGAAGACTGGTAACCTTAAAGCACCACATTTGCCTCTCCTTTTAGGAAGCCTATCATGAGACCAAAAAATGTTGCACTCTTTCAAGATGACTCACTTATCTTAAATTTTTCTGATGCAGCTGTTGAGATGGGTAGCCCAGCACAGCTGCAGATCATATTGGAGGATGAAAACATTTGCAAACTAGTTCAACCTTCAGGCCTCCCCACAACACTTCAGGGCCTTATCGATGTCATTCAAGAGACATGATATTCCAGGAGAGCTTACTCTGATGTATCAAGACATGGATTTTGTGTTAAGGGTTAGAGTTTAAACAAGAACTGGGCTCCAATACAGACTCAGACAACAGTTGCTGGGATGGCAAAAAGACAGATTTATTGGTAGGTGTCTTCAGATGAGGGGGGAAGGAGGCAGGCAGACCAGCAGGGTGAAGTACTGGATGAGGATCCAGAGGCACAGAGGGTGGAGCAGCAACGAGGAGGCACCGGGGAGCCGGAAGTCCAGAATGAGACACGGAGGAGGGAACCAGGGACACAGGGGAGCCACAGCCAGGAACACAGGAACACACTGGATTGCAGGAGACAATAATTGATAATAACATGGGACACAAACCAGAAGGTCTGGTAACTTTTGCCTGACGTTGATACCACTGGTGGTGAACGGACAAACTGGCGCTGAATGAGGAGCAGGACCGGGGTTTTAAACTGTTGAGGTTGATTAGTGGAATGAGCTCCAGCTGCGGCAGGTCCAGCAGCACAGGAGGGGAGGGGGTGAGCCTCCAGGGAGAGTGGCTCCAACCGGAGCAGGGGAAAAAACATACAAAATAACAGGCAGACCATGACATTTTGGTGGCCAGTTCTTCATATTGAGCTCCATTGAATAATTACAGACAAGACAAGGCCACACTAAAGCTGGTAATACCCCTTCTCCTTACTTTCAGTCCTGTCGAAGGATCGGATGTTGAGTCCCCAATACCAGAACAAAATTCTGGCTGATACAAGCTCTGGCTACCCGAATGGATCTGAGAACACAATCTTGCTTTCCTCCGCTGCTGAAAGTGTAACATCTTACAGGTCACTAACCCAGCCATGGCCAGATAAGTTTCAAGTACCCAACTTTTCTTATGATGTGGATCTTGTGCTGGCCACAGGAAACCAAGCCTACAAAAAGGATGGGACATTCCAAAAGTGACAAGTAGCATACTTGAGAGCCTTGCAGAGAATATTTTGCTACACAGCATACCCAACTGGTCTACAAGTTTTGGCTGTGGTAGAAAAAGCAAAGCTTCAGGTACTTACAGTGGCTTATATGGTTGGCAACAGAAGATTAAATATAAAATGGGCAATTACCGGGCCAAATAAGAGGTCGTCAACTAGCCTTTCCAGAGCTGGAGGTTAACACGCTGAAGAGAAGACATTCAAATGAAGAAGCTTTACCGAAAGGTATTAAAAGGCCAACGAGAGCAGAAGTGTACTTTGTGCCGCCCCTGCCATTTGGTGAGACAGAGGACACTTTAGAGAAGGAGAGAGTAGATTTGCTGAAGGCAACAAAGAAGAAAAAACAATGAGAAGATCATTGGTGAGAAAATTGAGAAGACTTTCTCTTATAGAAGAGTAGAAGTCGTCAACAAGTGCCCTGCAGTTCAACCTCAAGGAGAGATGGCCTGCGCTCTTCTGTGAATCTCAGGTAAATCCAGTTCTTGTATTTCTTTACATCCGCTGCACCTGTATAGTGTTATAGAGTTCAGAAGGATAACGACAATTCCTCTGGAGGGAACGTTTTGGTCAAAATTGGACAACCACACTACCAAACTTCTACAGCTATTTCGAACAAAGGGCAGGGTTGCAGGCATAAAAATAAGACCCATGCTGGATTCACTTAGCCTTAGTGAAGCCACTTAGTAAAGTTTAAAATGTATTAAATTGCGTTCATTTTATGTTTGGTTCATATACATTGCAGATAGATAGATAACAGATGACTCTTCAGTTCATTTGAACAAATTACATGTTTTGTTGGCTCCCCCACCATTCTCTCATCTCCTATTGTGAGAACACAAAAGACACAAAATAAACATTAGTAAATGTGGGGTGTTCTGTGACAAGTTGTTGGTCAGCCCTGCTTAATTTAAATGTATTCCAAGAATATGAAAAAATCTTCTACACAATCACATATCAGTTAAAGCATGGTCAGAGCACCTGCTTCACTTGATCCTGAATTTCTGTCTAACATCCAAACAATGTCAATTTAGAAGATGAGTTCCAGAGTTCCATGTTTTCAAGATATTTGTTGTCCATGGAAAAGCAGCAAAAGAAGGCCACAGCCCTGCCCATGTGACAATCATCATTGAGGGAAAAGAGGTTCTTGATGAGTGTAAAAGTGTGGCAAAGGCTTGCCTTCTGCTCATGGGCTTTGTCCATGCCATGAACTTGAGTTACCCACCAAAGTCGAAAATATACATTTGAGGTGTTTCTTTTTGGACTGGTCTTTGCACAACAAACTTCTATTATAAGTGTAGTGTTATATAGTGTTTCCATGAACGTTTCGGAACCCACTCTATCATTTAGTTCAGTGGCAATACTTAGGGGCTATAGTTAGAGAACAAGTTTCCTGGTTTAAATGTTGAGTCCGAAGCCACTTTGTATGGCTATAAGTTTTTATTTTATGTCATGGCAGTGGTTGCCAGTGGAAGCATTGGTTAGGGTAAGAGAATTGTTATAAACCATTTACTTAAAGTTAACTTTTATTATATGTAAGTGTGTCATGTTAGTGATTGCACTTAACGTTTCTTGCAAAGTTATTGCACTGCAGGTAATACTATTTTATGTCTGAAAATATTTATTCAAGTCATGTTTTGCAAAAATAAATAAATGTCCGTTTAAACAGCATCGGTTATTTCATGTTAAGTACTTGAGAATTGCTAGAGTAGAAATTACAATGAATTTCTGTGTGGAAATTGTTTCCACGGTTTTTTTAAGTAAATGTTACTCAACAATAAATTTGCAAGTAAGCTTTACTGACAAAGGATGACTAAATGTATTAACTAAAACAGAAATATGCAAGTAAACTTTGCAGATAAAGGACGAGTAAAATGTACTAACTAAAAGCAAAGCCGGTTCCAGACAAAAGACATCATGGACTACGCAATTGAAGGAAAATCATCTGAATCGTTCTCTTTATATATCCATACCTCACCCCTCCCACTTCACCATTACATTCAATAATTAGTTAACTGTTGTGTCATTGCTTGTTATGTGGTTGAACGTACAAAGATTTGCTTGGATTAAGTAAATACACTTTGTCACGGAAAAAATTAACAATGTCTCATCCCTTAAACAAATGTATTTTATGTCTAGGACTACATTTAGTTTTGTAAAGATAGAAACATACATTTGTATTGCTAATATCACAGAATTTGATTGTGCTATATTGACATGTTTCCAGAATCACTGTTATCAGTGTAGAAAAACATGTATTTCATTGAAACTTGAAGATATTCATCATTTACAGAAAACCCTCTGGACGTCGATGAGTCCCGTAACTTCATTGGAATCCCATTAGAATGTGACAGTGACTGCTTCTGTCCAAAACATAATCTAGATCCGCAGTTTAGAGATTCACAAAGAAAGAAAAGATACTCCAATCATTGCCCAGTGCTTATAAATATGTGATTGTGGCAGTGGGGCGTGGTTAGTGTGCCGGCTGCATGTGAATGGTGGAGAGAGGGGAGTGGCAGTGGGAGATCAGACAGCTGACCAGAATTGGGTAATCAATGAACTAATATAACAAATATAAAGCATTTGTTTAACCTGGTTCTGGTCTCTAACAGTAGGCTGGGTCCTGCGATGTGAAATGACGTGGGTTTTGTGTTCCCACACCTCCAGCAATCGAGGTGTGCAACAAGGTGCAAGAGTTGTTTGTGGACATTGAAAAATGATTTGCACCTGCTGAAATAAAATCATTTGTTTGGACAAACAACCCTCTCCTTCCTTGCCTGAACCCATTGAGTGAGAATGGATCCTCACAGTGATGTTGGGTATTCAATTGGATAATTGTTTGCAAAGTTATTGGCATCTGGTTCTTTCATGATGGCATAACTGGTTCTTAAAGCCTTTTTGTCTGATGTCAAGGTTCTTTCATGCCAGATAACTTGCCCTCATTATAGGTATAAGACTGTAGACATTAAGTGATAATTATCACCAAGTCTAAAAGCTTTTTCCTGAGGCGCTTCAAAGCTGTCTTTAAGTTACAACGTTTTTGTCTTGGTGGAGGTCAGCCGTTTCAACCTGCTTTTACCACTAAATAAGCTGGCATAGATGATTTTGATTGAGGAAAAAACATAAAAAAATTACCCACTGAAGGTTAAGAAGAAACTGAATAATTATTTTAGATGTGTGCCTTTGGACTGAAAATAACATCCCACCATGAAAAATGCAAACGGAAGTTAATGCAGACATGTTTAACAGTGGGGGAAAAAAAGTGCTAAATGACGAAGTCAATTCTGACTAAAGTGAAATGTCCTCCCTAAGAAAAGATTATTACTGTGATTATTAGGTGATGTGATAGCACACTGCTACATCATGTTGTATAATTGCTGCTACTTTTAATAAATCAAACCCCTGATGTGTTATTGCTGTGCTCTGCATTGAATTACATGAATTAAATTAAATGTGATTTTACGTTTAGTTTTGGGGTGTAAAAGATGGTGAGTAAGATATTGTTATGGCTTTGTAACCACATTTCAGACTCGAAATCTCACATTAAGAGCGTCATCATTGTTGCTGTATTAAACTGGGCTTCCACTCTCCTTTGACATGAGTTAAGATTTCAGTCCAATGGTTACTCAAAGCTCAACACTCAACATACAGGTGGGAATTATGCCTGTGCATAACTTTACATATTTGCACATTTTTCTTGCTGAATATTTTCACGTACTTGGTGTTAGGACGAATATCGTGTTGCTGCCTTGTCTATATTGTACTACAGGGCTGCTGAAAGCGAGAGAGGAGGATTTATTCCTGGACTAACAGGAGGTGGCTAGTTGTGAGCACATATACACAGCACTACCCACACACATACTCACACCAACTGTTGAGAGAAACACGTTTTCTTGGACTGACAAGTTGAAGTTTTGTGGTTAAAGTGAATTAAATACATTGAACCGTAAAATGAATGGAATTTAAGGGAGCAGGATCATCTTTTCGTCTCCCATCTCATTGAGCTAATAAACAAGAGCTCAACATCCTCAGACACATTAACTTAACCAGTAACCACATTAACCTGTTGCTCAGCTGTACAGTTTGCATAACAGGTGTTTTCTAAAAATAAACATACTGTAACCAAAATTGGGTTTGATGATAATAACAAAATATATACAAATGAACATTTGGCCTTAAATAGTGGTTGTTATGCCAAGTGCAAGTATTTTTGTGAGAAACAGCAAGTTGTAAAAACATGCAATGGTTTAACCATAATAACCTTATATGAACAAAAAACTTCTCCATACCTATAAATTCCTTGAAAGAAAACACAAATGTCTTATGATTTGAAGGAGGGGTTTACTCAAATGATTTATTTGGGATAGATTCAAGATTCAAGCATTTATTGTCAAATTTACAATAGAGCGAGTAATGTGTACATTGAAATTCTTGATTTTCTTTCCTCCCTGAATATCCAATAAGAAAAATATATTAGATAACGTATGAAGAGAAATTGTGTACAGGGAATCAAAGCAACACAAACAATGCAAAAATACAAACACCAGTGAAAAAAATGCTTTACGGATTGTCAGGGCCAATGTGTGTCTGAGGTATTTAAGAAAATGTACATTTTGAGACACAACACCAGTGCAAAAAAAAAATTAATACAGTTCCACGTGGGAGGGTAAACGCTTATCAGTAAATTGCAAAATGCGCAACCAACCACACCTTGTGATTACATAAAAAAAAAGATATAGAACGAATGGTATTAGAAGTCAGTAGTTTTTATATAAGTGCACCCAAGCGGAACAGGTATAGCTAATATGTAAAATTGTCAACCAACATACGTGTTTCACTGAGTGTTTGGAATTCATTTGACAGTCCACATCTCGCAAACTCATTGCATACTGAAAATCAACAACCTAAGAAAAGCCACAAGGGGCTGTATATCAAGAGACATCACTAAGGAGCTCAATAACCTATTTATAATGTGAGGGGGCTGTGTGAAAAACTCACTGCTATCTGCTCTCACCAGGGGTCTGGATACAAAGCTACTCTTCACAAGCTGCTAATCAGCCATGCCAGAGCAAACTAAGAAACAATGCCAAGATCAAGGCTCCATACATCAGCGTTTTAGTCACATGCGCCTCAATTTTGAATATTATTCAGGCAGTGTCAGGTCGGCCTCCCGCTCTCTTGCAGCTGAATGGCTAAGTGCAAGAGATGGAGGAACCCCTTGATTCTGGGACAGAAGCACCTGGTGAATATTCTTTTTGATCAGGCCGATGTTTGCACGGGTTGACTGACATCCGAGCAGTCCTAGAGGACAAAGGGATCTGAGCGAGGACAAGCCGATGCTCTGAAGAGCCAGCTGATGGCACCATCTGGCCGACTCCAGCAAGCCTGTCCTCCTTGAAGAGAGACTCGGATAATCCGCAAGGAGAAAAGAGAAGTGAGACCATGCCACATGGCAGCAGCTGCTGTTCAGATGTGGATGGATGACGGAAGTGCGTCGTTTCAAGGATTCACTCCGCTGCGGTTTAGATTTGGCTTTGTTACAACATTTCAAGCTCTCGACAATATTTCACTTATAACTGCATTATTAAGCTGATACTAAATGTGTGCTAGCTTATAAACATATAAGATGCAGATAATAAGCTATACGTGGCTTTTCCTCTGACAATGCTTCGGACAAACTAAAGGTATCAGGGGTGTGTTATAGCAAAGCGATAGAGAGTCCCATCCCAATAATGTAGGGGATTGTATCCTTAGGTATGTGTCATGAGAAATTGTTGTGTTGTCAGTTGTTCTATTTAAGCTTATTTCCTCATGCACTTTCAGATCAAGGCAAATTAATTGCAATATGAAGTTACTTGGCAATAAACAGATTCTGATTCTGATCTGATTCCGGTTCACTGTATTTCGAAAGGATATATTCAGCCATGGTACCTTCTTCATCCCCCATGATTGGAGTCATATATTAAAAACATATGGACCAGTGACAACATTAAGGACTTCATTGTTGTTGGTGTGGTTTAAAAAAAGTGTAAATTTACCAGAAATATCTCTGACCTGGAGAAAATCTAATCGTATCAACAGTACATAATGATCATTTTTTTAATTTATTCATCATTAATCCTCTTGTCACTCTGAAATACTCACCAGAAGTTATCACTGCATGTATCTAAACTGGATAGTTTACAGGTGGTGGCGGAGGAGAGGACGAGGAGGAAGCTGGAAGCTATCCTGGAGAGCCCCTCCCACCCTCTATGAGGAACTACTCAGGCTGAGGAGCACATACAGTCAAAGATATATCCCTCCTCTGCACACCACAAAGGGCCTCGGCCAGTCATTTGTGCCAGTACCCATCAGGCTACATAACAAAAACTTGCACACCCTCACATGAACACTTTTCAGAATATGGACTTGCACTACCTCACTTTGGACTCTGTATTTTGGTCTTTAACATTGGACATATATTTATACATTTTAATTTTATAAGCATTGTAATTATTCATTTACAACCACAAATATTTATACATATGTTTATTATTGACAGTTGCAAGTAATGTCACTCATTTCCAATCATTGCAAACATCCAGTGATGCTGTTTTTGCTTCTATTGTGTTGATTCTATTTTTGCTCTTATATCAACATTTGTTTGACCTGTTGCTGTGTTTCACTCTGTTTTACTGTTGCTGCTAAGATACCTCAATACCTTACAGGGATCAAGGCTTTATCTTATCTTTCAATCTACTATATACAGTTAGCCTTGTTGATGATTAACGGCAGAAGATGACGCACCCCTAAACCTTATGAGAACATTAGAGCATCCAAATATGCCTGAGTATGAGGAAAAATAGGCCAAAACAGAAGCACAACGACACGCAGATATTTTTTCCTCACTGTGACCAGACTTTCGGGAAAATAATGGGATTACAGTGTGAGTGGATACAGTGGACCTAAATTATGATGTGTAGATTAAGAATTTACATTTGACGTCTTGGTATTGCTTCTAAAACAGCCATTATAAATCACTTTGAGGAAAGTGGTGTTTTTTTTAACCATATTAGCCAAACTCCTGCTTCAGAAGCAATATCATGGGGGTATGGATTTTTTTCTGCAACATTGTGCAGTGCCCAGTTTCACCGGGTCAAACTTGTTTAGAGAGAAGCCCAAGCTACAGGTCTTTTTTGAAGACACTCTGGCTTTGGCCACGGGTCCCTTAGTTTACTGAGGATTATTGATTTATGTCCTGAAAACGCAGCTTACTCTGCTGATGTTTTGCCCTCCCACATCTTTTCATTTTTGTTTAAGACATTGTGATTCAACTCATTATTTTACATCTTTGGTCATATCAAAATAACCAATTCACTTTAACAGAAAATGTTCAATGTTGGTATGATCAGATTCATGTTATAGTGCATGTTTGCATGTTTTGCAAGTGGGGGCCACCCGATTAAATGTAATTCTAACTATGACTAAGAAATCAAAGATAGGAGCAACCTTATTAACACCGGACCTTAGTCCTCTCACATCTTATGGCATTGTGCTTTTTTCGCAGTTGGTACAGTCCAAGTTAGAGTGCATGATTTACTGAAGGAGTTTTTTTTGTTCACACAGCGTGTGAGTCTTCCATGCGTGGGCGTCTGTTGGCAGAGTAAACCTCTTTGGTCTCAGAAACCAAACAGACCCAAAATGAGAGGGAAAGTGCAATTACGAAGCCTTATTCCAGTTTAAATTAGATGCCATCTACTCTTCCCACAATAAATGAAAATATTAAATAGACTTGCTGTTCTATAAAAAGTTTGATAATTTGGGGCTGAATCAGATTTGTTTACTGGTCTATAACGCACACATCATTTTCTCTTCAATGTCCACATGGGGAATAAAGCAATTTAACAATTATATATATATATATTTTTTTTTATATATTTTTTTATTTATATTTTTATACATTTTAAGAAATGTCAAGAGAGGAGCCAAGGAGTTCTAAGATTTTTGTTTGCCAATTAATAATTTAGTGTAGGTTCAATTTCTTGTCCTACAAAAGAGGTGCTCTTATCCAGATGTTATAATTTCTTCCACTTGGCCTCTCAAATATGCACATACTGGGTCCAAATTGCAAAAGTCAAACTTACAGGGATGAGTCAGGATTAAAGGGTTCAATGTTGGTACGATCAGATTCATGTTATAGTGCATGTTTGCATGTTTTGCAAGTGGGGGCCACCCGATTAAATGTAATTCTAACTATGACTAAGAAATCAAAGATAGGAGCAACCTTATTAACACCGGACCTTAGTCCTCTCACATCTTATGGCATTGTGCTTTTTTCGCAGTTGGTACAGTCCAAGTTAGAGTGCATGATTTACTGAAGGAGTTTTTTTTGTTCACACAGCGTGTGAGTCTTCCATGCGTGGGCGTCTGTTGGCAGAGTAAACCTCTTTGGTCTCAGAAACCAAACAGACCCAAAATGAGAGGGAAAGTGCAATTACGAAGCCTTATTCCAGTTTAAATTGGATGCCATCACCAAAATATTAAGTGTCGTCTCCACATGTCTTCACATGTCTCATCTGTATGCTGGGGACCATGTGGGCTTTATCTTTCTATCGGGGACAGTAGTAGGTGTACACAATTGGGACGGATGGCTTCATCTCTTTTTTATGCTTCATTTCAAGGCATCTCCTGACTGCAAAAAGGGTGACATTACAGTGAAATTCTGAAAGAAATTGAAACCTGCACAAAGTATACCTTGTTGACATCAGCATGAATATAAAACTTTTTGTCATTTGGTCACATGTTACAATTCATATGGATTCGGCCCTCTTTACTAATATTATATTTACATCAAATAATAGATTTAATCAAATAATCACACAACAATAAATGTAACATAAGGGATACATGATTAATGCATTTCTTATGTTTTGTATCAGACATTTCATTTGTAACAGATGAATTTGAATGCACAAAACATCCATATGTTTCAGAATACATTAGACAAAATACATGTTTACATATTAAAGTTCTTGCCAAAAGGGGCTTTATCAAAAACCATGGTTCTCTGAATGAGGACACTATCTTATAGTGGTCCGCATCTCCATACACATAAAAAAAGGTAACAGGTCAGAGATTGTCTCTCTAATAATATTTAAATATGATGTTACCCTCTCATCTCGTAATTGCTTGGTGTGAAATTACCATTTTTAATTTAAGACCTGTCAGAGAGGACAAGGTGCACTGCTCAGGTCGTGACAGTCAATTTCCCAACGATTTCATTCTTGGCTGTCATCTTTTCGCTATATATAGCACAGAGCTTCTGCTCTAAAACATCCTGTTGACAGGTGATGAAGGCATATTATCTGCCCCTCAATCAAAGTGACATCCACCCAGAGACCCTGCTTTCATACCAAACAACAGTTACTTTTCATTACTTATTCTTTTTAGTCATAAAATACAGGATTCATTTCTACATGCACAATGAAATAAAAAGTCTTTAAGGTAAGCCTGTCATTTCCGAAACTTCAAAAAAGTCAGGAAATGTTAAGAAATGTTTCACTTGACAACAACTGGAATTTTAAGTTCCAGAACAAAGCCACACTGCTCATGTCTCCTGCATACAGCTTTGTTTGCACTTTCCTTTTTGATGTTTATAATACCAGTACTAAGATTGTTGTCCTCAATCAGAGATATGATTTGGATTTGCAAAATGAAGCGTGCAATAGGAGGAATGTATATATATACCGATATATACACGGTATATATATATATATTAAACATCAATATCTTTGGGGAATCATCGTTTTTCTCAATAGTCCTAAATGTTAATATTACAAATTATTCAGAAACATTTCTGTTCAAAAATATCTCCTTTTTCTGAAACTATGTTTCAATAAGATCACATGTGAGCATATAATTATCATGGAGGCAGAGATTTACCGTGGGAGGGGACAGCCAGCACATCAAAGGCTTAGCATGCATGCATTGCTCCAATTCTACATCTTATGCAAATCATCATGCAGGGTTTTACACTTTCCAAACCACAAGACACACACAGAGAAAATCAAAGAATGCAAAGGAGGTGATGTGTGATGAGCATTGTGTAACTGTTTAGATGGTGCAGCACTGTTGGTGGTAAAAAAAAAAAACTACCAAAATCAAATGAACTCAAAGTTAGGAGTGACCTGGTTGGTTTAAAATCTAGGTAGCTACTTTGATCAAAAATGTGCACTTGAAGAGATGGTTTTCTGGGCACAGTAGGCACATGAGGGAAATGATGCAACTATAATTTCTCATTGAAGCATAGGACATGTGCTATCAACTTCTGAAGAGGCTCCTGTGGAAAATCGCTGTTCCCCCAAGGCTTCTGTCATTTGCTCATCATGGTGAAATATTGCACTCTCAGGATGACATTAAAAATGTTTTATAATGTATGTTTTATTCTGGCTGGCAATTAAGAGGTGCCAAGTGAGCCATAAAGGGATGGTATTATATTTTGAAAGCTATACAGTCACACATTTGCATTATTCTCTCACAAACATTTTTCTACCATCACAAAAATAGATATATTTTGTTTGGTGTCCTAAATTCTGATATCATAGTTTAATAAAATAACAACTCAAGAAAGAATGACTGCAGACAGTTGAGAGTTTAGGAAGAAATATGGCTTATACTAACAGAGCTTTGTACAGACCTGCACCACCAGGTGTTTTGGATGCCGAAAAATAAAATATTGAACATTTAGGTTTCTACAAATTGTGATGGGTTAAATCGCAGCCCATTGTTTTAATGAAGCTCAAATCCAAAAGCAAAGTTGTAAACACATGCATGAAGGAAAAACTGACTCAACACAGGCTGGAAAACAATCTGTACGTCTCATGTCGTGAGTGGCAGATAGAAATCCCATTCTGCTCTTGAGAGCAGTTTAATTGTCCGTATATCTCAGTGCCGGAAGTTTTGCATTAGATGAGTTGGAGCAGTGGCAGACATGGATGAGATCATTACAGTCATACATAACCCAAAATCAGTCAGGAAGAAAATCCTGGGCGTGTTTTTTTTACAACCTCATCTCCTCAGCAGGTCAAACTCATTCAGATGGAATGAAGGTAGTTTGATGCTGATATGCAGGAACAATGAGCAGCCCTGCACGTCAACGCGTCTGCAGTGTATTTAACTAAAAAAAGCTCTTGTCATCGTCCTGTCATCGAGTTTTGCGTCAATCCTCACTGCATAGCTTCGCTGTATTTCTGGTCTTTGCTGCGTTGTCAAGTGCTGTTTTGAATGGCTTCGACTGTGACCTCAGCTGTGAAGCCAAAACCACTTTATTGCTAAGGTAGCAGGGACTGTGTTCAGTCGAATCTAGTTTGAATCAAGGTTACCAACCTCATTTAATATAGCAATTAAATACTTGAGGGTGTAGAATATTAGGTTCAGTATTAGACTAATGGTTGAGGGGAATGAGGCGGTACTTATTTGCAGCTTTTAAATCTTGTTTACCTGGCGATACTCCACATTGACACTCGTGGTTTGCCTCATAGAAAGAACTTAAATACCCAACAAACACTAAAACTGAACAGTAGTGTACAGTTTGTACTAGAATGTTTTGTGAATGTAAAAAATGTATTCTTTACACCTCTGGTTATGTTTCTGTTGATGGAAGAAATTTCAAACATGAGGACATTTGAAATGTGACAAAATATAAAGTGCTTTTACCCAATGTCAGCTGTGCTGAGTTTCTCCAGCTGCTCCAATGACAATTTAGTCACCTTGACTCATTCTCTTGATGTATGAACAGAACATGTCGATTTCTAAGATTTCTCCAGGTCAAAGATGGAATACTAAGTACGAATTGAAGTTTACAAAATATTTATAACAGAAGGCATAGAATGAAACAATTGATCAAGGTTTGTCCGGCTCCGCAAGGACCCAGTACCGAAGAGCCACGCGTGTTGTTTCACGGCTCACTACATAGAGGCACATATATTTCTATTGGTCTAAGCTATAGCTGGGGGGTGCTCAGTTTTATGACGATCTATAAGTTTACCTTAAAGGGAAAGCTTAATGGGATCATGTAATTCTGAAATAAGATCAGCAGGTAGGGCATTTCATATTTACTTGAAAAAAGAAGGCTTATTTACACATTGTGCCTTTCTATGGGGGGGTGCATGATACCAATGATGTTTAATAATTTATTGTTTGAACATTAGTTCCATTGATTTTTTTTAGTTTAATTTTTTTTATTCGATAATTTGTGGATCTTTTAATGACGTTGACATCCAACACTGTCAGATCTCTTGATTGAGAAAATGTGTGGCCCTGGAGGTGTGAGATGTCTGTTGACAAACCAGACGGTCAGATGCCGACCTCAAGCATCTGATACCGTTGGTGGTACCCTCTGTTGTATCATTTTTGATACATATTGTGGACATATTTTATTAATTTCTTACAATAGAATACCAATAATGTGTGTAAATAAAAATAAAAACAAAAGTGCAAATATAATTTAACATACAATAAGTAAAGGCTATAATGATGAAAAAGAAAACATTGCAAAGTGTGCAAAACAGTCTAAACAAAAAAGGAGCTGCTGCAACACACTGTGACATACTGTATATTAACTTTCTGAGGCTAATGTGTCACCACTGTTTTAATGTTACTACTTTGAACTCTAAATACATTAAAGTGCAAAAGGCTCACTGCATCACTAGAATGATTTAATTATCAGTTAATTTCATGCAAAAAGCAGCAAACAGGAAAAACGTAATTAAAATGAGAGGCACCAGTTTTCTTCTTGACACTTCCACAGCATTATGGTCTCAGTAACATAATAGGGTTCCAATATGTAGTAAAGAGTACAAACAGTAATGTCAGAGAGAACTTTGAAAGAAACCACAAAGATTCAGGAGAAGGTTAGAAAATTGCTGTGAGCTAAGACCTGTCTCCACTCTCAGGCACCTTGTACCTGCTGAGGACAGAGGAGATGGGTACAAGTTGGTTATGGTTGGCCCTGTTGACAAACAAGCATGACCACAGCCACGCAGCCCCGCCCTACAGTAAGGCTGAATATCATCAAGGCGTTTTTGTCACATTCCAAATTATTTTTGTCACATGTGTTCTATCTATGCGGTTGTAAGAAGTAACGTATTCACTTTTCCCTGCATTTTTTAAGAGTACTAAACATGCATTGGAATCATTGTGTAAACAGCATGTTTATATGACCCCTCTTATATTTTTTTATTTCTATTATTCCTTCTGCCCAGAAAACATTGCTATATCCGGTGTAGTGTCTCACTTTTGCGACTGAACTGACCTGCGTTCATCCACATGGATCAATAAAGTTACATCCCATTTTACATTAGCCTATTTCCCTCCCTACTAATTACATAACCTGTGGCAGACGATTGAATTGCTTTCGATGTTTTTCTAACTTGATACTCATTACCAATGGAATTGTGGGAGTTGTTGCAGGCTGGTTGGAGGCTCAGGATGCACAGGTCAACTCATTTTCTATTCCCTTCTCAGTGGTTGCTATGCAACCACACGATTAGTTGCATAAAGGCCCAAAGTAAACAGATAGGATTTATTCTGTCTTTGCAATGATAACTGAAATGACATGCAGAACCAAATGCAGCCAAAAGATCCATTCAATATATCTGGAGCTTTAAATCTTGTCGTCCCCTGCGTATTTACACAAATCTAAAAGTAATGGAACATTTGAAACTCATGACATTATAACCATCACAGATTTTGATCATAAGCCATCACCTCCCTGCCTTTGGTTAACAATAAACTTCCTTTTGTGAGAATGTTTTAATGGTGATGTACTTCCTGTTGGGGCCTTAGCACAAACATCTATTCCCTCTTTGCACAACAAATTCAGATTTACTATGCTCTCTGAAATATGAAAACTGCAAGGCATGTAGCCTCATCCTGAACATACAAATGATCTACAATGCATCATTGAATCACTATCAATCCATGTCCTTATAGTGTGCAAATTCCATGTACATTTCCCAAAATGTATCATCCATCCCAGGGTCTACGAATACTCACAGTTGCATATGAATAAAACTCACCTGTTGACAACCATTTTCAAGGCTGCCTCAGAATGAGAGTATACTCTCCAATGGCCTATTTCCTGCCCCGGTCTAGGCACTCAATAAGCTGCAGCTTCCTGCATTCATCTCGAGTCTGTCTTTGAAAAGAGAAGCTGCATTCAACGGGGGACGAAATACTCAAAAATCTATCGGGGCCTGAAGGAACAGTTTGTGTAATTTAATACATTTTGGGAGGGCAGGCCAATTGCTTGAAGTTTATTGTCCTTTTAAGGTACAGCTATCACTTGATTGGATGAACATTTCTGCATAGGACACTGGAAAACTATAGCACAAAAAAAGCTGCGTAGGGCATGGACATGGACCAAAGCCTCCAATGAAAAAGAGATATGCCCAAAATGCCCAAAATGGAAAACTTAAAACTAAGAAACCAGGTTATTCTGAGGTATCAGCCTGTCTTTCTCTACTCAGAATACCCCACAGCTGAGTGTGTGTGTGTGTGTGTGTGTGTGTTTGTGTGTGTGTGTGTGTGTGTGTGTGTGTGTGTGTGTGTGTGTTTGTGTGTGTGTGTGTTTTGGTCATATCACACCTTAAAATATCAAACTTTTTGCTGAGAGAGGTTTCCGGATCATCCGTGTTTCGACCCTATACTTATTAAAATACAACAGAAGCACTAGATTTGTGTAAATATAAAAAATAAGTCACTGTTTGAGTTATTGGCAGAAAATAGGAAGAACAACCTTAATTGGAACTGTTCTGAGTCAATGTGTATGATCATCATCATCATCATCATCATCATCATCATCATCATCATCATCATCATCATCATCATTTATTTAACAACACTTTGTTGATGTCTGTGCCCCTTCAACAAGTGAACATTGTGAAATCTGATGAGGTTGAAAATACTTTTCAACACAGAAAGTACCATAATTTGGATGTAAAAGGTAAAAGTGATCTGGCGTGAATGCAGCAACTCAATCAGCCTTTAACCTTGACAGCAATCTAATAGTATCTCAGAATATCTGTGTTCATGTGCAAAGCACTTGAAATACACACGTCATGTCTTAGAAAAACAGAGAGAGAGAAATGGTGGTGATGCAGAAATAACTGAACGGATCTGTGCTGTCAGTTGGGAAAGTCATCCATTGGTCAATTGCAGAAGAGCAACAAAGGCTCAATGAGTCCCTATTTAGATTCAGAATTAGAATTAGAATCACTTTTATTCCCCAAATGTACAGTGTACACAGGAATTTTACTTGGTGTACAGCGCGCAGTGGAAGACATTAATTAAGAGAAAATAAAAATAATAAAAAATATTTAAAAAGAGTGGAGTATAAACAATGTAAGTGTAAACAAAAATAAAGACAAGAGATTAAACCCCCTTGCTCTGGCATAGTTTGAACCTTTGCACTCTTTTAAAATTCCCTAAAGGAAAACGAAGACTCTTGTTTTTCTCTTGCTCTTTCTCCCTCTCTCATTTAGTCTTTTACACTACAGTGATGTTTTAAAGTTGCTCTCCAGTGCTCAGTTGTGCCAAAAAGCTTCCATCTGAGAATAAAGCTGTGGAACATCCATCTGCTTCTGTGTGAAGCTCTGCATCTGGGTCCTCGCTCTGATGAAACTGTTACACAAGAATAGTCAAAGGCTCTTCATTAAACATATCAGCCTTTTTGTATTTAGTTCTTACTCCTATTTTCCCCTCATACATGTGGGGCCTTAAAAAAAAAGAACTATCATCAAATTCCACTTTAAATGAATACTATTAATCAGGTAGTTAGTTCTGGAAACAGGATGTGTCAATACTGATACAGAGAGTGAAATAGAACACAGTGGAGCATACAGATGCTCTAGCAATTAATTTATTATTCATTTAATTTAAAATTACAGAAACACAACTCAATAAATTACATAGTCGGTCATATCTGCAGAGGTTTCCTTCCATGTACAAATGTGGTTGATGGTAGGTGTTGGTGGTTATGAATGACATTTCTACAAGGCTCCTAAAAAAGGCTGATTTTCCACCGGCACATTTATTCAAACATCATTTAACTACCAGCTTCTGCAAATTTAGATTTTATACTTTTCTGTGACAATTGTGACCATCAGATGCTAAAATGTTTATGAGATAAAAGTATGATAATTTATTGTAGCTACTCTTTTTCTCCCATGTTTATGGATAATCCCAAGAAGCTGCCCATTGTAACTGATTTCCTCTCAATCTGACATTACCTTGAGAAGGACAATGAGAAGTGGATAAACGTTTGGGTGTACTTGTTTATCTAATTATCCAATGATTTTCCTCTTAATAAGTAGAACATACCCAATATTATCGAACGTGAGGTTGGATGTCTCATGAATTTAGAATTTAGTGTATTTGTACAATGGGGGAGTGCCCTTTGCCTTGCTCTTCAAAAGAAAAACGCCACAGGACCACACATTCCACTCTCTGAGTTGCTCTGGTTCCTTTTTTGTTTTTTCCTTTTTATCTAGGAAATCCCACCAGGCAACTGCTCCGCTGTTCTCTGCACCTGTGTGATTACCTAGCAGCTTAAAGGAGCCCCAGGTGAGTTCCACGCACCGTTGAGCGGGGATCCTCGAGAAGTAAATACATGCTCATGCCAATTACAGGCTCTTGTCTATTTAGCGCTGGAGAGAAGGTGATATTTCAGTGGGTGTGCTCAAAATCACAGCAAGAGTGAGATTTCATTATTTTCCACTCTGACTTCAGCTCAAAGATCTCAATCTCTAAATTGCAATGGGGTGAAATTTGCTTCAACTGTTGAAACCATTTGAAATCTTGACTCCATGTGCCTCAACAGAGAATGAATAAAAAATAAATCTTTACTTTTACACAGCAGAGGAGGCTAACACCATGTGCTTCATAGGTTGTAATGTCTGTAAACCTTACATCACTATCTAGCCCAGGGTTCTGCAACCTTTACTATCAAAACACTTTGCCTCTTCTACCACCAAATAAAATGTATTTGGAGCCGCAACACATGTTTCTTGTAAATCTCAACTTTAACATTCATTAATGTTATCAAATCAAATATAAAGTCAAAGCTATTTGCCACCCAGGGCATTAACATTTTATGTAGTTTGTTAAACAAAAAAAAGTCTCAGAGTCCAGAGCCATGATCTTAACATTATAAAACGCACATTGCCAGCCACAGCAAGTTAACATTTCCAAGTCATTTTTTTTTTCTTAACAGGTACCATAAAGATTTTGCTTTTATCAGGGAGCAGCATAAACAGTTTATGTTCAGGAACAAGTGTCCCCGATCAACCTAGTCTCTCAAAAATGTGTCAAATAGTTACAAAAATGTATATATTGATTTGTGTTCACAGATTTGCTCTCAAAAATCGTGGTGCTCACCAAACCAGTGAATTTCAATTTTCAATTAGTCATGTGGACCAACTAATGAAACTGACTGACCGATGAAACGGACTGAGAAATGTGCGACCTGGAGAGTACAATCTGACGATATATTAATGCAAAGTAAACAAACTCTGCCCCCACCTGCCGCATATGCTGCTCCCATGTCTCGATGTGTATGATGACATCATCCAAATAGACCGCAGCATATGCAGAATGGGGACGTAGGACCCAGTCCATAAGTCGCTGGAAAGTGGCTGGGGCTTCGAACAACCCGAAAGCAAGCGTGACAAATTGGTACAAACCATACGGAGTGGAGAAGGCTGTTTTTTCCTTAGACTCTGGAGATCCAGTAGTTCGTCGACCTGGGGTATTGGGTAAGCATCAAATTTGGACAACTCATTTACCCTGCGATAGTCCATGCAGAACCGGATTGACCAATCGGACTTGTTTATCAGCACAACAGGGCACACCAATCCCTGGTGGACTCCTCTTTTACTCCCCAGCATAGCCTGAAGCTCTACCTGAACGCCCAGGGGTGTTTCTATGTGGTGGTGTATGAGAGTGGTGTGCCGGGGCAGGCGGGGAGAACACATCTGCGAACTGCCTTTGCAACGTTGTGACGTCTGCTCTCTGGCCCGGAGAGAGAAGGTTGTCAGGAGCTACTTTGTTATTAACGACTACCTTCAGTCCCAACTCATACACTCTCTCAGTTACTGTGGTTGCCAGAGAAGCAGATGCCACCTCCCTCCATGCTTTAAGGAGGTTGATGTGATTAATCTGTGTTGCCCCGCCCTGTCAGACCGCACCACCTCATAATCAACAATCATAATTATCGGTCTGGGGATGGTAAACACTAGTCCGTATTGAATGGACACCCAGCAGTTCATAAAGCTAGCGTAGTGTGCATGACATAAATGATGTGCCTTGATAAGACAGGATCTCTTTAGGGATCCCAACTCAGGAGATAATATGAAACAGTGCCTCGGGATATCGTGTTGCATAATTCACCTGGACTAATACAAAACAATATCCCCATGCACTACGGTCTAATAGCCCGATGAGGTCCATAACAATTCTTTCAAATGGCACCTCAATTAATGGGAGGGGGCGCAAAGGCACTTTTGGTGAGGCCGGTGGGTTAACCAGCTGACATTCGGGGGAAGATGCGCACCACCACTTCACACATGACCAGCCAATAAATGTGTCCCGGCTCACACGATATAACCTGTCCCTAATCACCGCAAAGTACGGGTGAATGAGTGCTGCGTTTGGGTGCAGCTGGAATCCATCGACCGTCGCCACCTAGGCGAAGGCATGTCAGCGGGTCTCATCCCGAGACTGCTCGAGGGGGAAATCCTCCATAGGAAACACAGCATCCCCCTCGACAGCATCAGCATCAACAACTCGACCGAAAGTGCCTGACGCCGGCATCGAGATTGCTTCACAGCATCTTCCTTGCGAATGTGCGATCTCTGGTGAACACGCTCGACGAACTACAGACTTGGACCCTCACACAGAGAAGGCTTTTGGATTGCAATTTCATGTTTTTCACAGAGACATGGCTTAACAATGATGTCCTAAACAACGTGGTGGAACTGGAGGGATGCACAATCTTCGGCTCACAGGGATGCCGCAGCAACAGGTGGCGGTTTATGCATCTAAGTGAACAAATCTTGGTGCACCAATTCTGCCATTGTCGACACTTGTTGCTCTGTTGATCTGTAATACCTGATTATTAAGTGCAGGCCCTTTTATCTACCACGAGAGTTTTCATGCACAGTTGCTATTGCAGCTTATGCATCACCGGACGCTAATGCTAACTTAGCCATGAAAGACCTTAGTGCTGCTTAGTGCTGCTAGCAAGCTGCAGTCACTGCATCCAGACGGTGCCTTCATTGAGGCCTTCATTCCGTCCAGTTGCACTGACCCCTATCATTGCAACATGCTTTGAGAGACTAGTTTCCAAACAACTAAAGTCCTGGTTGCCCGCTACCCTGTAACCCTGTAACTGGACTCTGGACTTTCTAACTAACAGACCGCAGTATGTCATGTTAAACAACATCTACTCCTCCACTCTCACCCTGAACACCGGTGTGCCACAAGGCCGTGTGCTAAGCCCTCTTTTGTACTCCCTCTTCACCTATGACTGCGTTCCTGAGCATGGTTCTAACACCATAATTAAGTTTGCAGAAGACACCACGGTGGTTGGTCATCAATGGTAATGACGAAACGGCCTACAAGGACAAGGTCCAGCATCTGGCCGAGTGGTGTGCCGACAACAACCTGGCACATAACACTAAGAAGACCAAGGATATCATTGTGGACTTCAGGCGAGTTAGGAGCACATGCCCTCATCTGCAACGACGGACTCGCTGTGGAGCATGTGTCCAGCTTCAAACTTCTTGGTGTTCACATCTCTGATGACCTCCCCTGGTCCACAAACTCCTCCACCTTCATCAAAAAGGCCCGACAACGCCTCAAGAAAGCTCACCTTTCATCCACGATAATGGTAAACTTCTACCGCTGTGCCACTGAGAGCTTACTCACCAACTGCATCTCAGTGTGGTATGGCAATTGCTCCGCAGATGACCGCAAAAGACTGCAGAGGGTGGTGAAAACTGCCTAACGCATCACAGGTACCATTCTGCCCACCATAAAGTTTATAACAAACGCTGTCTGGGCAGGGCAAAAAGCATCATCAAAGATGCATCACATCCAAACCACAGAATCTTTACTCTCCTTCCTCCTGGTAAGCACTACAGGAGTCGCCGCTCCCATACCAGCAGGCACAGGAAGAGCTTCTTTCATGAGGCCGTGAACCTGCTGAACTCCACATCACAGCGATAATTCTAATGTTACTCTATATTATTAGACTCACCTATCAGTTATTCATATCATTGCTATATTTTGCACAACTCCATTACAATCATTGCTGTTATATTTTTCAACCTTCATTTGCACAATTATGTACTGCACTAACTGCTGCATTTTACCAAAATCAATCAATTGCACAAATTATCTTCTGCACTACTTCTTCGTTACAGTCATATGTTTTTATTGCTCACCGATTCATATTGTTTATTAGTAACTGCTTATACATACATTCATTGCTCATTGTACATTTATTAATTAGTTTATATAACTGCTTATAAGTACACATGCATTCATTTGCATATTGTAAATCTCATCACTTATGCACTCTTAATGTATGTTTTCTGTTTAATTTATATTAACACTATTGCACCTATGGTTAGATGCCTCTGCATTTCATTGGCTTTGTACTTGTACTTTGCACTTTGACAATAAGGTTGAATTTAATTTAATCTAATCTAAAAAAAAGCTGTGTGGCGGACGTGGCTAAATTAAAAGTTGTCGTATGAGTAAATGAAATACATCATCATTATCAGGGGTAATTTTAAGTAGATAACTGGACTAGTTGAAGATTTTTTAACACGTTTCACCTCTCATCCAAGAGACTTCTTCAGTTCTAACCAACTTGTGGAAAAGTTAAGCTATTTATCCTCTGTGAGACGAATACCTAAAAAGAGCATGAAAAATCTAAACTTGTGGCTTCCTGAACTTGGCTTTCTTAAAAACAACCAGGCAAAAGAAGAAAACAGAAATAAACGAAAAACACGGTCATTCCGCATATTGCTGGAGTCTCCGAAAAAAATCAGGATAATGTTCGACATCCCTGTTTATTTTAAACCCACTTACACTCTGAGGCAGAAGTTGGTCCACACTACGGATAAGCTTCCAAGACACAAACATAAAAATGTTGACTCTAGTGATGCATACATAAGAGAGACAAAACAGCCATTACACAAACGCATGAGTTTTATTTACTGTGCATAAATATACCGTCAGATTGTACTCACCAAGTCGACTTTGTCAATCCCTTTTATCAGTCAAATTCTCATTAGACATGTGGACTTGATTTTATTCCATCTAGAGCATAAAAATTAACACCATATAAGCAACATAATTTTGCTGTATAAGTTGCTGAGAAGCCTAGATATGAAACTGACATGAAGTACGATCAATTGCAGAATATTGTCTGAAATAAAAATAAGGACAATATAAAAGAATGGATAAAGGTGTAGTGTGTGTGCGCGCAAATGGTTGGATAAACGAAAAAAACAATAATAATAATAATAATAATAATAATAATAATAATAATGACTTTGCGAGAAGTTAGAACCGATTGGGAACCGTTGGCATCAAAGATATAGAATTTAATTTGGCACAGAAGTCCAACAATGTAAACTGGGCTCAATAGGAGTCGCCATAGACGATGGCTGGACCACGGTTGTTCATGTAAAGTGAAACAGTAAGCCTGGCGGCAGGCACACACTCTGGGGAAGAGGTGGCCTAGTGGTCAGGGAGACAGGCATCAGACCAGAGGGTTGCCGGTTCGAGGCAGTCTCCCTCTGAAAGGATGCACAAACTCCCGCCACTAAGCAAGGCACTAAGCCCACCTGCTCCCTGGACGCTCTCAGCTGTCTACTGCTCTGCGCCACAGATGGGTCAAATGCAGAGGACACATTTCCCCCGACTTGTGTGTTTGCATGTGCATGTTTGTTTGGGATGATGCGCTATTCTAATTCTAATCCCAAATTACTTGACTTTACTAAAAAATCACATGGAGACCATTTAAGCTTTTACACAAGGTGAACGAAACCACAAACCACAACAGCTTTAATTTTATTGGAAGCAGTAAACATGAATAAAGTTGCATTAGAATCGCTTCTTAAGCAAGATTTAACATTTTTCTACATAAAGCGCAGAATGGTCAATATTTGGATGAGATTCCCAGGGAGCAGGAGACGGAAGATGTGGAGAATGATTTGCAGGTGGAGACGGAGAAAAGGAGCATGATGAGACATCTGAGAATGAGCATGTATGTGATGCACACATACACAGCAAAACATTACAATACACACTGACCCTTGAAATCTGAGTCAGGAGCAGCGTTTCTATCGTGAAGGTATCAATCTCAGTTTTACCCTTTTATAATAAGCAATAATTGATAACCAAGTCTAAGCTTTTTCTGCTGTTCTCACAGTTCACAACATTCATAACTGACATTTCTACCAGAGTTAGTCATAGTTTCACTGCAATAAGAAAATATAGAGACTACAGCACACATGAATGCGATAACTATTAAAATAATAATAATGTACTGCATTTTAACATGAACTTCCAAAACAGAACAATATAGAAGCATGAGAACTGAGCTCTTATTGAAAACCCCCGATACAATCTTTAGTGCCTTTTGCATCAGATTGTCAGGCTCGTTCTAATCGGGCCTTAATAGTGCCACAGATGTTAAGGCACTCACCAAGGGAAAGTCCTTTCTTTACTGAGAAAGGGGCCCTAAAAAGTAGTCGCATATCTTGTATTGATATTTGCGTCACAACTATGTTGTTGTTTATTTAGAATCATTAGAGGAGCTCACTACTCCTATATGTACAAAGGCTGTTCTATTGTTGACCATATAACTTAAAATAGAGAGTATCATGCCTCATGTAAGTATGTTATATCAGGTTAGCTCGAAATGTTAGCATCTCCAGCCGCTTTTGACGAGCATCTCGGGACGGTGACCACTTGCCATGTCGAGAGGATCTATAGCTCTCGTTGATCCTTGTCGACGTGGTTATGACGGTGACCGGGTGTCCTCGTAAATCCATGTCCTCTGTCGTTGCGTTATGGTACAGCTGGGTGCCTTGGTCGTGGTAGACTCGGAGTTTTGCAGGATATGGGGCTTGAAACGTTATGTTCCGCTCCTTAAGGACCTTTTTCACCTCAATGAAATCCAGGCATTTTTTAAGAACAGCGGGCGGATAGTCATGGTCTACGAAGAAGCGAGTGCTGTTCTAAAAAACAGTTTTTTCTGCCAGGATCTGCAAATCACGCTCTGGACCCAATGTGCTCTCTCAATCCTGACCTCAGTGTCTTTGGGGATATCCAATGTTTTCCTCAATAACTCTTCCAGAAAATAACACATTGTCCCCCTCCTCTTTTTCGGGTATGCCATAAATCCAGAGGTTATCTCGGCGAGCTCATCCCTCCTGATCGGTTATTTAGCCTCCATGCTAGCTTGGTGATGCATAATTGTTTTCATTAGCGTAGTCATAGTTTGTATTGGAGTTTTGGTTGCTTCAATCCTGCCTTCAGCTTCCTCTATTCTGTCATTTGTTCTGTGCAGTTCTTGTTTTATCTCTGACAGTTGTTGGTTGTTGTCCCGTCCGAATTCTTTAATTTCGTAACGAAGTATCTTCTGTTTCACTATCCCCGTGCTCCTATGACTCAGGATTGTTTCGCTTATTATTTGCTTGCTCATAATGAAATGTTTATGTAGCTGTGGAAGTTAAAGGGTTTAATAATTCTAGGTCTCTTTAGATGTAAGACTTATCCAACCATGTAATCATACAGATAGAAATGTAAATGATTACACTCCTTTGGGTTTAAACCACACAAGTGTTTATTCCTCCACTCAGACCAGACGTCTAGAAGCATTGAAATTCCTTTTTGTTAAACTTAGATTTGTCCTTAGTGATCCGTCCTCAACCTGGACCAATCAAAAACCTCCACAGTGACTATTTACCACATTTTCGTGAGACTGGGTTGTCCTGGAGTGAGGTGGTCACAGCTGGATTTACTGTGCACAGAACTTTTTTAGTCTGTGAAGTCCATGTTTGTACTGGATTTCTTTTGAAGATTGTCAGTCATACATAGAAAAAAATGAACTTTCAGTGGTGCAGCTTGAGTAGTTACACAATGACAAATTATCTGCATTTATCTGTTCCGCGGACTTAATGGAGATTTGCGCTCCGCTATGAGTCTTCCGCCTGTTCATGTGAGTGCCCAGTGTTAAGCC
This sequence comes from Colistium nudipinnis, assembly GCA_016785305.1. Classification (NCBI taxonomy): domain Eukaryota; kingdom Metazoa; phylum Chordata; class Actinopteri; order Pleuronectiformes; family Rhombosoleidae; genus Colistium; species Colistium nudipinnis. Next base: position 386,761 of record JAFBJU010000069.1, read on the forward strand.
CCGCCCTCAAGTGCTCTCATTAGTTAAGACGTCTGATGACGGCCATCCTAAGCCAATACTGATCAACATCCTGCCCCTCTTGTGGCCCATGCTTTGTCTGTATGTGTATTCAAAGCCAGTGAGCAACGGACTTTCCAAATAATAATAAAAACTGTTTATGTGCACGAAAAAAAATTGTCTGCGTTAGTTATTTAATGTGTTAAAGCTGAAAATAACGCTATAACTTGCCCAGCCTTAAATAAAACTTATATTTTGTTCCATGTTTATTTTTTCATATTATTATTTTTTTCTGTTGCAGGGAGCCACAGCAGGGTATCTAAAGAGTTGCATGCGGCTCCAAAGCCGCAGGTGGCCGACCCCTGATCTAGCCCCATTGACTCAGTACAAGTGTACCAACTATTTCAGTTTTGCAAGAAGGAAGGGCTTCTCTTTAAATGTCATTAATTATCATGTGTAATAATTGTTTTAATTTGAAATTACTTCATAGATCATCACATTTAGGAAATGTGATTTTCAGTTTTTCTGTCCAGCCTGTGTTTAAGGACAGACATAAAACATACCTTTGAACTGCACTAAATGTAACACCACCCGTTCCTGTGGATAAAATCACTGCCAGGTTGGATACAAGGGATGAATGAGTCTTTTGAAGTCAAGCTGGGCACTACCAAAAATTGCTGACCTATACATTCAAAAAGTCCCAGACTATTAATTGAGTAACTTTTGGTTCTGGCTTTTCCTCTATTGCTGACCACTAAGGCAGGAGAGTTTAACATGCTGGAGCCTGCATTCGCTTAATTGGTTTAAAGTCCCAGATGGAAGAGCAGAACAAATGAGGTAAGCCAGCTAAGGTTCGATGAGGAGTGGTTCAAATCAAACAATCAATATAGGGAGTAGAGTAGCTAATTTGTTGCATTGATGTCTTCAACTTCCTATGAACAACCTGAGGAGGGGGGATTATGAAGCTGAAAGAAAGTGGCTATGTTCTTTGGTGGGAAACAGGATGTGTGTCTTCTCCCAACAAACTGCAGAAAAAATCTTGAATGTTTTTTTTTATATTATAATTCGTTTATAATCCCCAATGTGTAATAGGAGATCATTTGTAAGTCCATATCATTAAAACAATTATAAGTATGAAAAATAAAATACCTACACGTGAAAACAGGCTTGGGCTACCCCTGCGTTTACATATATTATACTGCATATTAAAGTTATTAGTGAATTTTGAGGCATGAAGGAATCAATGAACTGATGTTTTTGAAGCGTTTCTTCAAGGACAAGAATATTTTTTTAACAATATGATATACAGTATATGTATCAAGGAGTATCTGCGAAATCACCTTCCTCGAGGGAAGAAAATGAGCCCTGATTTCTCCCACTGTGCAGGACGAATGGAAAGCAGAGGAAACAACGCTGGCAACAAAACTGAAAATGTCATCCTTCCTTTTGGATTTTTTCAAATCCCACCACCAGCTGGGAAATGATAACTTTACCAGATAAAACATCACCAGTGGAAATGTAGTCTCAAGAAGAAGAGGAGGATATGAGCATAGACCATTCCAAACACATGACGAGGACGGCAATAAACTCGGTGGCCATGTTGACTATTTGACAAGCTTGCAAGAATACTGTCTGTATTGACTGACATTGCAAAATTACATTTTTACATAAATATTGTGCTCAGACTGACACAGATAGGTGTGCTCAGTTAGCCCCTTGCAGTGAGCTAGTTCTCCAGCCACAGGTTGATTTCTGAATATAAATAAGTATCCCTGCTGTGTCTCTCCACCATTCATGTGGCAGTGTCTGTATAAGTGGAGTCTCCAATCTCCCCTGAGATGTGTTCACATAAGTTCACAGTTTACCTCCTGTGAACAACTTAGTGATGCTGCTAATTGGTACAACAATAAACGTGCCCTCTCTGCTGTATAGGTGTCTGTGTGATATTTGTCTACATCTTTTGAGTTCATGTGTAAAAATGTATTTGGTCATGTGTGTGTGTGTGTTTGTCTGTGTGTGTGCATGCGTGCATGTGTGTTTGTTCAGCAAGGGGGCAGGGGATTGACAACTGTTACCATGGGGACAGTTAATACCAGGGCTTTGGGAGATGCTCCCCTGAGTGTTGTTATCCTCCGTTCATGAGTGTTGACACCATCTGCAGACTTAAATTTAGCCAACAAAGGTTTTTTTTTTAACTATTCGGATTCATTTTCTGTTGTTATGGTGGTGGTGTTGCACAAGACATGTGTCCGTTAATACTAAGAGGCTCTTTTCTTGCAGGTTTTCTGCAGGTTCTTATTTTATACTGCCATTTTTTATTATCTAAATGTATCTGCAAGTTTGGTCAAATGATCAAAAGGGAAAAATTGTCTCTGAGTCCAAGGAGGAAAACAGAGGCCTCAAATGACTGGGTATTTTAAAGCTGTTTTCGAACTACCAAAGAACAACAGAAGAACATCTATCAGACTTCATCTTCCTGGATGGAAAATCGCTAACTACTCCTGCCTGCCAAATTTTGCTTTGTCCGCCAAATTATGAAGTTGGAAACCTTAAAACTATCAATTTTTTTACCAACAAATGTCACTTACTCTCCTCATTTAGTTACCTCCCACGGTCCAGTCCACCATTTCATTGCATTTAATGGTGTGAACACTGTCTTTTGTGAACTTTGACCCATACCCAATCACTCTGTTTAACAGAAGTCTCTGGTTTTGCCTTTACGTCTCTTTCCACATGCTGGTCCTGTGTAGACAGACTCAGGGAAAGGGTAAAACAAGCTTTTCATTTGTGGATTGATTTTACAAACTTTTACACCCTGGCCACCAGGGGTGATAGTTAGTTTTCAGTTACACAGTTGGGGGGCGCTGTTGATGTTGTAACACACACTTAGTCAGACATTCACTTCCTTCCCTTGTAGCGCTTCCGGTTCATGACAATACAATCTACACTCACACCTAAAATGACTAAACTATACAGAGTTTCTGCTTACCTTCTTTGTTTTGGTACCGTGTGAGTGTTGTATGAAAACACGTGGAGGCTTCCAAGCCGACAACTGGTCTTAGTGTCCGAATGTCTCTCGAGTCCTCTCTCCGTCTCTCTCGACTCTCTGGAGGAATCATCATCCACTCAGCAGAGAGGGCAATCTTCTGCAGCCCTCCATCTCTAGAGGAGCTGCACACCTCCAGGTCCCTGAGGAGAGCAAGGAAGATTGCTGCCGATCCCTCCCACCCTGGAGATGGGCTGTTTGAAAAGCTCCCCTCTGGCAGAAGGCTCCGGTCCATCAGGACTAAAACTTCTCTAAAACAGTTTTTCCCCACAGCAGTGAACCTTATGAACACTACCAAACTCCCCACTAACCCCCCCACTCCCTCCACTACAATAAAAGTGTTTATGTTACATTAACGCCCTTCCACAATGCTCAGTTCACTTTATTGGACATTTAACTGCCACCTGCAATATTTGTACTGTCATCTGTTTTTGATGAATCTCATTCCCTTAGTTCTGTTGATTTCACTTAGCACTGTTTCACTTAGCCTCTTACAATCAGTAGTTATACACTTACCACTTATTAACTGTTATTCAATGTTTACTTCTGATTTGATTCATCTAGCCGTCATTCTCTTAGTTCTGTTTTTACTCAACCTACGACAGTCATTAGTTATACACTCATTACTTTTATATACTTTATTTAATGTTTACTTTTTATTTAATGTTAAATGTTTACTTTTTATAATGTTTAATGTCTACTGCACCAACGCACCAAAAATATTTCCTTGTAATGTCACTATTACTTAATAGCAGTAAAGACTATTCTGATTCTGATGTGCTAATCCCTGTGTCAAAGAGCTAAATTTGGTCAGGGCCCAAAGCGTCATGTTGGGTATTTGCCCAGATACATGCCCCCCCCCTCCTCCCCACAGGAGGATGCAAATAAGAACCCAATTTAAAAATATTTTAAATAACCAGATCAGATATATGCTTACATGTATTTTGTTGTTCTGTTGGCCAGTTGTATACTCAGGAATGTTTAGCTTATTATTTACAAGCTCATAAAGAGATGTTTATGTAGCAGTATAAGTTAGGTTTTAGACTGAGACAGCAATGTAACTACACAGATACCCATGTTTATTCCACAACTCAGACCAGACGTCTTGAGGCAAGGACATGTAAATTCACACTGCCACATTAGAATCAGAACAATACACAGGCAATTGCTCTACCCCCAACTTTGGGGTAGAGCCAGGCAAAAATCTCCACCCACACCACCTCAGGTTAGAACAAAAGAAATGCATGTAGATGTGTAGGAATGAATTTGTGTGTGTACGTAGAAATGTATGAAAGTATGTAGTTACTTGTTTACTACATTACTCATTATTTATTATTACATTACTTTACTTCATTACATAACTCATATTTTGTAGTTATAGCCTGCATGGCCAAACTTGTTGACCAGTCTAACACACTGAGACTTACGACGCATGCATGTATATATAGTCATGGATAAATGGACACTTAACACAAAATACACTAAGACCCAAACAGGACACAAAGAGGGGGCTGGACAAACATGCCCAGCACCAACAAGGAGGTGAAATGTCAATGACCACGGCCCACCTATAGTTTAAACCAATAAGAAATGTAATCTAAATGTAATGTTATGTTAATATATACACCATTATTTAATGCGCTGCAACACATCTCTCAGGGTTCTTGGCTCTGAGGTCCATCGTTTGATTGCTTTTCCTGCGGGACTGGGGAAACCTTGATCAAGGTTTTATTCTTTGTTTTTTTCTTGTAATAAATATTTTTGTTAAACGTAACCCATCCTCATCGATCCATTTGTGGCCCGGTGGTATCAAATAACTCAGCATTCACTTTTTGTAAACTTGTTCTTAATTTGTTCATTGTTGTTTAAGCTAATAAAATGTTCTCTCTCTTTTAAATAAAAAACATAAATTTATGAAGGACACAAAGCCTGCAAATGTTTTTTCATCTTGGGTGGAGCCTTCTCAAACTGCCAAAGATTTGATTTTGTAGCATATTCAACTTTTGATCAAACCACTATTTTCCTCACTATATTCAAACTGAAGGAATTGAATGGTAAAGATCACCTTTCTGAGGTCCTGTCTCTCATAGCCCTGACACACTGACAGGGTTAAATACTTAACTGATTCACAGTTGCCATCCAAACAGTACAGAGCAGGCTTTGATTTCCCAGTTGAGGGGAGATGGACAGGGAGGCTGCTGTCAAAACCAGACCAGTACAGAGGATGTTATGCAGCACCAGGCAGCTATTATCATTCCCCCCATGCCTGTCTGGACACATTGAGAGAAGTGAACAAAAAAAAAAAAGGATATAGCTGATGATAAGCAAGTGGGGTTGGCGGGAATCAGATGACAGAAAAGGCGGGCTGGGTTGGGCTCACTGCAGGGCAGCCCTCTGTTCATTCAATTCAAATTAACAAATTGAAATGTATTACATGACAATTTCACAGAATGAAATATATATAATCATATGACGCATAGCTTAGCAGTGAAGGTGCAATGCCTGCCCTTGTACTGTGCGAACTCAGCCATTTTGGTGTAATGCACGAAGGTATAGTAAGTGGAGGGATAGATACTGTGTGTGTATATATTTATATATGTATGAGTGCTGGGAAACGTTGATTCCTCCAGGTCAAAGGACTGACCGCCAGAGACGAGTTTTACAGGTTTAACAAAAAAAGTTTAATCCAAAAAACATAGCATTAAGGGGGTCGATCGATGTCTCTCCAGCTCCGAGCCAATACCTACGTCAAAGGTAGTGTGGGTAGATCGCATTTAAAAAGTTAGCCTATCATCCATCCTCACTATGGCATTTGCCACTTGATTGATGTACAGGTAAGCCAGTCTGAGATCTCCTCTTTTCTAACATGCGGGTCACCACGCATGCACGGTCAACCCCGCCAGCTGCAATCACCAGCGAGCTGATTAGCTAGTTAGCCTTCCAATTTATACATTTCTACTAAAGAAAGGCTATAAAAATGAGTGGGAAACCTGGACCAAGTATCAAACCAAAAACATACAACTTCCATCCAGAATGGAAGGAGGGCTTTTTTTTCACGATGTCATATTCGAAGTGCGTTTGTCTGCTCTGCCCACGATCGCTATTTCAAAGAAGGGAAATGTGGAGCGGCACTTTCGGACAGTTCACAGAACGTACGACACGGACTGCCCTCCAAAAAGCGAGCTGAGAAAGGTGAAGGAACTAAAATCACAGTTGTCCGGACAGCAGGCATTTTTCACAAAGGTGACTCAAAAGTGAAGGCAGCCACCGAAGCATCGTTCAGGGTGAGTCACGCCATCATTAAGCATAAGAAGTCCTTTCAAGATGGAGAGATGATAAAAGAGGCATTTGTTGAAACAGCTGACTCGTTGTTTCGGGACTTTAAAAACAAACCAAAAATATTATCTTCAATCAAGGCTCTCCAGCTATCAAGAAGTACAGTTACACGGCGCTGTGAAGTCATGGCCGAGGATTTGACACGGCAGTTTCAGAAGGCCATCGCGGACTGCGATTGTTTCTCACTGCAATTGGACGAGTCTACAGACGTGAGTGATACAGCTCAGTTATGCATTTTTATTTGGATGGTGTTTACAGATATGACTGCAAAAGAGGAGATGTTAACAATACTGCCCCTGAAAGAACGCGGGGAGAGGACATTTTTCAGTTTTTCAAAAAACATAATCGTTTAGTAGGGAGAAATTCCTGCAGAGATTTCGAGAGCTCTGTCCGGAGATAAAAGATTTTCTCCTTGTTACTAAACATGCAATACACAAAAAGAATACAACCAACTAAATGACGATCAGTGGCTGCTAGACTTGGCATTTTTAACCGATCTGACCAACATTTTGAATTACCTTAATTTAGAGCTGCAAGGAAAAGACAAAACCGTGGTCAATATGATTAGCTTATTTAATGCTTTCAAACAAAAATTGCAACATTTGTCCTCAAAGCTGCAGCGCCAATGATTTGGGGAACTTCCAAAACCTCGCATCAGAGCTGGAGACGCAAAGGAAGGCTTGTGCGCAACTTGACAGTGCTTGTTACAAAGAGCATATTGGGACAATTGTGCCAGAGTTTGACAAACGCTTTCAAGACTTAGTTTTACTCGAACCAGTCATTACATTTATGTGCTACCCATTTCAGGAAGATGTTGAGGTTGATTCACTCACATCAAAAATTGCAACACTGTTTCACCTGAACACGTCTGGAGTGGAGGATGAGATATTGTCACTACAAGCTGACATTCAGCTGATGGTCAGGGCTCATGGACAGTTCTGGAACTTACTCACAGAGGAAAAGTACCCACATGAAGAATATTAAGTCCAAATACCGTTCCACCATAACTGATGATCATTTGGAAGTCTGCTTGAGGATGGCTACCAGCAGCTACTGCCCGGACTATGCAACCCTGGCTGATTCCATTCAGTGCAAGTCATCACAGTAAGGTAATGACAACAAATTTTGTATTGTGCCATACGGGTTCATGCAGTTATGCAAGGTACACCAACGTAAGGTATGCTCAGTATATACATACATATCTTTAGCATTTTTAATGTAGGTAGATCATCTTGACTTGGTCATTTTAAAAGAAGTTCCCAAGCTGAAAAAGTGTGGGCACCCCTGCTCTAGACCAAGGTTGGGTGGATTTACGTCCATGCCTCTAGTTGTCTGGTCTGAGTGGTGGAATAAACGTGTATCTGTGTGGTTACATGGATGACTCAGTCTAAAATCGAATGTATGCAGCTACATAAACATCTCTTTATGAACTTGTAAATAATAAGCTAAACATTCCTGAGCATATAACTGAACAACAGAATAACAAAATACCCGTAAACATCTATCTTTCTTTAAATCTGATCTGGTTATCTAAATATTCATAAATTGTGTATTTGTTTGCTTTGAGTAAGCTGAGGGCCTCTCCATGGGGGGGTGCATATGGCTTAAAAATACTGAACAAACCTTCCTTTCACACCATTTTTATGGTGGGACAACAATATTTTTAAACCTAAGTACTCTTTAGATTAATTGACGGACAGGAAACCCTTTTCATTCTTATTTGACCAATCTTTGATCCATTGGTTTTGAACCATTCTGTGTCTATCCATTGTCCTTGATTCATTCCTCGAATCCATCGTCAATCCATTTTTCCATCCATTAACTTCAATCCATGGTCCTCGATCTATCGTCTGATCCATTCTTCCATCCTTTGTCCATCCATTGTCTTTGAGTACGTCTATGATTATTGCGCATCTAGCTCTCTGCACGTTGTTCCTGTGAAGAGAGAAACTTAAAGAAGCATCAACTCTTCCAAGCACTTTGATACTATTTTAAAATACAGTAATTTATAATTATTTGACTAGTTAGTGCCCTCATGTGTGTGGTAATCGCTATATTATTATCTATTATTATTATATTACTATATTTAACTAAGACTATGTATGGTGTAGAAATGTTTGTTATGAATTGGTGAATGTTAATAGACCTGGTTATCAATTGTTGCACTTAATATATATTGGAATACATATATTGCTCCTAAAAGGGTGTCACTGGGATTGATATCTTCTGGTAATAGTTACGGTGCTCATGACCAGGATGAATATATTGTGTATGTGCACATGTGGGTGGAAGTTACTCAACCTCGATTTCCAGCAGCTCCTCTCCTTCACCCTCTTCTCCATCATCATCATCTCCTTCTCACATGCACATCCTTGTTCAACCTTCAGGGTGATTTCATCACTGGCTTTCCATATCACTCTCTTCTGTTGGGCTTCTTTCACCACCACTGATGCTTTCATTTTCTTTCGCATTCTTGGATCATGCTCCCTTTCTCCTTCTGTCTGAACGTTTCACACTCCTTCTCTACCTGCGAAACATTCTCCACATCCTCCGTATCCTGCTGCCTGGGAGTCTCATTTAAATACTACCCAATATACACTTTATTTAGAGAAATATGAAATCTTGTTCGAAAAACTTAAATTCTGTTTTATATTCTTTTAGACTACAAATGTAACTATTCCTGTACTGCATATGAAATACATTCTATGTTAATACAATTAAGCCTATTTACAGTAAGTATCACCACTTAAATGGTTTTCAGGCAACGGGTCTCCATGTGATTTTCTAGTAAAATCAACTAATTCAGGTTAGGAATTAGAGTGTGTGCCCGCCCCAGGCTTAGTGTTGTACATAAACAACTGTGGTTCAGCCATGGCTGTTTATGGCGACTCCTATTGAGTCAAATGTACATTGTTGGGCTTTTGTGTTTCAGCCAAATCAGGTTCTATATCTTTAATGCCAACTGTTTCAAATGGGTTCTAACTTCTCATTAAGTCAGAGAATGTGGATCAGTGGGTACACAATGTGTGAGGTGGTGCCAATTAGCTCCTGTTTTTCTTTTTTACCTGGCGTGCGTGTGAGGTGCATTTAGTTACCTCTCAAAGTCCAGTCTACCTTAGGTCTGCTCACTTTCAACCCTCCTTTCACACCATTTCATTTCATTTCATGGTGTGAACACTGTCTTTTGTGAACTTTGTCTATGAACAAACATGACATTGTCATTTTGGTGTGTAGGGCAGCAGAACAGAGCAGTAGGTTACTGCAGGAAAGTGAAACCATATGCTAAATAGTTAGTTCTTTGTTTGAAACGAGAAGAAGCTGCGCTCTATGCTGATCGGGTCATCTTTGTTTGAAACAGGAAACTGAAAATATATGTTAATTGTTTGTGCTTAGTGTGAAACAGGAAGGAGTTTTGATAGACGTTTGTAGACAGAATTGAGTCTTGTGCCTGAGTTTTAGGAAAAGGTATACAACAGTATAATAATAATCAATATATTTATATAATATTAATAATAATAATATAATATACTGTATATACATATATATAAATGAAGATGAAGCCATATAGCTGGTACGGGAGGGAAACAGGAAGGAGGTGAATGCTTGCACCCTCAGTGGTGTAGTTGGGAACTTTGAAACTAACTCCTGCTGGATAGGGTGTCAGATGTTGTTTAAATCCATCCGGGTGGATTAAAAAATCAACTGATATTATTTTAGTTTCTATTTCATCCTAATGTGTTCTACATATATATATTTTTTTAGAAAATAATTAAAAAAACTTTTTTTTTAACTTTTATTTTTTATTTTTAATAATTCATTGTGAATATTTTTATCTTTTCCTATTTTTAGTTTTTTTTATATTTTTAGAAAATAATTCTTCACAATTAGCTCTCTTATTTTAATTTTTAAATTTAAATTGTTTCTTTTAATTTTTTTTATTTTGGATTTAAAATGTTGTATTTTAATTTTTTATTTTTATATATATTTTTTGTTGCATTACTATAGTTCATTAATCCATTCATATAGTTTCTCCTATGTCTCTCCTAGTGGTTAGGGTTAACCACATCTCGTGGCTGCTGGTGATGAACTTTTCGACTCCTTTCGCTGGTATTATATGTAATAACATTTAAGAGTACATTCTTCCATTTTCAGGATCTTTTGAGACATACAGTCATTATCTGCATTAATTACATAACATTATCTAACTTTTCCAACAGTTCTTAATTTGCTATACATAAAAACACATACTAATTAATAGCTAAAAGGAAGTAAATATAATTTGAAAAAATGGCTTATAAATCAGGCACTGTGTTCTCCCCCACCCCTGGAACAACAGCATGGGCCATACAAGAAGCTTTTACAAAACTGGATAGCCCTACTGACCCATGATTGATGACTGTAAGTCAATGGGATATTTCCCAAGTGCTGAACCAATGGAAGCTTTCACACACACTAAACAAGCTCTGGGACAAGCAACACCACACAAGCAACACACCTCAACACACCAGGCTACACTCTTCCATTTAATTTAGATGTTTCTGAAACAAGAGGAAGGAATAGTTAATGCAGTGTTGTTTCAGAAAAAGGAGGGAGAGAGAAGACCATTAATGTATCACAGCTACACCTGTGGTGGCACCCCCTTTATGAAAAATCTTGTTAAAAACTTTGTCCAGGAATGCGAAGATGCCCACACAACAAAATACCCTACAAGTGTCCAATGGGAGGACACCCAGTGCCCGACACGGCTTTCAAAGACATCACAATAGATTTAGCAGACATGAGTGCAGATAACAGGGTTAGGGGGTACAGATACATGGTCATGGTAGGCAGATACACTAAATGGATTGAAGCTATCCCTTGTAGAAATGTTGTAAAGTGTTTAAAAAATAAACTCATACCTCGTTATGGAGTTCCTACACGGACGAAAGGATTGATGGAAGAACGAATCGGAAAATGGATCACAGACTATGGATGGAAGAATAGATTGGCGACGGATCAAGGACTGGATCAAGGGCAATGAATGGACAAAAATGGACAAAAGAAAACGGATCGAAAATAGATCAAATAACAATTAAGAGGATTTCCTGACAAAAATCAATGAATACCTAGTCTAAAAAATTAAGTTGTCGCACCATGAAATGGTGTTTGTTTTTTTTTAGATATATGCCCCCCCTCCCCACAGGAAAAGCCCTCAGCTGATGCAAAAAGCAAACAAGAACACATTTTAAGAATATTTTAAATAACCAGATCAGATAGATGCTTACATGTAATTTGTTATTCTGTTGGTCAGTTGTATACTCAGGAATGTTTAGCTTATTATTTAAAAGCTCATAAAGAGATGTTTATGTAGCAGTATACGTTTTAGACAGTAAGGTTTTAGACTGAGACAACGATGTAAACACACAGATACCCGTGTTTATTCCACAATTCAGACCAGACTTCTTAAGGCATGGACATGTAAATACACATTGCCACGTTAGAATCAGAACAATACACAGGTAATTGCACTACCCCCAACTGTGGGGTAGAGCCAGGAAATGCAAAAGTCTCCCCCCGCCCATGGCCAAACTTGTTGACCAGTCAAACACACAGAGACTTGCAGCGCATGCGCGTAGATATACTGTAGCTCATGGACAACTGAACACTAAACACAAAGGACAATAAGACTCAAAACAGGATACTAAGGATGGACTAGCCATGTGCCAAGTGGGTGCTGGACAAACATGCCCAGCTCCAACAAGGAGGTGCCACGTCATAAACGCTCCGAGGTGCATCGTTTGATTGCTTTTTGTTAGGATTTCTCATTATTCTGGTTTGTTGATCGTGCATGAAAGAGAAGAATTACGAAAAGAAAATTGTTCTCTGTTAAAGTTGATTTCATTTAAGTCAGGAATGCACAGATACAATCGGATCCGGAATCAGAAAGCTTCTCTCTCAAGATCCACCTCCAGACTGAAGAATAGAGGGTCACTCCCTCTTTTAACTCCAGATCAGGGCAGGCCTGACAAGATGTCTAGCATAACTATTCTAATATACCTAGACACAGCACAGATGTTTTTAGTGGTTGTTTAAAAGCTATGTGTTGTAATCAAAACTTGACCCCCTGACAAAGGGATTAACGGTACCATCCAGTGCCTGGCTTGCAAACTTATCCAAGACAGATAAGGAAAACAGAGACTGAGAACAGGATATACATTGAAGTACAAAAGGATATACCAAAAAGGTTCAAGTATACTTGTATAAAACAAAAAATATAACATTTTCCTTGAATGACTTGAGAAACCTTGATCAAGACTGCCTACAAAATGTCAATAGCCTACTGCAACAAGAATTAAGCTGAGCAGGAGGCAATAGGTCTTGAAGTTTTCACTAACGCTGTAGTACATGCAAAGATTGTAAAGAAAGCTAGATCAGCTGCCCTAAAGACTAGCACGAATGACATTGACCATGGCCATGAAACGACGAAGCGCATAGCATCTTATGTCACCAGCCGCATGCAGTCAGGGGCATACAACGTAGCTACCCCGTGCTTCAGTCATCCAGGAAAGGACAGAAGAGGAGCCAAAAGAGACTGCGGTCACATTCCCAAGGAACGCGTGGAAGCATATACCTGCTGACCCCCAGTCCACACACTTAATACAAGCCCACGCATCCATCACACTCCCTGACTTAACCTTTACACCAAACAAGCAGAGAGGCCGCAAAGACTTTAACTGAGAGGAGGTTTGTTGCCATAACTGCTCAGGACTGGGCCACATGAGGATAAACCACCCAGTCCAAGTTTTGACAGCCTTGTCTGAAATGATGAGGAAATGAGCATACTCATGCTGATAAATGTTTTAGATATCGGTGCACAGAGAAGTGCGCTGCCTCTGTGTCACATCGCACATTCACCCAGACGTTCGTATTTCTCTCCAGCCATCAGCGGTAGCGTCTGTTCTTGGCATCGGGCCACGCAACATACCTGTGCTCGGTGAAGCTGATGTATATCCCAGTCCAGATAGACAAACACAAAATGGGTGTACACTGGTCACTGATATAGCTACAGAGGTGGCTGTGTTAGGCCATCCATTTCTGGTCTAAGCCAAGGCACACCCGGATTGCATTGTTCTGTTTAATGAAGACGTTTCATTTTTCCACCCACCAAGCAAGCAACAACCACGTGCAGTGAGAGTCGCGAGGTCTGTGGTGGTAGATCCTGGGCAGGAGCACCTGGTGCCAGGCCGTATCCGTTTCAATGAACATGTTAAAGGGGAAGTGATGCTTTGCCCGACGAAGGGTTCTGTTGAAAAACACAAACTTCAGGTAGCGCAAGCCCTAGTGGACCCTCAGCGTTCCACAATGGTGCCTCTCCGCATCTTTAACTCCCGAAATGCTGTCATAACCAACAGAAAGGGGGCCATAGCAGGATTTCTCGAACCTGCCCAAGTGGCCCGGACAGGCTGTTGATGACCCCCCTATAGTCCCTATATGCCCAGAGCTCTACTGAGCTAAAATCTGGGGGACAGCTCCTGCTAGCACAGTTGTTGCACACTGTAAGGGTTCACACTCTTATTGCAATCCCAAATGAAGAGGCACAGGAGTTGTGGTAAACATAGCAGACTTTTATTGTCCAGCCACTCAAAAGAATCAACTTTTAACAAAATACAAAATGTGTTCCACCCTCCTACATTTCAAGAGCGCTGACCGCCCACCGTATGGACCTCCTGACCTCTTTTTTTTGGTCTTGGGCACCAGGCAGCCGGCAATGGCGATTGTTTTTTCTACCTGTGGCCGTACCTGCCCGTCGCCCAAGTGGTACCCCAAATACCATACCTCCCTCCGCCCAACTGCACACTTCCCTGGGTTGGCCGTGAGCCCCGCATGCCTTAGTGACCGAAGCACTGCCCCCATCTGCTGCATATGCTGCTCCTATGTCTCGCTGTGTATGATGAAATTATCCAAATAGGCCACAGCTTATAAGGAGTGGGGACACAGGACCTGGTCCATAAGCGTTGGAAAGTGGCTGGGGCTCCGAACAACCCGTGTAAATTGTCTCGACCCTCTGTAGTACAGGTGCTGCTGACGTTCCTGGGCCTGGAGCAAATTCTCACATTATAACTGACCTAGTGAATGGAGTTCTGCTCGCAGGTCCATTTCATTTTAGCCGGTGCTTGGACCTTCCTCACAGTTTTCCTTAACTAGGTCCAACACACCCCGTGGCTTCCTGGCGAGTAACTCGGTTCAAATCGGGAAAACCCTGTTGAGGCCTGGGGAACCTCACGCACCGCAAATAACAGAGGGTCTAACCATTTGTCCCTATTATGGCTATCTTTGTGAACGAACTTAGAAACAACGTTGTTTAGTGTTTTGTTAAACCTCTTCACCAGCCCATCGGTCTGGGGATGGTAAACACTAGTCCATATTGAATGGATCCCGACTCGGGAGATAATATGAAACAGTGCCTACACTACACTCTTTGCAGGGATACTACGCAGCGGCACTGCCTCGGGATATCGTGTTGCATAAGCCACCAGGACTAATACAAAGCAATATCCCGGTGCACTCCGGTCTAATGGCCCGATGAGGTCCATACCAATTCTTTCAAATGGCACCTCAATTAATGGGAGGGGGCACAAAGGGTTTTGGTGTGGCCGGTAGGTTAACCAGATGACATTCGGGGCAAGATGTGCACCACCGCTTCACATCTGCTCGAATGTCCGGCCAATAAAATTGGGCATTTATCGTACCTTAAGTGACCTGACATGGGGTTATGATGAGCATCAAAATCATTTCCAGGCGGCTTTTTGGCACCAGCAATTGGGTGTTTTCCTCTCCTGTCTGTGTGTCCTGGCTCACACGATATAACCTGTCCGTAATCACCAAAAAATACAGGTGAGTGAGAGCCATCAACCATCGCCAACTGGTCAAAGGCGTGTCAGAGGGTCTCATCCCAAGACTGCTTGAGAGGGGACCCCTCCATAGGAAACACAGGTGGGGGCAGAGGGACCTCATAACGAGCCTCCTCCATCCCTGCACACAACTCACATTTCCCTAATGCACGGGAACGCACCCTCATAGCCCCCACTAGCTTAGCAAACCCCTGCCAATATGTTCTCAAGATTAGGGGGTGCTTAAGGCGATTACTAACTCCAGCCTTAACTGTATGCTTTTTTCCCTTAAATAAAATTTCAAGAATCACTTCTGGGTACTGGTGAATATCCCTGTGCACAATACCAATGCCCCTGTTCGAACCAAGCGCTGATGGATCATCCTCTGGTTATAGCCCGTGTCCAACAGAGCCTGGTGGGTAGCCCCCTGAATACATACCAGCATACAGTACGTCCTCTGGGGATCAGGGGAAGACACTGGCGGTCTGTAAGAGTAGGAGCCCGCCATGGAGCGCATTGCCCTGGATATCATGGGGCCACTGAATGAGACAGAGCGCAAAAAATGTTATGTGCTTGTAACGCAAGACTATTTTATCAAGTGGCTGGAACCTTATGTCCTACCCGAGCAGAAGGCTGAAACTGTGAGGTGCTGGCTTCACAGTGGGTGTGCCACCCAACGCCCTTCAGACCTCAATCTGATGGTCAGGTTTAAAGACTCAATGCCACACTGCAAAAGATACTGGCCACAATGGCCAAATGCTGCCACTGGGACCAGGACCTCATGGTCCCTTTTGCTGTAATGGCCTACAGTGCAACAAAGCACAGTGCAACTGGTTTCACGCCCAACTACATGATGTTTGTATCTCAACTGTTTGCTGACACCGACAGCGGCATCACCTCTGAGGAGGTGATCATCAGTGGACACTGCTGCAGAGGTCATTCCTTCTCCATCCACTTCTCTTTCGAAGAATAATCCAGAAGTAGAAAGTTAATGATAATAATAAATAATCAATTAACCAATATTATGAGAATATGTAAGAAAGAATACTATAATAAAATATGAAATAATTATAAAAATAATATGAAGGGTTTATGGAAGGTGCTAAATACTATCATTAGAAATGGATGGAAACATAGTTTTTTGTAAATAAAGAAAATGTTATCAATAATATAGAAGGTGTGGTTAATGGTTTTAACCAATTCTTTGTAAAGGTGGGGCCAGATCTGGTAGAAAAAATGTAAACCTTAGAAACCACCAAAGGGGAAGATAAAGACTTCTGGAATAAAAACAGTAGGTCTTTCTTCCTCAGAGCAGTTGAAGAAAAAGAAATCATAGATACTGTACAAAAATGTAAAAGCAAATCCTCGACCGATTGAAATAATATTGATATGATTATAGTAAAAAACATTATTAAAGAACCATTAACACATCTTTGTAACTTGTCTTTGTATCAAATATAATGAACAATATCTATTTTGTTTGCAGATGATACTAATATGTTTTGTTCTGGTGACACTTTGAAACAGCTAATGGAGGTAATACCAGCAGAAAAAATAAATAAATAGAAAACTTAAAGGTAGAAAGAGTATATGCAAATCAATTCCTTGGTGTGGTTTTAGACCACAAAATCTGCTGGAAACCTCATATCAATCATGTAAAAGCAATCTGGCTAAGACTATTGCAATATTGGGAAAAGCGAGGCACATTCTGGACTACAAATCATCATCAATCAATCATCAACATACTCTGTATAATACACTCATATTGCCATATCTGAGTTACTGTGTGGACATTCGGGGAACTACTTTATCAATAATGTTGGATATCCTCAACACATTAATTCACACACACTGACACTTACTGTTCTTGTTAAATTTAAAACTGCACAAAGCAAGAAATAATCTACTTGTGGTAAAATTACAAAAATTGTTCACAGACCGACGGGGGGTAATAACTTGACAGGAAAACAGGTCAAAACAACTCTGAGAAGTATGTCCATAACAATCTGTGTGGTGATTTCATGGAATGGTTTGGAGCAGGAATTAAAACAAAGCACAAAAATAAATAATAGTATAAATAATATACATCAGTTTAAAAGGATGTACAAAAACACTTGGACAGGAAAGAAGAGAGGTGATGAAGATGATAAACGAGTGTAAATGTATGTATAATTGTAAATATGTAAGTAGGAATAACTTGCAGAAATGATTGATGATCAACAGTAAGTAAGGGATGGGAATTAATTAGCATTCGCTTCCTCCTACTCCCTTTCGGACACACGATTTATTATTATTATTATTATATACAAGACATATCATTGTAGCAGACTATAACACTGGGAGTTGTTTGTCAATTAACACATTCATGTATAAATAGAACAACAAAATTGAGAGGAGACAGTGTTAATGGGTACATATGTGATGATCTGTTCCTGGTGCCTCCCTCGGCAGTGAGAGTTAAGGGTCACTTAAGTGATTTATGCAAGTACAAACTTGTCATTTAACACATGAGGTGGTAAGCACTAGTGCTATGTGTACTGCGATGCCAGCGGGATAGGCCTACCCTACTGTTGCATTCAGTGGGGGAGAACGTCCCAGAAAACTCTAACAATGTAGTTCTGATTATTCCTCTTCCTCCATTGAAATTGGTTAAAATGCTTAAGGTCAGAGTAGTATGAATGGAGTTTATTGTCCAGATGATCCAGCAACATTGTCTGGAGTCAGCAGGTCTCACTGGTCTCTGTGTGTCAGCTGTCTAGGGGAGAGGTGGACTAGTGGCGTAGGACAGGCCACTAGTCCTCGAACAGGAAGGTCATCGGTTGGAGGCCAACTAGATGCAAACTAGATGCAAACTCCTCTAACTTGATGGATGAAGATGCCACTAACACAAGAGACTCCACCTAATGCCCACGAGCAAGGCACTTAGCCCCCTCACCCCAATACCTGCTCCCTAGGCACTTCTAAGCTGCCCACTGCTCTGTGGCCATTTATATATATGTGTTCTGTGGGCCACAGATGGGATTAAAGCACAGGATAAAATTCCCCCGACGTGCATTTGTGAAGCATGTGTATGTTTGTTTGAGACGCAATAAAAGTTATTGTGTGATCACTATGTTGTTGTGTATGGGTTACACACAAGATTTCTGTTTCTTCTGCTGATTACAGACCATCCACCTTACATTGGCCTTGCCTTTCCATAGTTCTTAACAGACACTGGTAATGCATCCCATTGCAGGTTTATTTATTAAATACACATGAAATATCAGAGATTTAAGCAACAAAAGCACCAATTTCAGTCCCAACATAGGTATTCAGCTTTGGCATGGTTTAAAAATAATCTTAGGTCACAGAGCAAACAGTTATGTGGCCAACGTTTTAAAAGCTTTGTCTTATCAGGAGCACAACATGTACAGTATATCCTTTAATAATCTTCTATTTTTTCAAGACAACCACTTTAGCAGAGTCAAGATTCCTGCCTCAATCCAGCCACAAAAAATAATAAGAAGTAGACACATGTGCAATCACCAGCATGAAGAGAGCAAGAAAGAGCAGGGAAGTTGAGGACTGGCCATTTAGACGTGCTGTGTCAGGTCAGTCTGCTGTATGGAGGTAGTTTGGAGGGCCCCTCCTCCTCAGTGGTACCCTGGCCAGTGGACTGAGGTGGAGAGTTAAAAAGTCTGTCGTCGCCCCCTGCTTGACGTAGAGGAGAACTACATCACAGACTGAAGGGAGCCACTGCAGAGCAGCAAAGTTGAGTGTTGGTTTCAATTACCTTGCCAGGTACACACCATCTCAGTGTCTCCTGGGTCACACTGAGGCACCAGTGTCTCCTACAAACGGACATACGTGAAGTAAGCTTAGAAAAGACATAGATTGCAATAATGTATGGAGTCAGATTCGGGTCGTAATTTGCAATCGCTAAATACACAATTCACGGTCGCAAACTCACTACTGACTCTCGAGGTAGCGCGCAGCAGTCGAGCGTGCGGAGCACAGTTTGCGACTGAGTGAAATCTTTCTTACCCTGGGTGGCGGAACCGCTGGACTTTGATTGACAGCTCTCAGGAAGCCTGGAGTGGCCAGGTTAGAGCTTGATAATACTAATTGCTATTTGTATTCCCTGTCCACTATAAAGTGGACAGGGAATACAAATATACTATAAAGTGGACAGTAAGTACAGCATAATTATATTTGTACAACAGTAGACTGCTGCTAAATCTGCTAAAATCGAAAGAATAACTAATAATAAAACAGGTAAAAACCCCGAAGATATATATGCAAGTTTTGATTTGTAAATTTTAAAACATTGGGCCTCTGCGCTCTCATAAAAAATGGCGAAAGCTAGAACTAAGGGAATCTGTGGCCTAAAATGTAATGTATTCTCTATGGTATCAGGGCATGCTCAGAAATTATTCCAGACTGACTGTCTTACTTTCATGATGCACAGTGAATACAAATATCTCATCTAGTAATTAGTCTTATCATTGCTGGGGGAAATGTACATTAGGCTCTAACCTGGCCACTCCAGGCTTCCTGAGAGCTGTCAATCAAAGTCCAGCAGTTCCGCCCCCAGGGTCAAAAAGCTTTCACCCGGTCGCAAACTGTGCTTTGCTCGCTTGTGAAGTTTAAATAGTCAGATTACGTGTGCGAGTAGTGAGTTTGCAACCGTGTGCGTGCAAATTATGACCCAATTCTGACTCCATAATTGTAGTATCCTGTATTTGGAGTTAACAGTACAAGGTGACTGCAGTATACTTTTATCAACAGCTTCAACTTGAACTGTAACTGTCCAGTTCTATGACTTAGTGGGTAGATATGGCCAAATGCTTTTGTGGAATCATTAATATTGTATTTATTTTCATGATCATACAAAGTTCAGCTGGGGAAGATGCTTACTTTTGTATTTGGGACATGCGACTTTAGAAGGATATATAAAGTACAGTGCAACATTTTTAGCCTCTCTAGTTGTGCAGATTTATTTTCAGTCTCACCCAGGAGGCATCTGATGCTCCCTGAAGCAGAACAACAAGCTCAAAACACACAGCCAAAGCCAAACTCCACACAGTAAGATCCTGAACCCCGAGCAAACAGATTGGGTCTGGAACCAGTCTTGCTTTGAGGCACAAATGCTAACCGCTGCACAACTATGCCACATTATTAGCGTAGATGACACATTTTTTTGGCTGCATGAGAATGAGATTTAGAATTACTTCACTTTTTTTTCTTTTAGCCAAAGCAGATCAGTGATGCAGCCATCACAGACTGAAGGCTTGTTGCATAGGTGTTTTTTTGCACAGGTGTCATATTTGCAAATTTGCATTTGCACATGACTGGCAGTCGAGTGGAGAAGGCCAACACAGGGATTACAATATTCAAATAATGTATATACTGTATATATATTATATTTGACTCCGAACAGCCCCATCAAAGCAACAACAAGACAAGAGGGATGATTTTGAGTAAAATATGTAGGATTATTTTTAATTCATTGTGACGGAGTTCCCTACCAGTCCAGTTCTGGCATCATAGCAGCCACAGCAGGGCAGACTGCGACAGCCCACATACGCAATGACAGAGGAGAGAGCCAGGCTGATGGTGCAGGACAACAATATGGTGGCATTGGCCCCTTTCACCATCCGATGAAGTACAAATGTCTGAGCAGAAACAAAGAATGTCCCAGCAGCATTATGTGGTCGAAAAGAAAATTTTGGTCTGAAAATATATTCAATAAATACAATACAAATACACAATTTAATAAAATAAATTGAAACTGGTAAACTTTATAGTTTTTTTGCAAAATATGTTAATTCCTATTAGAATCATGATTCAATTTCCACTGATGGATCAAAATTGATCCATACATAAAAATGTCTGTGCCATCTTAATGGAAAACAGACATTTACGCTAATCACACTCACACTATCACATTGAGTAGTTAAATTCCTTTTTCTTTCAGTCATACTAAAATAGCTACAGCAGACAAATGGTAACTACTGATAATCTAAGCATCTATTGAATCAAATCACTTAAACAATTAATTGGGAGATTTTTTTTTTAATTGTGTTGGCCTGGTAAAAGCATGGGGGAAAAAAACACAGGTACAACTATCAACAAAAAAGGGATGCCTCTTTTTCCATTCAGATTGATCAGTAAGCAAATGTGCAGGTGCAATACCAGAAAGCAAGTATACTAATTATACCTACAGGTCTTATAATTATCCAGATAGATGTGTATAAGAGACAGTATCTCATCTAGTAATTAGTCTTATCATTGCTGGGGGAAATGTACATTAGGCTCTAACCTGGCCACTCCAGGCTTCCTGAGAGCTGTCAATCAAAGTCCAGCAGTTCCGCCCCCAGGGTCAAAAAGCTTTCACCCGGTCGCAAACTGTGCTTTGCTCGCTTGTGAAGTTTAAATAGTCAGATTACGTGTGCGAGTAGTGAGTTTGCTTGAATCAAATCACTTAAACAATTAATTGGGAGATTTTTTTTTTAATTGTGTTGGCCTGGTAAAAGCATGGGGGAAAAAAGCACAGGTACAACTATCAACAAAAAAGGGATGCCTCTTTTTCCATTCAGATTGATCAGTAAGCAAATGTGCAGGTGCAATACCAGAAAGCAAGTACACTAATTATACCTACAGGTCTTATAATTATCCAGATTACGGAGCAGTCAGATTGATAAAAGAAAAGTTATTAACGATTCGAAGAATAGTCATTAAAGAAGTATGAGAAGCTATTCTTTCAACCTTGAAGAATTTTGAGAATCCGCTTTGGGCAGATTGGTGCACCGCAAATGCTCTATCCCATTTAGTATGCTATGAAGCATAAATGTAATGCTGGAGATGGATATCATGTAGATTGCAGTATTCTGTTATAGCATATCAACTAATGTCGTGTGTGTGTGTGTGTGTGTGTGTGTGTGTGTGTGTGTGTGTGTGTGTGTGTGTGTGTGTGTGTGTGTGTGTGTGTGTGTGTGTGTGTGTGTTACCACTTGAGGACTGTCATGGTGGTGGAAGACGTCTTCATCCTCCTCTCCATAGGTGAGTGTCAGACAAGCATAACCCGATATAAACATCACAGCTGCACAGGAGAGTCCAGCTGCAACCACCATCACACTTACCTGCACACCACAAGGACAATTTCAGCCAATTAAACAATACCGCTAGTGTGTATGTGACAGAGAGAGATAAGGGTGTGGTCCTCACTTTGTAAATGATACATTATTCTTAATTCTATTTATTTATTTTTAATATGCACAAATTACAAGTTTTAGGTTTATTTTTTATAAGCAATGGCTTCTCCATGAGATCCATGTATAAAAAGAAAGGAAATGGTATTTCATGTGCACATATCTGATTATCTGTTCACGCCGGTGCCTCCATCTGCAGTGTGAGTCAAGTATGAATGGACACAACCTCTCTAATCTAAAAACTTAGAACACATCCTTAACTTCCCCAATGAGATTAGAGGGTCATGTTCATGAGTTACTAGATATACAGTGATCCTAACGTGTGCGTGTGTGTGCGTGTGTGTCAGTGTTCTTCCTGCTGTTTATGGTGACCCAAAAAGAGGGGAATTCGGAAATAAGGCCAGAGGGGAAAACGTACCTTGAGGAAATAAACTTACCAGCACTGAGTTTTTTCTTTGAGAAGCAAACAGCGCTAAAACACCTGGAGAGGCCATTATCTAAAAAGGAAGCGAATATAGCCGCTTTGAAACAAATCTGGGAAATGAACATTTTAGGGGTTACGTGTATGATAACGGGAGTGAAGGCAGACAAGGGAAGACTGAGTTACGTCCTTCGAGGAAGCAACGTACCGCCAAACGGATCCAAGGCAAACAATGATGACGATGGCGGCTCGTTACCTGTTGCCCACAATTTCTAAATAGAGATAGGGTGAGTGCCTCACCAATCCTCCCCACACCGGCGTCCTCGTGTCACTCAACGCGGTGTCCTTGCGGAACACGGCGTCCATGAGGCCACAGACCACACACAGCCCGGCACAAGCCACCTGGAGGACTCCGAGTACCAGCAGGCTCTTCTGGTTCAAAATAAAGTACCTGTGGGGGTCCATTTCTGGGTCACATCCAGCTGTACCTCGAATATGCTTATTCCATTTCCTGCCTTTGTGTACAGCTGGACTTTTTTGCGCTGGTTCAGCAGAGACAAAGTTCAGCGATTAACCTGGCTGCCCAGCGGCAGGTGCACGCCATGACAGGGATATTGTTGCCCAGAGATTAGACTTTCAGGCTGCTGACTCCGCCCCTCTCCTGCCTCACTCTTCACGGACAGGACAAAGATTAAATTATTCAGATTCAAATTTTCATTCAAAACTCACTTATTCAACTACAATACCTTTAATAAGTAAATACTATTCAGATTGCATTCACACTGAAAAAATAATTCCATTATATGAACGAGGTATACAGGTGGATTTTTCTTTATCTTGCACTTTATTTTGGAGCATCTGAACAGACTACTTAGGTTAGAAACGTGCATAATTAGTGTTTTATAGATTTAGACATTTCATTACTAAAGTAACAAATAAAACAACAGTTAGACACTACTTACTTAATACAAATTACAGATATTATAATCAATTTGATACATATTATCTATACAATAGATGACTGTGTGTAAGCCTGTGTGAAAATAACTACAATGAATGGCTAGGCAATATTGACTGGGAAGTTATTAGGGTAAAAAGGTTCAAATTAGTCGATGATAATGGCAATAAATGTTAGCTCATTCAAGATAGATTTGACACTTGCAGTGAGCAGTGAAACATTTCGCAATATAAATTGTTCAGAGCAGTTATGTGTAACACATCAATGTGTTTGTGCAATGCGATATCATATCAATATATATTGAATTCAATTGATTACTATGATAATTATTGTTTTATTGCACAGCCATACATTAAGGTGGCATTTCATTGTACAGGGCTGTGCAAAAGTTAGACACTTATGAAAAAATACTGTAAAGTCAGGAGGCATAGTTTTATTTATTAACTAACTTACTATAAAAAATTGCAATGAAAGAATACATCAAATTCAATCAAAATATTTTTGAAACAGTTTTTTCCTTTATGGTTTATAAATCATTTTTTCCTTTATTGTAAATCACTTTGGACGAAAGCGTCAGCCAAAATTAATATTTGTTGTGACCACACTTTGTCCCTTTATATCACACACCACATTTTAAGATTAGGTCTTTGTAGGGCTCAGACTATCTTCTGCAAGACTCCTCTACGTTCATGTCTACTCAACATAGATGAAGGGACCATCAAGAAAATAAATATGTACTGTGACCAAAACTTTTGCACATCATATGATTTGGGCCAACGGAAGAAGTTCAAATGAAAAGTGAGATAATGGCTTAAATGGATATGATCAATACTATGCCACACACCCAGCACGTCTGAATTCAACACCTCAAGGGGAGCCATGTAAACAGTAACTTCTTGATATGGGCAACTAAAAGATATTTAAGCACATTTATAAGCACCAACCTTCAACATGTAAATTCTTCCAAATTTAGTAATATGTGATGATGAGGACAGTGGAAAAATGGGCATAACAACACCTCCACCTACATACGTGTATCATTTCATACAATTTTTTTATTTGCATAGTCATAATTTTGCTCCAAACCCTCCAAATAATATAGAATTGCTCAAACAGTATTCCAAACCACGAGAAACAAAATATCTTCTGAAATACAGTGTGGGTTGCAGCTGCAGCAGATGTGAAGTGCAAACATGCACCAGGATTCTAGCATGGTGGCAGGATAGAATTGGTTATTTTGCTGTCCAGAGGTTTTAATTTGTACTCTCATTGACCAGTGGGAGCTGCCCGTCTCTGCTGAAACACCTCCAGTTCCTCTTTGTACCAATCAGGAGCTTCTGGACCACTCTTCCCCGTAAGGCCGTGATCATAACCATAGGCAACTGTTAGCTCCTCATCTTTCTGCACAGCCCTCAACGTTCGGACACATTTGATTGGCCCAAAACGAGGATGGACAAACCTGAACACATGGTAAAAATATATTAAACAAGAAACAAACCATTATGTAGAACAGACTATGTTAAAAAAAAATCACACTTAAATTCAAATAATGTATAAAATGAATGTATTAAACTTATTGTAAAGATTCAAAATAGCAACTGGTAACATCCCAACTTGTCCTTGGCTGTTGTACAAGGGTAAGGACATTAGGTCAAAGAAGAAGAAATACTTAATGCAAGGGTTGAAATCATTTAGAAAATGATAGTACAGTTATTTATTTGAATTAAGATTTGTTTTAAAGACACCCAAAATATTAAAAGGCATTTAACTATATGATTACCAAAAATGCAAATGTTCTGGGAAAAAAAACACTCAGATTAAGCATTTTACCCCATAAAAAAAAGAACAGTATTAAACATTCAAAGTGCTGATCCGAACAACCAATGATTTATAAAGGAAAATTTTGAAAATGATCAGGGGTGCCCAAACTTTTTCATACGACTGTATTTATTTGAATTAAGATTTGTTTTAAAGACACCCAAAATATTAAAAGGCATTTAACTATATGATTACCAAAAATGCAAATGTTCTGGGAAAAAAAACACTCAGATTAAGCATTTTACCCAGTAAAAAAAAGAACAGTATTAAACATTCAAAGTTTTGGATAAGCATCTTCCATTGAGCAAGATATGCGTTATGTTGCCAGACATTTTAGAAAGTCAAACATTTTATTCCGTTATAGGAGAACAAAAGCACTTTCAGTGGCCATTACATTGAGAGTTGCAGTTGCCCGAAAGGATTACATTGTCGCCGTTGCTGGCAGATGTGATCTACGGTAAGTGCTACGAACGTCTCTGCAAGTTCCATACATTTCTTTCACGACCACATGTGATACAAAGCACCTACATAGAATACTAAATTTACCTTTTAATGAATAAAAGTAGTTAGAGAGAGCTGAAAATATACAAACAGGTCATCAGTTACATCTTGGTTGGGCCCTTGCATTGCTTTGCTTCTCGTTTTGCTATATTTTAAACTAGATTTGTGTGCTTCAGTAACTGTATAGCCTACATACCACTAGGTGGCGGTAGTACTCAGTAGCTGCAGTGGTTGTGACTACAGTTAAACCGGAGCGAAGGAGACCTGCAATGGACATGTCGTGTAGTGAAAACCAGTCACTGAATTTTAAATTCTCATGAGCTATGTTTCTAGAGGGAGAAAGGTTACATTGTTGGGGAAAAAACTGGAAAAACCCCAAGGTTGTCACTGAGAGCAGTGATAATCCCCCTTATGTTTAGATAAGGGCAGTAGTTACAAGTAAGTATGTAATAGGTAAGGAGGAAATGTTTTATCCTCAGGCACATTTGTCTACTGTTTTCAGTGTAAACTTCTTCTTTTCCCTTGATGCATGTTACCTCTGGGGCATGTTATACACAGGCATAATTTTTGTGTCAAAAGTCGCAAAGGTTCGATCTCTCTTTTAACCCTAATGACCCCAATCAGATAACTCTTCTCAATGGTCTTGCGTTACGTTACATTGCATTACCCAGCCTTTTTATTTTCATTTACTTAATTAAATAAATGTATTCCAATGATTGACTGATGGATTTTGGTTTGCAATATTGTTAACGGAAGACTAACCGTTTCTAGACTCATTTGCATTTACGAACCAATATAAAGATAGTATGCTGTTTGATGAAAATGTCGAAAGCAAAATGCTAGAACATGGACCTTGTGAAAAGATTGTTTCGTCAAGCACTACCTTTTTAGTTCAATTATTAACTTCCAATCTAAAACATTTGACTCTTACTGTGAAAATGTGTAGACTCACGGGTCATATTTGCAGTTTGGGGTGAAGGAGTGATTTGCTTTGTGACCCAGGGAGGCACAGTATCTCTCCATCTGGTCAAATGGCTGAGGGACATCAATCACAGTGTCCTCATCCAGTGAGATGGTGTTTCCATTCAGGGCCCAGTCTCTGCTGTCAACCTGAGGAGCCCATGCAGTCAACAAAGACAGATAAATTGTTCCATTAGTACAAGTATAACTAAAAACTGCAATATCATATGGAAAGGGCTGCAACAACCTTTTTTCCCCAGGTATCCATTTATAGATATTTGATCTTGATTGTTTATCCATTACTTTAACCCAATAAATGCAACTATTCACTATTTCAACTTTTGCTTGCCTGCTACATATTTCATTTGCACTTGCAAAAGTGCTGATAAAGGTGACAAATGTAATTGTCATTCCAGCTAATCCACAATATGTTCAAGAACCCACAAACAACTGCAGAGGTAATGCCTGGGATACCGCTGGCCCAGGGAGTGAACGACTAAATTATATTCAGATATACCTTCATGTGCTCAGTGTGTGTCATACCTCAGAATGTGTGATGCGTACTCCATTATAAAAAGCCATCACGGTGTCCATTTCAGCATCTGTCTTGGCAAACAAACCCTGTCCTGCTCCATTAATTGTAGAATCTGCCACAAACACCCTGACAAATGGAAACCAAATGGTGATCATTTAATAAACAGGCTTCAAGTCCACACAGTAATGATCAGGCTAGGGGCATGTTTAAAGCAGACCCACCTTTCACTCTCATATGGGTCACGAAGCAGTGTGTGGGTGGCAATACAAGTGGAAGTGGACTTGTCATAGGAATACACAGGACCTTAAAAACAGATTTCATGTAAATGTCCGGTTGCTCCGTAAACTACTCTCTCCATTAAAAAAAAAATACATCTGCCAGAACAATATCAGTCAAAACAACATAGAACAACTTGACTGAAATTTCAATGTGATTCTTCTGCTTGCAGAACATCACATCTGTCTTTTTAACAATAGATTTGCTTAAATTCCTACTCTTAAATGATGGTAAATTGAACATTTGAGGTTTTAGTCTTTTGGTCAGACAAATTAGACATTTCAAACCAAACTTTGGGAATTTATTTACATTTTTCTAGTTTTAATTGAAAAAGGAATTGACAGATAAATCAATAGGGTGGCTTGACTTCCTGTAGTTTTTCTGTGTGTGAGATCTGAAAGGCTTTTGATCTGCGGTTTGGTGCAGAATCACTCCTCTAATATTCCTTAACCAGACAATACTACAATCAGCAAGAAAGTTGAGCATACTAGAACCATCTTTTTTTCCATGTATTCGGTGGAAGTATTCCGTGTCAGATTGTTAGGAGTGACAGTAGGTCAAAAGTAATTTTTCTTTATCTCAATGAACTGGATTTCCCTTTAGAAATAACATTAATGGGAAAGCTTAAGAGGTTGCAGTATCAAAACCACTATCCAGGAGGTGGTGTCTCTCTCTTAAGGGCACGATGATTATACAGGGTAGATGACGTTACACCATGTGAAAGCTTGTGAGTGATTACAAAAAATGTAATTAAATTTGAGTTCTTTAAAAGCTCCACTTTCAGTCAGCTGTTCAAAGTAATATATAACTAATGTTTAAAACACTCAAGTTGTCAACATCTGTTTTGTCTTAAAAAAAGGAGAAAATACTGACAAAAGCTCAAGCGCTGTTGCCTTCATCTAAAAGTAGCTCTGATTGAAGCGTACCGACCGTTTGGTGGGACTTCGAAGCGAGGCCGCACATTTCCACTGGAGATCACACTGGCGAGGCAAGCATGAATCAGCTCTCCATCGACGAACCTTCCAAACAAAGCTGTCTGTCCGTCTGGGTAGATGTACGCTACAGATTCGCTGGTCATCTCCCCGTCCTCATTCACCTCCCCAAACACACAGCCACCGTCCTAGATGCACAACCATACACACCAACATGCACAGCACACAGTTAACAGATCATCTGCTTACTTTAGCTGTGTACATTAAGGTTTCAAAGTACAATTAGTATCATGCAAAACACCTAATGTTGAAACAAATGCTCAATGCTAACTCACAGGGTAGTAGACCCAGCACTCCCCAAATCGGTTGTTGTCTTTGTACTGGCCCTTAAATACCACACGACCCTCTCCATCAAACTCCTGAGCAAATCCGTTGAGATCCCCATCCACATACGTCCCATGGAGAACTCCACCATCTTCATATGTGTACACCCCCTGGCCCTGCAGAGCATCATCTACATAGAATCCCTCCAGGGTACTGTGGGGAGATTAGGCAGCTGCAATCAAAATCAAGCTACAATTCAAACATCACAACAATAACCACGCACTAACGACAATAACCACACACTGCATATTGTATTTATGATTACTGCTAATACCACACCATACTACATATTGTATCTAGGATGATAACAATCCCTTTACTTGATGCATATTGTATATATTCTCTGTAACTTCACTACTCTCAGTTATCAAACATTCCTGTGTACCTGTACATTTGGCCAATAAAAGCTATTCTGATTCTGATCACCTCAAGGTAAGCTTTTGAGATATGTGATTGTTAGTGTTTATAGACACTTTGTGGTGCAAAGCCCTTACTGCTCTAAATAAATGCTTAACTTAATGTTCAGATTTTAGCAGATTTTGTAATATTTGGTATATATTTTGAGATTAGTAACGGGAAACGTAACGTGAAATTGTGATTTCCAAAGAATAAACAAGAGAAAGTTGACCTACTGCGAGTATGAATGTTGATCAAGTTTAGAGAATTTTAAAGAAAAGAATGAATGGTAATATTTCTGGAAAACATTTAAAATGTTATGGTTAAAGTAGCATTTGTGAAGCTGGGTAAAAGCATAACATCTGGAAAATGTTCAGGTTTCTTCAAGAGAAAATGTTGTATGTTATCATATGTATCATGTTTCTAAGATTACATGATATTATCTCTGTAGGCTGAACTTTATCCTGCCAATTTCCTGTTCCACCACAAAAAGAGATGTACATGTTCGGCTGCCACATGATTGGCTTATTGGATAGTTTCCAACAATTGTGGTACACAGACACATGTGTGGTTACACCTCATGCATACATGTGGGG
Source organism: Colistium nudipinnis (assembly GCA_016785305.1). NCBI lineage: Eukaryota > Metazoa > Chordata > Actinopteri > Pleuronectiformes > Rhombosoleidae > Colistium > Colistium nudipinnis. The sequence continues at coordinate 416,977 of JAFBJU010000069.1, forward strand.
TACACCGTGAACAAGTCTCCAGTTGATAGCAGTGCTCACACATTCACACCTATGGACAATTTAAAGGTAGGGTTTTTCCATGAGTGGTGCAAATTTGACAAGACAGAAACGTTCTGTTTTTTCAAGCAATAGTCCAAATTCCCTGTCATAGATGAAGAACATGTTTGAGTGCCTTAAGAATGTGCACCTGCAATCAAGAACCTTACAATGTCTTTGTCTCTTTTATACCTTCCATCAAAGAAGAAGAACTTGCCCTTGCCATTCTTCTCTCCGTGTGTGAAGTGTCCTTCAAAACGATCACTGGATGAGAATGTCACAGTGCAGAAGCCATGGGGCTGAGCATCATCATCCAATGGACCTGAACACAAACAGATGCACAGCTAAATTTGCTTGATTTGCATTCATGGCTCCGCACAGCTGGCTCAAACTAATACCCACCTTCTACTCAATGTAGCCCTGGGGAAATATAGCACATGACCAAAACTACGAGCCTAATACTGCTTAAATAGTCTCTGTAGTGCATATTCAAGGGACAATTTCCATTGGTTTCATCACTTCTCCACAAATTAACTTGATAAATGAATTGCCACGCGGCACGGCAGTATTCACCACATTATTTGCGTCTCTACTACCTCAAAACGTTTGTCCCCCCCCTTTTTCTGTCCCCCGCAAACAATAGCGGACAGGAACCAAAATCATCTGACAAAAGCACCGTTAAATAAGAAAACCCAAATACTAACCGACATACACAAATAATAATACAAAAAAAAATCAACTTTAAACAAATCCACGAAATAATATATAAATAACTCAATAAGAAACAAATAAATTATGATATATCTGTGATCAAAATATATAATGCAAAATATATAATGCACAATACATTTACCATTACAATATCCTTTATTGACATATGTAGGTATTTTATTCTCACACTGACAGATCTGAAAGCAACTATTCATGTAAAACTTCTCCAGTGGTCACGCTAGCAGCGGCAATACTGTCACCGCATGGGCCGCAATAAGATGCCTGCCAGCGGGTACCTACTGAAATAAAGTCCCTGGCGCTCAGATACGGAGTGGGCCTACCTCAGACTTACTCGTGAAAAATGATACGAAAAGAAAATCTGGTACGAAAAGAAAAACTGAAAATATCGGACATGATCTTCTTCCGTCGCTTACACTCAGAGAAAGCCAAAGTGTAATGTTGTTTACCTTCAACCAGCTCCTCTACATGTTCCTCGTCGCTGTCCATGCTGCCCTGATGCTCCGCACTGTCACCGTAAATGTCCTCAGTCCTAGCCCAACAACTCACACATGTGGAGCTGCCGAAATTAAGCCGTCAATATCAAACTCAGCTCCTTCTGTTTATAAAATAAGGTCATTTCAATATAGTTGGAATTCATGTGAGAAGTTATCTAAGAGGAACTTATGTGGGCTTGTAAATATTACTATATTATTGGATAACGCAGCAAAAACATAATGCTAATGAAAAATACAAGATGATCAGCTGATAACAACTGAGTTTTGCATTAGGAACTAGGCATTATAATTCAAATACAAATATGAAAGTGCAAGTAGGAACACAAACTATTTCAACACAGCAACCACATACATCTGATCCCTAAGGGTAACAGGCATCTCAAGGATGTTTGTGTTTTTGTGCAGTTTACCAATGTACCATAAAATGGGAAAACACATTCTAACAAGAAAGATTCCTTTATAAACAGACATTCACTTTGATGCTTAATTGCTGAAGGCCAACAACAAACACCAGCATACCATTGTAAATGTGTCTTTCTATGTTTCTGCACAAATCTTGCAAATCTTGGAAAATGATTGCATATGATAGGCTCCAGGTGTAATACTCATTGAAGGTGCAGGTACAGCTCCAGATATCTTGATACATGGTTTGCAGCAGTATATATGTCAGTGAGTATGTTAAGAAAAGGGAAGCAGATTGTGTCACTATATATCATAGCTATATAATTGGCCCTGTAGTGGATAAAGGAGTTAAAATATACTCTTGTTGTATCTGATAGTTACCCCGTCTTAAAAGCATATTATCTGGCAGGTCACAAGTTAGGCCTGATATGAACAATGACACATTTTCCAGAATAACAGCTAATGGGTACAAGGACAAGGGCAGATGCTTTTTTTTTGGGTGTAACCTGGGCTGAAGCTAAGTCATTCACTGGGACATATGCATAGTATCAGTACATGGGAGTGACAATGGATAACAACCAGACATTTTTTGTATATTAAGATTTCATAGAGCTGGGAGGGTGGGGTTCACAAAATGATGGGAAGATACATCATCACCCATCTGGAAAGATGTCATAGATCAGGGTTCATTACTTATCTGTAATCTGTAAGTGCCAGACTGGGGAAATGCAGACACTGGTTTAGCGAGCTAAAACACATAATCATAATTGTAAGGAATCCCCTAGATTCCTTTTAGTGGTAAGATAAACCATTTTTAGAAAAAAAAATTTTTTTGACTTTTTGTGGTCACGTCAGACATGATCAAGTCTTGGAGGAAATTATTTTCCCAAAAAATAATAATTGTTTTTCCCTCCTGTGTTGTCTTTATCTGCACTCCAGTCCGCTCAGCAGTAATGGGCCAGTACAGTGGTTTATCCACCTCCAATGGACACCATCAAAGAAGAATATTTCCGTTTTTGCTTAGTGTCACAGCGCCCCTTGGCGGATGAATGGTACACCGATCTGGTGTTGGCCAATTTGATTTACTGACTCACAGCAAAGAAAATCAACTAAAAACATTCGCAGTTTTGTCGGCTGTGCATGTTTAGCACAATCGCACTTGTTTTTAAGCAGGGAGGTGTCTGTCCTCACCCCGTCGTGCGTGTAGGTTGACGCTAAGTGTGTGTATGTAGGTCTTGTTCGGTGTTGATGTTTTTCTTTCTCTTTTCTTTGATCTGTTTCAATCAAGCTAGAGATTTTGTGGAAACACTTAGTAATAGTAAGTTATTATTGTTGTGTCATGACTGCAATGGCTCCCGATCTGTGACGTGTATTGCTATCTCAGAAGGTTAAATGGATAATTTGATACTTGCTTTTCTCATTCGCAGTGTCCTGAGTCGCAACCCTGCATACCAAACAGGAGGAAGAGTATTTCACCATGAGCTCAGATGATGGTAAGACCACACGCACACACTTCTGCGTTGATTTTACACGCCAGCTAGTGTATCGTGTGTGACCGACTGTTTAACGAATGCAGGTGACTTGGGAAACCAGGCTGAGCTGGAAGAGAAGACGAGGCTCATCAACCAGGTGTTGGAGCTTCAGCACACTTTAGAAGGTAAACACACACACACATACAGGCACACATTTGTTTTCAGTATTAACCTACATAGCCTGTCCATCTTACCATGGCTTACACCATCATGTGCATTCACTCAAACACGAAGGCTGTGTTGACGCTGGCTATCTGATACTTAACACATAGAGTTTGAAATAACATTGTAAGAATTTGTTAATAATATAGTCATGCTGAGATTTAATTTGTGTGGGGAGACAGAAGTCTAATCACACCCACACTGACTGCAGGGTCAACTCTGGGAACATACTGTACATTATCTCACTGTCACCGATGGGCTCTCGTGTGGCATTCACACTTTGGATGCTAGAGCTTTCTCCTACTAATTACAACAATTAAGATAGGTTTGTGACGTGTTTGTGTGATCAGTCATGATTACCAGCTCTTCTATACATCGCTTGTCTGTGTTTGTGTGCCCAGACCTTTCTGCCCGGGTGGATGGGGTCAAAGAGGAGAATCTGAAGTTGAAGTCAGAGAACCAGGTTCTGGGTCAGTACATTGAGAACCTTATGTCTGCCTCCAGTGTCTTCCAGACCACTGACACCAAGAGCAAACGAAAGTGACAAGCCTGAGTGGCGACACCAACATAAAGTTCCTAAACTAAACCCAACACCTGATCGCAAAGATGCCTTAGACTTTGATAGCAACATCACTGACCTTTAAATAGTGCTTTAGTCATATTATCCTGGTTTATTTGTCATTGCTTCAATTGACAAGAAAGTTGACTTTCGTGTGTTAAATCATAATTGATAGGAATTCCATTTCAACTAATTTCAACTAAGTTCCACTAATCAGAAAATGTGCACCACAGAGTTGTTATATGGACAAAACTCAATGGTAGCTGCGATAACAATGTAATGTTTCCTTCTTGCATATGTATCCACAATATGAAACAATATTCAAACTTGATTTAAGTCCCAGTACCCTAACTTCTCAGCTGCAGTAGACTCGACAGCTAACAGGCACAGCTGCCCAAGTCCTCCATCAGTTACATTCAGCTGTCCCCACTTTTATATAAGCTTGTAACGTTGTGATTGTTGGTTAAACATGTAATGAAGTATGAGCTATTTCTGTAGAGGCCATCTTCAGGAGTGTTCCAAGTAGACAATTGGACTGGTTAAAGATTATTGCTGACTTTTCACCTCTTATCCAAGTGGTCCCTTCAGCTCTGACTAACTGATGATCCTCCTTGGGATAAATAACTGAAGTCATTATTATAAACTCTTTTTCATTGGTTTCACAAAGTGCGATTAATGGTTGTTAGACACTGGAGAGATCCCAATTTTGATGTTCAACTCCCACATATCTTATTTTATGTTATTTTATTAGTCAGTATTGCTGCTTTTTCAGTTTGTGCAATATTTTTAAAATTTGATTTGTTATAAATGGTTTAACTGTGTTGTGTGCAAAACTGTTGAAACATCACTTATGAAGTCTTGAAATATCTTAAGCCCTGTTGCATTTGTACATTTGATTGGTTGGTCTTTTGAAATGGTTTTGATTTAATAAAGTGATGATCCTTTTTATTTACCACAATGTTCTCTCATTGTTTTATAGTTCAGGTGCTCAGTTTCATTAATCGCAAGGACAAAAACCTGCTTTGCAGTCTAATACTATATATTGTGGGTTACCAATTAAAATAAAAGCTGAAAGCTGACTAACTGAAGAGACATTTAATCCCAGACCTTCTCATATCTTATGGGCAATTTAGAGACACCAATTAACCTAATTAACATGCATGTCTTTGGACTGTGGGAAGAAGCTGAAGTACCCTGAGAGAACCCACGCAGACGTGGAGAACATGCAAACTCCACACAGGAAGATCCTTAACCCAGACCGCAGACGGACCTTTCTTGCTGTGAGGCACGAGTGCTAACCACTGCACCACCGATCTGTAGGTTTTTCCCTCTATACATCACATAAGGTCTTAGGACAGTGATTGCATCAATAAGGCAACACAAGGTAGTTCCCTAGTGTCAATTTGAGGGGTCATCTGTACTGCCTACTTTTTTGTAGCCTTTTAATGCAAACCTTTGCACACACCCACATCAAATCAAAGTTGATTTCTATAGCCCATATTAACAAATAACAGTTTTCCTCATAGAGGATTCACAGTCTGTACAGGGTCCAACCTCCTCTGACCTTAACCTTCAAAAGGTTGAGGAAAAACTGCCTAAAAAAAAAATCACAGAAAGTGCAAAAGATGCAGCGTGTACAGAGGAAATCAACACAATAACAATAAGTAAAGTGTAAATCCTTTGAGATTGTATATTATTCGGCTCTGTATAAATAACATTTAATGTAAGTGAATTGTCCAGTTCAGAACAAATTCCCCATGGACCACAGTTGGTGAGGCACTTCTGGTCTTAAAAATCATCCTTACAGTGAAAATCTTTGTCCAGCAGTGGCAGAGGTTGTCCAGGTGAATCACTGGGCTGGATGGCAGCCTGTGTGGATGTGGGCAGCTTCCTCTTTTGTGGTGATCATATTTTAATGTGTATCTGACAGACAGGAACAGAAGTAAAAGTTAACATAAGCTGCTTAAAGACCCATTCAATTAATAATTGTATTTGTATTATCTCAAGGTGTCTTACATGAAGGCTGAAACCTCTGAGAAAAACCGACATTGTGCACATGAGTAAAAACCCTTTTAACAGGAAAAAAGAAGGATCATATACATAGGACAGGAAGAGAGAACACAGAAAGAAGAATCACAATCACCCAACAGTGGCCATGGCAACCCATTGCTCGGGAGCTGCTGTTTTTTAAACATCCTCATAAGCAGCCTGTGTCATTCGTACTGCCTGGAATAAACTATCTTAATTGTCTGCATTTAATTGTGCAATGGGTTGAACCATGTGAATGAACTTATAATAACACACAAGCTCTCAGGTCAGACCTCACTCAGTAGACTCCACACACCGAAGTTGGAGTGAACCACCAGGCGTAGTGCGGAGATCGGCTGTAGCGCTTCCTCTATCTCACCCTCAGCTACTCCATTCTCAAATCCACCTCAAACACACAAAACACACAACACATTAGATTACATCAGATTGACTATGTTATGGTTGCGCTGTAGTTACTGTGTTTTGCTTACAAGCAATTTCTTTCTTTATATTCACTCACAGTATTTCCTGTTCTTCCAACATACCATTTCTAGAATTGTTTTCCCAGTCAAAGTTGTTTTGTTGTTGGATACCAGTGCATATTTCCCCCTCCTTTTAAAAGCATTTAGTTTACCTTTGTCCTTATTTAAACCTATCTACTTTTGCTGCTGTAAAGCCAGAAATTTCCCAACTGACAAAGGATAATCTTATCCTAACCTAAATATTCAATTCCAATATAATTTTATTGTCAATGAAACAAGGCTAACCTACATCTGTAGGGCACTTGTGTCTAAGGTCAACCAGGTTTCATGCATAATTTAATTGTATGCACAGGAATGAATTAGTCACCACTGTTCTTTTCAAGAAATAAATGAATAAATAGCTGCCCACCAGGGGCCATTCTGGCTGGTATTTACTGTGGGTCAACACAAATTTCCCAGATGCATGCGGGGTGACACAAAGTGAACACAGATATATTTGAGTCATCATTATATTTGTATATTTACCAATAATGATAAAGCCCTCTGACTCTTTGTAGTGAGAAGTTAAATTGACAGGTGTATCTTGCTTTGATACCTGAAAGAAGAAAAAAAATCCAAAGTAAAGTTTAACACACACAATGCAAGAGATACAATGTAACATAAGGTACAGTATGGAAGACCTCATTGTCAGTATCTTATCAAGATAGGAAAGAGATGAGGCATTTCCTCACATTTAGTCAGGAAAGACTAATTTTCTTGTTCCATAGGAAACTAATTGTCGCCCATGCACCACGGACACCATTTTCCATGTTATTATATACTTTAACATCATGTTTTCAAGTCATTAATAATACGTTGTGATATGAGTCATATTGTGAGCAAGGAAACAAAGGACCTCACAAGGACTTGCACACTTTGTGGTACGCATGTTTTACCAGCAATGTGTACTTAATAGTCTCTCCCTGACCTTGTAGCTATCAAACAAGTAAGACTGGGTCAGATAAAAAAAATGACAGTAATGTGATCATACGCGTTGTACCTTACTTTACAGTAAGGGAAGTCTTAAATCAGAAGAAGTGCAGACTGATGAGAGCTATTAGCAGCACTGACAGAAACACAGGGACACAGTTTGGTCTCAGTCTCACTGCCAGGAGCATTTGGGCTGTATATAAAACCATGACACATTGTAAAAGGAAGAGCAGCAGGACTCAGGTAGTGTCTGTATCTCTCCCAGTTGAACAGCCTCTTCCCTGCAGCTGTTGAAGTACAAAACGAGCAGGACTGCTGCCTGTCTGTAATATCCAGGGCAGGTCTCCAAGTGTGTGTAGATGCTAGACCGTATATATTGGGTGCAGATCAGCTGAGAACCTCTCACGGCTCCAGTCTGTAGTTCCACATGGCGAGACACTCAGAAACTGTCTGGTGTTTGCAGGACTTGTGTGTAATTTGACAACTTCCTGAATACACGGTCGAGGCCCCAGCCCTTCTTCTGTTGTTAACATGTCTCACCCCACCATTCTCCTGCTGTGGTATTTATATGTGAACAGAAAACTCAGGGCGATATCTGGAACCATTTTACTGGACATTTTTCAGAGTTTGTGTCAAAAAAAAGTTCATGTTACACTCATACTCAATAGTCATCACTGCATTACATGTTATGGTTGATGTTAGTAAGACCTAAACCCCCACCTCTTGTTTCGGACCAGTTTATATATCATGACAAACATAGCCTAAGTGCAGCCTATCTTTTCAATGTGCTTCAATGTGAAGCCTTTGGACCTGGACTAATCTTGGGTGATACAGTTTCACTCTTCCCCCTAAGCAGATACTCCATGTCTGGATAACATTACTTAAAGTTCACGTACCACATCACCCTTCTTCCGCATCAATGTGATAAGGCATTAACTTGCACAGACAGACACACACATACTTGTAGTGGTTGTCATTTCTCCCCAAAGGCTTCAACACCTGAGATGAAAACCAAAACCTGCTTGATGGCAGTAATGGAACCAAATAACAACACGCACACACACACACGCACACAAAAGCATGCATGTTACTTACATTACTGGGCAACACTTGCACTGTGGTGTTGTAGAATATATCTTCAATGGCCTCAATGTTTCCACTGCGAAACGTGTACCTACAGTGAAGACGCCACATGTGTAATCAGTGTGCAGCCCGCATTATTTATCATATATATATATATATAAGAACCAGGTTCTAAGTACTAAAAGAAACAACAGAAATATGTGTATATATATATAAGCACCAGGTTCTAAGTACTAACAGAAAATCCAAAAGTTGAATTCTACTATGATAACAATACTTGACTGGAAAAATAAAACCGAAGGAAATCATTTGGCGAAAGAATTGTGAAAACTGACCCAGATATGTGGATTGGCTTGGGGAATTTGATGAGGATGTAGTCCCCCTGGTTGGGTGTTAATGCCCAGAAGAAGTCCTCCCCTCTGTAAGCCCTGACCAGACTGTGCTGCTTGTAATGTTGCAGGCTGCTGTTCAGCTGTGCAGTTGGGTTTTTATGGGCCTGGAACAAAGTCTGCTTTCCAAAGTCCTGATCCTGTAAATACAGAAAACACACACACACACACACACACACACACACACGCACACACACAAACACACCCACACATAAAACATGTGTTCCTTTATTACCATTGACATTCAACCCATGACCAGTGGCAAGCTGTCCGGGCCAGCAAGGCTTTCTCTGCTGGCCTAAACACACATTTTCTTCATTTCATAGCGTTTCATTGGTTGCACTGCTTCCAGTTGTGTATATGTATGTACAAGTTTTTACCCAGTCACATTTCTGCTGACATCTGTTGCCAGGGTCAAACTAATCTGCCTTAGGCCTTCAGAATCAACACTTAAGGCACTGGTAGCTTAAAATCAATGGCAAAGAAACTGTTGCTTTGACCAATCAGATTTCCAGATGGGGACACAAGGGCCTTCCAGCAGGCCTATAGTAGCATCAGCATTTTCACGGCCTTTGATTGGATGGTCAGAGCAAGCAAACCGCACCTGTAGCAGGAAGCGACCTAGCCGTTGTGAGCATCCCAAGCACTCCAAGCGCATGGAGTGGGAGGCGGGTGTATTTGCATATGGTTTTAATGTTGTCACCATGGCTGAGTCTGCTGTTGTGTTTGCTTAGGGTGGTCAGATAATCTATGTTGAGTATATTTCAGTGATATTTGCATAAAGTGAATAGATTCAAGGTGTGAAATGCACTGCCCGCTACTGCTTAAAACCTATATAATATATAAATTGAATTACTTGCTACTGCTAGCATGAATTCCATGAAACTCACATCGACTTTGATTACATAAATAAAGCATTGTAACTTAAATGTTACACATGTTAATGTGTGTATCTTCAGGAAGTGAACACGGCCTCAGCATCAAAACACAAAGAAAGCTACTTTTCAACTCCTGTAAAAGCAACCAGATTTGCATTCGAGTAAGAAAACTATTCAAATATCAAACATACCATATCAAGTCAAATTTACTGAAACGTGTCACAGTGTTAGGTAAGCTTCCTTTAAAACGACAGCTAAAAGCTACTGTTCCCCTTGAGGTTGTTGCAGCAATACTAAACTTCAACTGTAAGTAGCAAGCCACACTAGTTTTACTTCACATTGAAGCACATAAATAGTACACAGACATGCTTCTGTGCTGTAACAGCTTACCTTCAGATGCTGCAGTTTCCCAGGTAAAGAGGAGTGCAGGCCTGTATGCTGGAAGAGTGAGGGCTTGTACCTCTGCTTGAGCAATGCTTTCTGCTGCTTACAGTCTACCTGTACATTCACAGGAATGTGGGTCACTGCAGTGACAATACAGTGAATACTACAGAGATAATGAAAGGGGTGTAGCGACTTAAAAGTTGACTCTTTAAGCAGTGTTGTACACTCCTCAGTGAATTTAGTATGCTAATATGTAGTGATTTTGGCCATTTTAGTTCAATATCGAACCTTTGAACAATAGTGACAGTTAAGCAGAAAATGTGTTTGAGGGACTGGGAGTTCATAACATTTGTAGGAAGGAATGAGTATTAGTATTAGTGTTATGGCAATATGTGTCCTTGCCTTGTCCTTATCCTTTCCCATAGGCTGTTGATGTGGGGACTGCTCTAGTTTTGGTTGCCTTTCAGTTTGTTTTGTATTGTCCTTTTTGTGTTTACATTTTTGTTTGTTCAATTCTCTTCGCTTTGTTTAAAGGTTTGTTATTTTAGTTGATTTGGGGTTCATGGGTAATGTTTCTGAATTTGTTATTTATACTGGGTCCGAACAAAGCCATGGACAAGTAACAGTTGAACACTGATCAGAGATTTTCATTAACTTTAAGTTTAACACAACAGTCCCTTGACTTCCTCTGTTCCTGAGTGAATTTTACTGTCAGATAATGATAAGGCTATCTTAAGATCTCATATTAAAAGCAATATTACCATTTTTGGCCAATAGAACTTCCGTATTTTGCACACCACACCACTTGTCAATTCACTATCCAAAACACATTTGTGGGATTTCTTATTACGCCTGTTTTTTTACCTCTCGACATCACTAACTCACCGCATCTTTCTCTGGGTTGCACACTTTCACCCATAGAATGTGATCCAACAGCCAGTCAATAGGTTTGTCCCTATGGAACATCAGGAAAAACTCGGCAATCATCGGGAGGTCGGGAGTCTGAAACATCTTCCCTGACCACAAACACACATACATGCAGGCACACACACTAAGGTTTTGATGGGATCTGATCAGACCTGAAGACCTTTATGTACACACAAAGGAACACACCTATAAATCCAAGTTGGGAGAACTCCAGGTAAAACCATGGTTTTGTAGCTTCCTCAGTAGCAAAGGTCTTCATCTTGTCATAGTAGCCTGCCTTTGCAACAACATCATCCTCTAACTGGAAAACACACAAAAGACAAAAACTCATTTGCAAAACTGTTTTCATTAAGTAGATGCTACATCATTGAGTACACATAGCCCAACTCAAACCTCTGCAAACCTTTAGTAACACCTGACCTAAGTGTTTCAGCTTATAGATTCATTAGATACATTTATGAAAAAGCCTTGCTCCTGCAGAGAAGCTTCAACTTGACAAAAATCTCTTACTGCAAAATGCTATTGAATGGCATTCCAAAAATAAGGCATGCCATGCATTTGAAGCGAAGGAGGATTTACTGTCTTTGCGGTGGCTCTTTGTGTGACTGTACCTAAGGCAATAATTTTTTTCTTAAGAAGTTATTTAGATTAATGAGATGTGTAACATGTTAATTTAGGTGTCCTCCCCCACATGAATTAAATGTACAAAGGAATGATTTAAAAACATGTGCACCTCCTCTACACAGAAACTGGAAGAGCAGGTTTGAGCTTCAGTTATTCCAGCCAAACGTGTGTATACTTTGACTACTAGCATTGTGAGTGTTTAATAGGTGTGTTCTGAGAGGACCCAAAATATTGAAATGGTTTGTGTGATGCAGAAGTATTTGGTCATTGTTACTTAGCTGAAGAGAAAATTAGTTCCGTCATTTTGTTGTGGCAATTTAAGTGTGATTTTTTCTAGATTGTCCGAATCTGTTAAGATGGAATCATTTTAGCTTTGTGTTAGGGTTAGAATTTGTTGGAATTTTCCTAGTAATGATGGTTCTAATTTCCTGTGAATCATGTATAAATGCCATTCTCTTAGCTGCCAAAGTTTGCTTCAGACCAGAGGCTGGAATCCAAATCCAGCGGTCTCCTCGAAGTCTTCGCCTGCTGCCCCTGGGCAAGGCACTTTCCCCCCCAACATCCCACTGTTCTGAAGCCTTCACTCTTTCTGTGGACATTGCTGTGCTGGCCCATATGGGTAAAATACTGAGGACTAATTTCCCGATTGTGTGTGTGTGTTTCACTGTACATTCACTGTGGATTGTTAAAATGTTAGTTTTTTTTTAAATTATTTATCATCTGCTTTGTGAGAATGATTTAATATTTCCAATGAGATTAGTAACATGATCGCTAATGGTAAGCTTGTATTGGTGTCTGACATTTTGAAGTTACTTGTTAAGAAGTTTAAGAGTACGTGTGTTGTAGATACCTGTGCATGCAATAGTGACAATAATATTATTGTTATGATATTTATAATGATGAACTGTCCCTCATAATCTGTGATGGTATTGTTAGGAATGAAGGAGATCTTTTGGTGAGTGATGTGCAGAGCTGATAATGTGGTGTTTTACATTTTACTTTGAATTGTATAAATCTGACTTAGTTTTTCTAATGCTCACTGTTCACTCACCTCTGCAGGCAATAATTAGGTGACTAAATTTTGTTTTGTTGTTAGTGGGATTGGAAACATCTTATATTGTATTCTACACAAGCGTGTCAAACTGCTTATATAAACAGATACTACCTGAACATAATAGGTGCCTCTGTCCTGAGCATAGAGCATGAGGAAGCTGTAGTCTAGATTCTGCTTAGTTCGCCATCTAAGAACAGGTGCACACACAAACACATGTTAATAAATGTGTCTTCCTTTTATTATTATTATTATTATTATTATTATTATTATTATTACTTGACTCTGTCCTTGGAGTCTCCAAAGGTCACCGTCAGGTTGGTGAAGTCAGGGTAGTAATACCGTGAAGGAGAGATGACCTCCAGTAACCCTGACTGCACATCATTAGGAAAACTGCAAATAGGGAGATGGTTAACTAAATAAATGTATTCTCCATGCACAAGAGATTTTACCACAGTATAAAATGTGGTGCACTAAATGCTGCATTCATGTCATTTATAAAATAATATTTTTGGAAAAAAAAAACTTTCAACACAGTTTGCACATGGTTGGATCTTGTGGCATACAAAATATCCTGTCACGTAAAATGTCTTCCTATAAAACGGAATCTTAAAAACCCATATAATTTTTTGTGAACACTATCTACAGTAGTGTTTTGCATGTTAAGCATTTACCGGTACATGGAATATAACAGGATTCCCTGTTGCGGTCACACAAAGTGGGGCAAGTTTATTTAAAACGCAATCCATGTGCAAACAGGGAAGAAATTCTGGGAAATTCATGCCTTCAAGGCCATCCAAAAATGCCTAAGAATTCCAGGTTTGTAGAAAACATGCAATTGTGTTAAAATCATTTATGGCTGTGTACACATTAAAATCTGTGCCTAAGTAAATCAAGCAAACTGGAAATCACTAGCTGTGTTGGTAGTTTAAACTACCACTGAAACATTGTAATAATTGGTGTGGGATATGCTGACAAATTAAGCATTTTCATTGCAACAACTGGCATCTCTCCAATAGTACAGGGATAAGAGGTATAGCATGCTGACAATAAAGTTGCCACAATCCACAATCCATATCTTTTCTGCGTCTTACCATGTCAAACTGTCAAGACTAAGCATCACAATGAAATATATATATATACACCACAGTAAAACATATTTAGCAAGGAAGGAAACAAGGCATACTCACTTTTTCCTGATGGTCTCTGCTATGCTGCCCACATAGTCGGATTCCATCTGATGACAGGAAAAATAAAAAGGGGAATATTAGTGATATTCAGGGGAATTTAATCTGGTTAAGTACACCTTTCCACATTGTTAAGACACACTTAATGACACTTGTATATAAAGAATCCTTCTCTTACAAATGCATTAACATATTTTCAATGGTTTCACACATTGATCACAACCTTCTAAAAATAGAAATCTGCTCAAGCATTGTGAATGAATGGTTTGAAGCACAGCCCCATATAATGATGTAGTTGATGATGTGGAATTGTTCCCTGCTTAGAGCATCTCAAAAAAAGTACTAATGCAGAGTGCAGCAAGGTTTGCCATCTCCTATGGAGTAAACACAATTCATGCTGTGATATGCTTGCCTTTTTGGCATATACTGTCCTTTAACTATGTTAAATGCTAATATATATATGTATAAGTATAAACAAATGGTACTAACAGGTTGGATTTTCCCTGATCTGCGATGCGGCTGGCTCCAAGAAGGGAGACAATCCCCATAGACTCCCATTTTAATATAAAAAAAAAGGAAAATCTGGTACAAAAAACGATTTAGGTCTCGATAGCATATTTTCAGAATAAGTGTGAAGGGGGAGCATTTTTTTTTATATACCTTTTAGACTTTTGTAGCTTCACCTCATTCTCGACATCAACTTTCTCTACCCTCATTTATGTCAGTGAAATAGATAGACAGGGCTTGTGTTCAAAACCAACTCAGCATGGTGGGCATAATACCTGACCTGTCTAACAGCTTTATGTCTTATCTGGGTGTGTGCATGAGCATGTATACTGGGAATGGATTTGGTTATTTTGTGTTGGTGTTAATAAGTAAGCTGGTGAGCAAAGGTTATTTGGTTGGAGTTAAAAATGATTATTTATTCCTAGCTTTTTTAAAGTTATGATAATGACTGATACTATTTCTAATTTGGAATTATAGTTTTCCCTTATTAAAACCTGGAACACTTTAAGCAATATTCAATTAAGAATTAATCCAAAAATTACTTTCAAAGGTCTGCATATGGACACCTTTATGCCCTTTACCACGCTGGAGCACCTACTAAAAGGATGTCCTCTGTTCCACTGTGTGTGTGAGGTGTATGTGTGTGGGAGAAAGAGAAAGACTGTGTTTGTTTGTGTTTAACCTCAGCAACAAAGACAATGATAAGGACATCGAGGCGTTGTGAGACAGTGAGATTGTAGAGCAGAGAGTTGATGGTGCCGATCAGGTAGCTCTGTTTATCACGCTTTACTGTAGGAATGCCCAGCACCATAGACACTGAGAGTAGAGGGAAACACACAAACATGTCAAAAACGTGAGAAAAACAATGTTGACTGCTTAAATGCTGTGACTGCTGCAGACTTGGAACTGATATGCCTTTTGTCATCAAGATTTTATGAAACAACACTTTCATAACATTAAACATATACACTTGGTTTAAAAAATAAAATAAAAAAAGCAACAGTGAAGGTTTGTTTTTATGCAAGAAGTAGCTCTATACCTCCACGGCGTCCTTTTCCTATGAGAATGTTGGGCACGAGGCTGTCTGGATGTTGTCTTAGGTGGGGCATGTAGAGGTAAATGTTTGGCTGATGGTACACCTGTCGACCATGTGCCCCTGTCGGGTAGCTTATCGATTTATCTTCTGTCCACAGGAGGAAACAGGAGAGAAGGTATTCAATTAGCACAAAAGTTTGTTCTCAACATTCTGCATGGATTATAGGACTATTAATATCTTTAAACACATCAATATAAACCATATAAAATGAAGAAAAGGGGGCACTATGTAACCACACAACAGCAAGAGCACACGTAACACTGACCACACTAACCAAACACAACAGCAGTCTCAGCCGTGGTGACAACATTAAAAACCATATGCAAATATAGCCGCCTCCAACGCCGTACACTTGGAGCACTTGGGTTGACCATGGCTCTCATCTCTAACCTTATTGACAATAATCATTGACGATAACATTTCAATAACACACAAAACAAATTGCACACACGCATAGTGACTTGCAAGATCAGATTTCAGAATCGTGAGATTTGTTTTCCCAGCTAACAGTGCATGAATGAAGCACCAGGGCAACATGGATATCATAGCTTCTACAACCTTACTGGCTTCTGCAACTACTGATGCTTCAGCTATGCTTCATAGTTGCAATGACATTCCACTGTTCAGATTGTTCTGCCCTCCTTTTCTTTCGAACTTGCTTAAGAAATGTTTCTTGAGAGGCTTGATTTCTCCTCTTTGAAAGGATTTTACCCCAGATGTTTGTTACACAGATGTCCTTCCCTCTTCAATGAAAGCTGTTGAAATGTATGTAAGGTCCAAGTCTTCTATATGTCATGGGGAACCAGGACTTAAAATAAATATCAGTCAAATGCTAAAAACACATCCTGGACACAAGATAAGTAATACAATAACAAAACTAAATCATCTCATTGTACTCATCTGCACTTAAGTGGCAAGTCCTTCGTTTCTACTACATGAGACATGGATTCAGCTAGACATCTCTTAAATTCCAGCTTCAAGTCAGCAACTGTAACTCCCAGTATGAAAAGTAAGATAAAGGCTGTGCTTAAAAGCTTGAAGGGTAAAATGTGTGGCCGTAAGGATGAGTTACACACAATTTGTTTCAATTGAGACTTGCATCTACCTGTAGAGATGGTGTTGGTGGTATTTCTGGTGGGGTTGGTGACATTGGCATCTTTGGAAAAAATCCTCAGCACCTCTATGATGCAGCTGAGGTTTCTGCTAACCTGTCCTCCCAGTTCTTCAGCAACTGAGAGGCGATCATACAGGAACTGCAGGTCTGGCACCGCTTTTGAATCTGAAAAAAAAAAAAAAAAAAATTAAGTACAGTTCCCAATGAATATACATTTATTTGTTTTTACCATCAGTTAGTATTGCTATAGAGCTACTGAAATTAAAATGAAAATGCGCAGCACTTGCACTATAACTTTCCACATGACACTTATGTATGTAGGAATATGGAGTATTATCTCCATAATATAAACTGATGAGAAGTTCCTTTCTTGATCCCTGGACTTTAAGTGTATTTTGGACTTTTGTGATTTAGATTACAATACATTTTTCTGTGGTATCAATTTATAAATTGCTCCTGGTGTGTTTTCTAAGTTTTACTTCCTGTTCATATGTATGCTGTCTCGTTACCCGTTTTATTTGAAACTCACATCTTGTCTAAAATGACGTATTTACAATGGCCATTTTGGCTTTGCAGCTCTTTGCTTTCCACTGTTCCCCATTAACTAGTTAGAATTTAAATTAATTTTGCCCCAATTTCATGAATGGCATCTGTTAGGTAGTGTTTTCATCTTTATCAGCCAGTGCATCAACAAAAAAAGCTAACAATGATTAGAGACCTGCAAGTAGAAACTGGTATCATGTAAAAATGTAAAGCATTACAGAGGCAATACCTACCGTGCATGTGAGCAGTAAAAAAGGCAAATAAGGCAATGTTACAGTATACTCTTCCCTACAGTGTGACATTGATGTAATTCAGAATGTTGTCACAATGTATTATTTTTCAGTCTATCATGGCTTGAGATTGTTACAATTCTCCTTTGGGAAAGATGCCCTGACCTTTGACCAAACAGCCATAAAATATATTGTTTTTATATTTAACTGAGATTTTGGCTATCGGGTGGGTGCCAGGTCAGTGCAATAGCCCAACCAGGAATCAAAAAGTTAACAGGACACTTTGGTAGACTAAAATGACTTCTAGAGCAGATTATCTACAGTATGTGTGTGGTGTGGAGAGTGAAGAGTCACGTACAGGGAGTTAAGGTAGTTTCTCGTTTACATTAAAATGTTACTTTTAAATGTATTCCAAACAGCTACACCGTCCAATTCTACCTAGCATCCCATTACTGAGCAATAATGTGTGGCCTTTTTTACGACAAATTAAACCGTTATTTAAAGCTTAGACATGAAATGCATCTCTTCGATAAAACTCACCGGCATCCCGAGTAATGATCCAAGTACACGGTACAAAAAACACGAAGAACAACAGAAATATACATCTGAAAGGGTAACACCTCATTTCATTTCTCAGTACCAGTCTGTATGTAACCGGGGAGCAAAGCAGGTGGCTGAAAGCGGCGCAGGTAGAGTGTACACTATACAGAGAGGAACTAAAGTTTAGCTGTGACTCCACCTTGAAAACATATACCTGCTTTATCTTTCCACCCATGGGGCAGACAGCGTATGTCGACACCTAACCGTCGACAGCTCACCTGTAATGTGCAACACCTGCTGGTGCATTGTAAGAACGACTGTCGCCCCCCTGAATCGTCTATCTAACCCAGATTGAACTCCAGGAACGGAATTCACATTGCTATTGAAAAACATGTAAAATGTTTCTGTGATCTATCAGAATCAGAATTTATTGCCAAGTGATTACATTACAAGGAATTCTCTGTGGTGCGTTGGTGCAAACAAATCAGCAATCACTGAACAGCAAATAACAGTAACAGAAAAGTAAAATGTGTAATAGGCTAAGTGAACAACAAACATAGCTAAGTGAATAACAGGCAGAGCTAGATGAATAACAAACAGAATATGAAATATTAAACATAGGCCAGTATCATACGTTTTAACCGCGTTTTTCGATCTCACTCTCTGGCAAACGACACGTTTGTTTATCTTTTGAAAACATTTAGATTACAGATTTTTTTTTTTTATTGTTAATTGTTTATTTGTTACATTGTTAAGAAACGTCATGACATGTTCTTTCAAATGTTTTTATCGTACAATTTCTCCCAGCTCTCTATCCAGGGGATGTAGCTCAGTGGTAGAGCGCATGCTTTGCATGTATGAGGCCCCGGGTTCAATCCCCGGCATCTCCACGCTTATGCCGATGTGCATTTACATACCCCTTATAAGTACGATCCTTCATTATCCCAAAGTGGGTAAGTGGCGTTACAACAGCAGAGATATACGGGCATAAATAAATAGAAGATACAAAGTAAAATAAACTAGATCCTGTGAAAAGGAGAAGGAAGTGTACTAACCAAATATTCACTATAAACAATGATTAACAGTAGATGCAATCCAATTATGCAGTATGTGCATTGAAAGATTTTAAATATACAAGAATATTTCACATGCACACCCCACAACAAATGCTTTTTTAATGCACAATATATGAACAACTAACTAGTTAAACAAAGTCAGTCAAGCAGGGTGACAGCCTTTGACACATGCAGTGGGGGAGGTGTACAAGGCAAAGACAAAAGCAAGATCCAAAGCATCACTGAACGTCCTTTAAATAAGTAACAAGTAACCTTTGACCTTTATCCTCTGCAAAATGAATAGCTAATCAGAGGATGAGTATCTAATTAGAGGTACCATTGTGTCAAACTTGCAGGTCGTTGGCCATCTGGCCCCTCCCTCTTTCAAACCATCTGTCTTCCCTGGCCAGAATGTGAACGTTTTCATCCTCAAATGAGTGTCCACTGTCCTTCAGATGTAGATGGACAGCTGAGTCCTGGCCAGAGGAGGTTGCTCTTCGGTGTTGTGACATGCGTTTGTGCAACGGTTGTTTTGTTTCTCCGATGTATAAATCAGAACAGTCCTCGGTGCATTGGACTGCATCAGGACTCTAAATCACAGAGCCACAACAATACCAACAAACACGAAGGGCAAACAGAAGGAACAGAACCATGTCAAGGCAGCCCTCAAAACCTGTGGCTACCCAAACTGGGCTTTCGTTAAAACTACCAAAAGAGGGCGAACGTAGAAAAAAACAGCAGCAAGCAGTTATTCCGTATGTTGCTGGAGTCTCTGAAAAAATCTGTAGAATTTTCAACAAACACGACATCCCGGTTTATTTCAAACCCACCCTGAGGCTGAAGCTGGTCCACCCAAAGGACAAGCTTCCTAGACACAAACAGAGCAATGTGGTTTATGCAATCCAATGCACTGAGGACTGTTCTGATTTATACATAGGAGAAACAAAACAACCGTTGCACAAACGCATGTCACAACACCGAAGAGCAACCTCCTCTGGCCAGGACTCAGCTGTCCATCTACATCTGAAGGACAGTGGACACTCATTTGAGGATGAAAACGTTCACATTCTGGCCAGAGAAGACAGATGGTTTGAAAGAGGAGTAAAAGAAGCCATCTTTGCTAGAACAGAGAAACCATCACTGAACAGAGGTGGAGGTTTAAGACACCATCTCTCAGCCACTTACAATGCTATCCTTCACTCTCTCCCTAGGAAGGTAAACAAGAACAATAACTCAAAGGATATCTCAGGTGAAACTAACGACCCTCATTTACACCTAGACTCAGGCGAAACCCACAACCCGAATCTGGGCCAGATGGCCAACGACCTGCAAGTTTGACACAATGGTCCTCTAATTAGGTACTCATCCTCTGATTAGCTATTATTTTTGCAGAGGATAAATACCTGAACTTTTCCAGCAGCTAGTTAGAACTGAACTCGGATGAGAGGTGAAACGTCTTCAAGAAATTTTCAACCAGTCCAGTTGCCTACTTGAATCGCACTTGATATTACCATGACCTGGATGACTGAGAACCTCCACAGACAGTATTAAATAATACAATATATTACATATAAATGAGTAATTCAGAAATGTAAGAATAGCCTATCCCCAAGTGTTGTTTTTTTGTGAATTTTAAGTATGTTGAAAACGGTTGAAGTGGGAGATTAGGGAGAAGGTACTTATCCAGGAAAAGGATTTAATTCAGACACAACAGAGGATGATGCTCAGTTAGGACAGTATAACTCAGTGCTGGGTCTGCTAAGCATGCATGCAAACAGAATGCGGACATATATGTGCAAGGTTGGACTTACCTCTGTCCTTGTTTGTTTCTCTGTTCAGCGCTTTTATCTCATTAAGTTTACACTGTTCTTATCCTCCATTCATGTTCCCTCCCTCATCCTTTATTCTTTGCCCCCATGCTTTAACTGAAATGGTAAACCCTCTCACTTAATTAATTTAAGCATCTTCTTACTGACACATGCTTACATCCAATGTGCTGTTCAATGGTCAGCAGTGCCCTCCCCTCTGTATTTTATGGTAATTTTCTTTCATCTCTGGATTGCAACTTCTGGATTGACTTCCCTGTGGGAATTCGTTATGGATGTTTCCCAGCATCTTTCCCTGACAGCTTTTAAATCCTGCTATGTGACACTGGATGTCGTGGCGTCTTTTGCTACAGCGGTGTAAAATGAGGGTCTAACAACTCAAGTTTATTCATAGTCACATTGCCAGTCAGTTACACAATCACAAAACTCACACATATACACAGACAAACATGATACAACTAAATGATACACAACAGCACATGTAAAAGATATACATAATGGAATCATAATGATTAAAAGAAAGGCAAAAAAGCAATGGGACAGTGTTAATAAGATATCAGTCTTTACCAGATTAATTACTGTGGCGGTAAGGGTTAGATAGGGTTAAAATCTCAACAAAACCAATTGAATGTAATGTTATGCTCATGTTACCACAGTAGGGGGAGGTAATAAGCTGTGTACTCAGTATAGACCAGAGTTAATGAGTTTATGCATTAATGTTGGTGGCTTAGTGGCCTCTCACAACCAATTTTGATAGTGCAGGACAACTAATGTGTGTTAACTAACAAGCAGCATATGTTCCTTTGGTTTGTTTTGTTTTTTCAGCCCCCTTCATCGATCGCTGTAACAACAGTTTTGATACAGTGGCAAAGATCTGAAGAGAGACTTTTTTCTTCAAAGGTCTGATTATATAAAACTGGACGCAAACAAAACACCGTTACCCATTAAATGTGCAAGAATGAATATTTACACAGATACATAGATCATTTAATAAGCTAAATAGATAGTGGAGGGTTTGAAACATCATTAGATTTATAAAAGTTGGCTCAGTGTAGCAGGAGCGCTCACATTTTTCTCACTCTTTCATGCCAGGTCAGCCAATGTGGCAAGTCGGCAGTGCAGGTTTGGCGTTTGGGCTGTGGAGGGGACTACCTACTGACCTGCCTCACCACAATGCTGTACTGGAGAGGCCGTCAGATCATGCAATCATCATCTCATTATAATAATAATCCTGAAGACACCAATTATGTTTTTTTATGAATTCAAAACAATATAATTGGCCATTCACCCGCTTTTCTTCAATCAATATTTTGTGACTTGGCAAACAGAACCACTAACCTTTCCGGTTTGTGTCTTGCTGCAGGTCTCCACTTCTGGCTGTTCAAGGAACTATCCCCGCAGGACGGCTATCCTCGACTGCTCTCTGCCCTCAGGATGGGGGTGACCTTGGTTGGAGCAGATGAGGAGGAGGAGGCCACTGCGGGAAGATGGGGCCTGGTCTGGGACCCAGAGGAGGGTCCCATATGGGGAACATAGGATATTATGATGAAGAGCGACAAGAAGACAGTCAGGGAGGGAGTCAGTGGCATCACCACACACATCAATGGTATGTGTATGTGACAGTCTCATTGAGGGAGTGAGCGAATCAGACAGCTTTTACCTGAGCAGGTCAGGTGGAGGAGAATGATTGCCACATTGCGGATGCAGGTATTAATGAATCCTGATTAAACTTCACAATAGCCTATAGTGTTTGCATCTTAACCACAGTTAGTAATTTAGTCACAAAAACCTTCAACATATTATTGCCACAATGAACTTGGGAAAGCTTACAACACATTTTGGCAACACTCACAACCTAGCACACAGTCAGTGTAGTTAGCCTACACAGTTAAAATGTAGTAAAATAGACAAAGTCTGAAAATATGCCTCTGAAAGTAAAAAAACGCATGCGTCTTTTACTTTCAGAGGCAGCCTGACTACTAAAGTGGTTGATTTAAAATGAAATGTGTCTCTATCAGATGTGTTTGAAATAGAAAACAAGTGTCGTTATTTATCTGACACTGCTTTAAAGAGATTTTCAATTCCAGCTGTAGTTTTCTCTAGACTGGAGCACTGTTCTCAGATTAACCAGGTGGACACAAACAGCACTAAATCATTATCTGGATTTGTAAAGTGCTGTATGTATATAAATCTTGTTTTTACGTTATGGCCAAAACAAAATTAATTATTGAGGATTTAGCATAACTGTTGATTCCAATTACATTTCTAAAAAGCAAAATTATAAATGGAGACCTTTAAAGGGGTTGGTATTCTAAATGATATCACTCAATATACACTTTAGTATTCTGTAGTAGAAGAATTGTCAAATTAAATAAATGGCAAAGAAAAAAACGCTGTGTTAAACAAGAATGTGTTTTTTGGGAATTCACATATAAAAGTTCACACACACCGAGCAAAGCAGATTAAGTTGGAGATTTAATCAGAAAGTCCACTTACTGTGAAACTCAATCAAAAGCAAAACATTGGAAACGGTGTTAGATATTGTTCCCTTTGTCCTTTCTCCAGGCTCAGTTTATCTCTTCAGAGGAGACTCCTACTGGAATTTTCTGTCACCTGGCTCTTCACCACAGGACGGATACCCACGATCCATGGCTACAGACTGGCGAGACTGCCCCAACTCCTCATCGTCACCTGACGTGGACGAGTTCTCCTCCACTCGGCCTCCGCCCTCAGGAAGACATGATCTCAGGGAAAGATGGAAGGAGGAAGCAAGAGGAAGGAGGGGGGAGGAGGGAGGAGGTAGACATGGAAAAACACAAGACTGACTGGACAGTAGTTTACACATCTGGACACAGTGCACCTGCCAAAATAGCTTAACTTAAAGTCACAGGAGCCAAATTCTCAATCCACAGGTTTCACTTGAGATTCAATGTTTAAAATGTTTTTTGTTTGTTGTATATACTTGATCGTTTCAATGATCTCCCCAACTGAAATTCCAGCTTTTTTTTTTAAGTGGGCCCTCTTTGTAAATGTGAGTATATAACTGAATTGTATAAAATAATACAAAGACACTAATGGGCAAAATAAGGTCATTGCTCACTTTACTGAAATCCATGAAGTCCCACCGATCCAGTTATGCTCATAATTTCTTACTAAATCATGAATAAGTTGATTACAGGCAAAACGTAAATGCTCCATTAGCTGTCTCTACTCAGCCAAAATTTGTTGAGGATGAAGATCCCCTGTGGGAAGACTGATTGTTTCCATGCTTCCAACAACTTTATAGAGATGTGTCCTCTCTAGCTAATCTCATCATCTTGCATAATGTTATATTTTCAAGTTGAACATGTATTCATGTAATGTATATATTGATTCTGATTA
This sequence comes from Colistium nudipinnis, assembly GCA_016785305.1. Lineage (NCBI taxonomy): Eukaryota > Metazoa > Chordata > Actinopteri > Pleuronectiformes > Rhombosoleidae > Colistium > Colistium nudipinnis. Next base: position 441,188 of record JAFBJU010000069.1, read on the forward strand.
AAGTGACACTCAGTGTAATAGTTTTAAATCAGGACCTTCAATGATTAAATAAACTAGTTAACTGTACCTACTAGAAGGTACCTACTAGAAGGTCTGGCAAAAAAAAAGAAACTCACTGTTTACCCAAGTTTAAGTCTGTTTTTAAACAGTTCGTTTTATTTTATATAATTGTGGCTATTTTATGTATGTCTTCTAACTAGTTAAAGGAGCTTAAACATTGGACATGTGTTTTTCCTTGTTTTTTGACAGCTTTGTCATCTGATACTATACACTATATAAACCCTTAGCCAAAATGGTAGGATGGACTTTGACGTTTGAATAAGAGCTCCTGCTGAACAACCACACCAATCTGGAGAAAATCCACATTGGTTTGTATCAAAACATCACGATTTACTGTAATGTTGTATGTTCCCGCACCTGTATGTGTATGTAGTTCTGCATATCGGAACGGAAAGACTGATAATCCTCCCTATAATGTTGAATCCATGATGCATGATTTTGGAACAGATTTGTCTGAAGGCCCCCTCACTGGAACTCCCCCAGGTGGATTACTGAAGTATTTAAAAGGGGAATCCTTTGACTCCACACTGTCTGTGTGATTCAGTGCAAGGGCAATAGATAAGTTGCTGTAGTATCCCCTTTACACTCATAGTCTGACCAGTGGTAAGATAATCTGCAAGCTCATTCACACTCAATTTGGCTTCAGTGCATCTAGAGAACAGTCATGTTTTGTTACCTTCATGAAATTCCCTGAAATGTATAATAGTCTTCATGCACATTAGCCACACTTCCTTAACCATTCAGATATAACTGACTGAATTTCAGAGGGACACAAAATTTTAGATGTATTTTTCAAGGCGGCATTTTTCAGAGGCAAAGCTGCCTCTCTTTTTCTGCTGCCTATCTCAGCCATCATTTGTAGCATGCCACATAGATTCCTTTTAATCTTTAAATTAGTCAGAGATAAGAAATAACATTTTTTGACACAGTTTTAAGTAGATTATGGGAATCCAACACTCACTCATGCCACCAGACATACCTCAGAACAGAAAACAAAAGTAAGACAGCAATTTAGTTTGCACGCAATCAATAAAACATTCAAATCGTACGATGTATTTGAATGACATGTCACATGATCTTGCAGAGAAACATTTAGCAATTTAAGTAGAAGTGTTTGAACACTTAAAAATATGTATTTTAAAGAACTGATATTCCTGATTTCTGATTACAAACATGACACTAAAGAAGCCAAGTTATAAGTGTGTAGTATGCATTTTCGAGGTAATTCATTCATTCTAGCGGTGTCCTTGCAAATCAGTTCAGAGAATGACAATGCAGTACAGCTACAGTATTTTGTGGAAAGAGCTGCATTATCAGCATTATCATCAAACCTGGATCTTTTCTCTAATTGTGTGATATAGTTTTACTCTTGAAATCTGCCGACCTGCCACAAACAGACGGTTCCTCTTCGGCACTATGCTTTCCAAGAGCTCTGTGGTTTAATGTCAAGGGCCCTCCGGAGACCAGCTGTAAGAGAAAGAACAAAGGAGGCTGCTTAAACCTTATGTGGAAATGCACCTTGTATTATAAACAAAAAGAGATTTGAAAATGGACATTTAATCATCTCAAATAGATTTCAGTCCATTTGGTCAGAGACAGGTTTTGGTTAATGTTTGCCCAGGTTTTTCAGATCTGCCCTGCTTCACAGGAGTCCCCTGACATTGACCATTCAACAGCTCTTAATACAGCGGATCAGTCTTTTGGTCCAAAGTGTTCTGCACTATTTGGCATATAGTAGTGGTAGAGGGGATGGAACTCCTTCACTTTGCCCACCCACATTTTCCAGGTCGTCCAGGTATGAAGAGGACGCATACACTGGAAGGGTTTGGCTCCATTTATAGCTCCAAACAGAAGAGGAGGAAACCTCTTCTATGGACTGAGAGAAGGCAAAGAGAAGTCTCAGATAGCTGTTAGGCTGGTCATTTCGAACGAAACAGTGGTGGGATGGGAGTATCTCCACTGGCAACAGGCCTCAGGACACTGGAATTATTCACAAAATGGTTTATGATCTCTTGAGATTTCCAAGTCTTTGATAACTGTCATCCAGTCATCACGAGGAGTGTGTCTCTTTCCTTTTTCACATGACTTCCCTTCATCTGTTATCAGGGTGTAATGTTCATGAGGGATTTTCATCAGGTCAACCAAGGTTTGGATCGTCGACATTTTTCTTCCACAAATCTCAACAAGTGAAGTGAAAGGAAGCTGGACTTTTAATCGAGCAAGGAATCTATCCTACATTCTTCCTTATGGATTGCCTTGTTTTATTCTTATAGACTACACAACTATTGCCTTGACAAACTAAAGCTACCAAACAAAAATAGTTAGAAGGAACTAATTTAAGACTCAAAGTCCAAAGAAGTGACTGATCATGGGTCTTTGCACAAGCAAGTCCACTGTCACCCTGGATCCAAGTGCCCATACCCTTAGTGCAGAGCGAGCCAGTGGAGCAGCAGGGGAAGGAGTCAGCCCTGCAGGCACCCCCATTTTGGAGGAGGGCATCCTGATGGTCCAGCCGGCCAAAAGCAAAGCTGAAGGTGGAGGAGGAGGAGGAGGAACAAGGAGTGGAGGGGTGGTAAGCCAAACCGCCAAGGGCTATCTGGAGCTGGGGGGAGACAAGGAGGCACAGACATCACAGGAAGCTGAGGAAGAAGATGTGGACGAGGACGAGGATCAGGTTGAGGAGCTCATCAACCTCTCAGGCAGTGAGGGCAGTCTGAAGAGTGAGTTTCTGGAGTAGGGAGGAAGAAGGTGGGGGCTGTAAGAAAAGAGAATAATAAGAAAAAGTTGACAAAGAGGAATATCAAAAATGGACAAAAACAAAGGTTGTGTTTTTCTGTTGATCTTGTTATTGCTGGATAATATGAAATAAATGTCTTTTTCTGCTTCGGACCTGTGGATGTTTTTTTGTTTTGTGTCATAATTTATATGTATCATAATCGGATGAGCAACCATGTTCATTGTTTTCTCATTTAACTGTGAACTACGATACCTGTGACACAAAGTACACAACGTCAACTTCTGTGATTTATGTGGACAAACTGTATATGTAAATAACTTTACTAGGCATATACACAACTTTTGAATTTCTTTCCCTGGGATCCCAAATGAAGCCCCAGCTGACACCTTGTGGTCAAATCCGTTATATTTGAGAGACATCAAATCCTCCCCTCCTTAAGCTGAATACTGCACAGACAAAAATCTTAGGTTTCAGTGAAGCTTACAATTTTATTCATTTTAATTTATAAAAACTCAACATTGAAACACATGAATATGCGTGTATCATGGGCTAACTAAAAGCTCCGTGGGATCAATTATTTGAGCATTCATACCTAAATGTGGCTTTTGTCCCATCTTTGAATGTCGCTCTGTGCAGTCGATCAATTACATTAATTTCACCTCTCAGAATATCTCATCTTTTCAAAGTTAATTCTTTCTAAATAAAATACTTCACAGACTGGTATTTGTGAAATTAGCAATTTCTGAATCCTAGTTTGCCAGTGGAAGCAATCTCTCTACATACAGCAACCCTGAAAATCCACGAAGACCTGCAGATCTTTTTTTTTTTCACTTTTTGTGAGGACATCCCCTTTTACCCCATGCTTTTGTCCAGATCAAGCTTCTGTGCCTAAAATGACACTTTCTGTAAAACAACCTACTCCACTGACAGTGCAGCAAGTCTCAGATGTGGCAAGAGGGTTTTACTTAGAAAGCCACTAACATTTTTCATCTGTTTCCACGTCTTCTGAGCCACCCACTGACTGCACAGATCACTACTGGAGTTGGTTATCTATGGACAGCACAGGGGGAAAAGTTTTGTTTAAACGTAAACAAAAATGATAGTGTAGTAAGATCCTTTTTGGTCCATAATTATCTTTTGAAAAAATGTAGTCCTGTTATTTCTTTCATGTAGCAACTGCCCTAACTTTGGGGGAAAATGTATTCCTGTTCTTTCACCTGTCTTTTTTTATTTGAAAGCATAAAAGTTACAATGGAATTCAATTTTATTTTTTATGAATTTAATTTATCAGTCGACCTTTGTCTAACTTGGAAACCACACAACCACAGTTAGATTTTGCATTCGTTGGTAATTCCTGGATGGATGTAAAACAATATTGTGAAAGGATGGGACATTTAGTGGTACTGCTAATATATATCACATACTTCACACTCTGAGATGAAAAAATGTTAGCAACGTTATTAATCTCTACCACAGATGCTACAGCTGTGAGGCCTGTCCGGTGCAGCTCTTCATCTAACAGCTCCCCCCTCCCCTTCCATTACGTCCTGAAATATTTTAAAGCAATGTGGCAAATATCTAGCCACAAATGACAGGCTCTTGTTTTATAGATGTGTTTTGGATGAAGAATTAAAATAGTACGTACAAATGCATTACATTTCCAATTACTGTTTTCACAATTAAAGCCACACTGCTGCAGAAGTTGGAAAAACGAGCTTACCTAGAATGAATTCAATACCCCTCTCATATACTGTAGATAGATAGATGAAAGTTTTGTTGATCCCCGTAGGGAAATTCAGGTGTCAAAGCAGCAACATTACAGGGTGAAAAGGAAAAAAAAGCAAGACGTGCAAGAATAGAAACACAACAAAAATTGTAAAACAAACAAGTAACATTTGTTGTTATATTCAATAATAAATATCAAGGCTGATAGCAAGGAGATAAACCTGGATTCCACGTACTGTCTCTCTCATATCTGGCAGTGGAACAATGTGGTAAATTGGTATTATAAACACATAGACATTCCCAGCAGTGTGTGTATGTGTGTGCATACATCCTACATATAATTTCCTATCAGCACTATTGACATGGGCCACGCCATGTTCTACACAACATGAGGTTCTCTCATGGATCGCACATATATTAGTCTTTTGATACCCCTGAACATTATCTAGGCCCACTTGAGGCTCATCTCGGTGAGTGAGAATGGATAAACTGATTGAATGTTATAAAAAAAAAGAAGACGGCCTTCAGTTCAATCCATGGCCTTTAAACTGCAGATTGAAAAGTAATTTACTTGTGTTCCTTTGTACTGTCATGGCCCGGGTTTTGCAGAGTTGAGGAAATACCGTGACAGTCATATGAAATCAGATGTAACTGATATGTGGCCAGTATCAACACACTCATGCTGCATCACTCTTGCCACCCTGACAGTGTCCCGATGAGAAAAAAATTGTGTGGAAACATGTTGACAGAGACAAATAATGAAATGATGGAACAAAGGACGCAGGGATTCCCCAATCATTCGAAAATGTCACATCACATCTTTTAAAAGCTTCAAACCTGTCACCTATTCATTGACAAGCACCAGGACAAGGTCCAGGCATGCGCAACAAGCAACAACCCTTTATAACATTTGGAAAGCAAATGCAGGTGTAGGATTTGAAATAATATAACAATTTATGATCATTTGCTGTAACTTTAGAAAGCAAAATAATATTTAACTAATTTACATACAAAGACTTTTCTTATGAGTCATGGCTGGGTTCTCTTCCACCTGGATGCTGCCTCTACTGCTGCTTCTTCTCTTCATCAGTTGTCAGTATGCACTGCCAATCACACATGAATTCACCATCAATGTGGGCATCTTTGGAGAGAGAGTGAAGGTAAGGTTGCAACCTCCTCATTAGATATTTCGTGTTCCATTATTAACACTAGAGATTGTGGCAGGCCAGGAAAAAATAAATATATACATTTATTTATTATATTATTATTTCATATTTTTCACATTGTCACCAAGTGTTCTAATTTATTTTTGTTCATGTGATACTGGTGTGATGTTTTTGTTTCGATGGATAGATCTGTCATGAGAACTGCAGCCACTCAGCCAACATCACTGTAAGTGTAGCCTGTTTTTTCCTTGTGACATCCACTGTCACTCTAAATCTAACTTCTTTGTCCTTGTTGTTCACTGGAGTTGGGTTTTCATCTTTAAATTAACTGTGACTCACATGTTAAAAATGACTGAGTTAACTGACTTAATTTCAAACGAAGCTCACATCAGAAGTGTGATATTGGAAACATGGCACAGAGTCGTTACTTGAGTCCTGTCAATCAAAATCTAAAATTGTTAGCCTGAATTTCCTCTCAGTGACATAGTAGGTGTGGTATGTGTTACATAAAGGGAGGGGAGGAGGAGGGACACATTCAGATATAGTTTCACTGATTAACATCTTTATTTATGCCTGCAAGTTTACCACAATGAAGCAAGCAACAGGAAATTTGCTGTATAATTATTTGTGAAAACATGAGACTTATGTGGGTTGCTCACAACTCCTTTCTTTATTGCATTGCTGCTGTATTCTGCCATTTGCACACACAGCTTGGGCACCACATCATCTTGACCACTTCCTCTGTGCTTTGCTGTTATCTCATCTATATTTCAATTATTCTCGCAGGGCTTAATTGTGTGCTGGTTGTATTTTTCTATATTTGTCTTTATTTTTTAACAAAATACAAAGTTAGAAAATTAACAATTGTGGAATGGATTGGTTTGTTTCAACAACTTCCTCATGTCATCCCCTCAGGATGAAAAATGCCGGTGTTTAAACCTAAACATATCACAAGGGGTAAGTGGTGTTTGTTTTTCCCATGTGCGATTAATAATGCAAAACAAGATAATATTCAATATTAATGTGGGAGATTTTCTGTAAAGAATGCCAGGGATGGAAGTGTGTCCTCATACATCTATGCCAGCACACATTTAATTTAAAATGTGTCTGTTGTGTTGTTTGTCTAGACAATGGGCTAAAAGTAATTTGACATTTTTAACAGATATTAACAAAAAGACTGAACGCAGATACAGAAAGTGCATATACACAGATGCATACGTAGCTTCTACTTTATCTTTATTAACTAACTTGCCCAATCAATTGTTTTGCACATGTAGCTATGTAGATAAACATTTTGAGCACTATTTCTCAATAAATATGGGCAAGCTTACTGCAATTATTTCAATAAATTTACTTAGCTACGCACCAGTTCCATACAACTAACTCCCCATACTATACACTTACACTTAGTACAAAGTCGAAATTTGAAGAGATGGTGAAACTTATGGCATGATGATGAAAAGCTCGTAATATCTACTTAATGGCCATTATTTATAACCAAGAAGACATAGTGCAGAAACTATGGTTCTATATACTAAGGTCATTTAGTTAAAGCAACATTCTTACATCCATGCTATGTATAGCCTCAGAATATATATTATTCTGTAATCGTATTCATCTATCAATGAATACGAATACGAACATTTTGGTTATTTATTATGTACTCATTTTTCTCTGGAAAGGAATGTGGCTTTCCTCATTATTACATTGAAGGTCTGAATTCCCTTCACCCCCACGTTCTCAATGAAGAAATCGTCCAACATCTGATTGAATACCTGGATCAGTCAACTCTGGTAAGTGATCATGGTTAATGGTTGGTGCTCTTGCAAAATGTGTTGTTAGTTTAAATGTAATCGTGACTGTCTTGTGGGAGTTTTGCTTGTCAAAGAAATCGCCACTAAATGACGCCGGTGAGTGGGCCTGGCAGTGTTCTTACACTGGAGGCTGTGATATGTTTTTTATGGCTCCAACACTGCAAGTGATGTTTTTCAAGTTTATTGACTCAATTCTGTGTTAGGAAAATATAATTATAGTTACAATGTATATGTTTTCTGTGTCTCCACAGAGAGATAAATTGTGTTTGCAGCGTGTGCAGTATCAGCCCATTATATCCCCAAAATCCCTACATAAGAAGCTGGAACAACTGAAGGAGTACATCAACTCCTTGGAGGCAGATTCCAGTCAGTAAAAGTACCCTGTGAACATGTTTCTTTCGCAATCTAATAATGTCAACGCTCCCTTCATACTCAACTACTGGTATTCAACCATTGCAACAGAATAACAGAATAATAGTAATTATTGTGATAACTACATGCTTTGAATGGTTGGTCTCGTTATTGTAAAATGTACTTGGTATGACCACCAAATCTTCTTACAGAAGGCATCATTATGAATAAGCACAGTCATTATCCTTAAGTGTCCAATATTTTTGTATACACAGAAGCCTTGCTACACTTGAAAAAAGAGAAAGTAGATAAACAAAAAATAATAGAATATCTGGTTGTTTGTTTTGTTAATGTGATTTCAAAGTGACCAAGTATCAACCAATGTTCTCATAAATCATTTACTAAATATAATACCATGTATCAAGTAATCAAATACAGCTGTCAGATGCATCAGAACTTATTTATAAGCCCAGACTTAAAGGTGCATGTTCATCTATCTGATATTTTACCATCGCTTGAATGTGTCTTGCACAGTGTCTGACCATAGCCATACTCAAAATCCCTTCTTTGGTAGTTTCCCCAAACATACACATACACATATACACACGCGTTTACATGCACACGAGTAGCCCTTTTGTATTAGCTGGTAATAAATGAGCACACTGATTCATATTTAAATATACAAATTATTGTATTGCTATTTAAACTATTATTTAACTTATTTATTATTAATGTGTAACTGTCCTTGAAAATGTCAACAAAAACTATGCACAGTTCTGCGGCCCCTGTGCTTTTTGGTTAATAAACTTCTAGCTGCTTTAAACAACTGTCGCCCTCACTTCCTCCACCCCAACAACTGTACTCGCTGGCAACCCAAGGGAAGTAACAGTAGTTATTTGGGGCATCTCTCTTTTGTGTCCAGCATACGGCAAGGTGGAAATATCCATACATCCACCAACCTTGGCTGGCATGACTATGCTATGAGCACAAAATCTGCATCACCAGTGACCTTAATGCCTGGGTTTGACCCAGCATATGCTGATACATATATCTTAATTCTTTAATAGCCCGAAAACTCAGTAATTGAATTGTTGTGCAAATTACAATAAAAATCATCTTGTATCACAGTTGCACTAATCCTATACACCTTTTACCATTTCTCCACTTGTCATTTTTTATTACCGGAAACTCAAAGAAAAATGGTGTTGATTGTCCCTGGGATATTTTCATTGCATTGCAATCCGCCAACACACGACGGAGCTTTGCGTGCAAGGAAGTCCTAGAAGTCCTTCAGGGGTTTTGAAGTTGACCTAGTGGGGTGATGTGTTACAGCATTTCCCCAACAACCATCAGCCACTTAAGAACATCCTTCGGAGCAACATTGTTCATCAGTGCTAGGTTTCCATTGCATAGGAGCACTGAAGATGTTCTGGAGGCTCGTTGTGGAATTCAACATCACACATATTGTATGTGTATGTGCGTTTATGACAATGCAGTGAATTGCCCCGGCACAAATTGGCCATAAACCTGTAAATAAAATTGTTATTAAAATACTACTTTTAACATGAAACCATCTGACTCTGCTGCCCTCCAGTGGTTTTCTTCAAAACAGCAGTACACACACACATACACACGCACTCGGGAGGTTGAGAGATAGGGTCCCACATGTGTGAAAGTATTGAGGAAGTAAGCTGCACCCCAGCCGAAAGAAACACAGTAATACAGATATCAAGCGGACACAACATGCAACCACCACCCAGAAAGGTAAGATAGTGCTGAGCCTAATATGGAAGATGGCTTGATTTGAATGCATTGTAAAGTTTTTACTCTGTCCATGTGCTTGTATCTCTGCTGATCTCCTACTTTCTGTTCCTCGAGCCCTATTTTATGAAATATAATACATTTGGAAGAAAACGTAAATTCAATTTCAATCACATACTGATACTACATTAAATGCATGTTACACAGTATAGTGCCTAAATAGATTTGCATTTTTTGAAAATCTTGTGGGTTTAGTAGCTTCCCGTGTGTGTGTGTGTGGTTGAACGTGTGTGCGTGTGTGTGTGTGCAGGTAAAAGAAAGTCAGCAGGTGAAACTGGTGTTCTCGGAGCAGCTAAGTAAATTACAGAGCAAACAGCATCAGGATGCTGAACTGCTGGAGGAGATAAGGTACAGTTCTTGTGTGTCTCAACAGGATGTGCATTTGTGTATGAGAACAAACAAAAGACCCTCGCTGAAAGAGGGATCCTACAGGAATGGAAATTGAATGTGTTTTAAATTGCAAAGCTGTTGCTATGTGTTGTGTTGGTGGTTCCCTTAGGTCCTTCAGTAAGCATCGCGCAGCTATAGACAAGGAGTATGGTCTGGTGAGTGAAAAAGAAACTTGTCCCATTTAAGTTCTATTTCTGGTACCGTTTTATTTTTTACTGGAAATGCACGTGATTTATTGATTTGAGGTCCCATAATGTGACAGTGCAGAGTGCCATTATTGTATTTGTAGTCTAATATGACCACGACTAACACAAGTATTTGGCCAATTGTGTTTCTTATGAGTTTATCAATAGATGTATATGATTATATCATATATGTGTTCATTCGGTTGTTATGTAGTAAACTGCACTTTCAGGCTCTTCAGAGGTTAGCTGTTCAGTACCAGAAGAAAGACTGGCAAAGAGGAAATACAGATGCTAACACCTCTGGGTAAATCCCCACACACTGAACAACAGCCATTTCATCAGCAGTTTTCACTCTCTCTGTGTCACTTTTGGTGAAGGTGATATTAGACCACAGCACACAGTCAAAAGCAAGAGCCAAAACACCGGCCTCTCTTTGAGAGTTGCAGCCAGTAATGGGCCACACATTATGACATGCAGGCTTAAAGAAGAACAGATTTCTTTTCACTTAAAGCTGCACTTCATTTGTGAAAAAGGTTCATATATATATCTACCAGAAAACAAAGGCAAAGCATCCCTGACTACCAGAAGATGTGGCCCACAAAGCCCATGGCTCAGCAGCATATAGCAGACCAGAGTGCAGCATTACAATATACTGCAGACCACTAACCGCTGGATGGCTCACCAGAATACCTGTTAGGTAGCAACCAACAACTCCTGACAAAAGCTAATAATGAAGAACTTCACTCACGGCTAACCCACAACCACGCCCAAGTAAGCAATAAGCAAACACATGGTTTACATAAGCCATACTAATAAACATAGATACAGTGTGTGCAGGAATGTAAAAATGTGCTCGCAAGCATTATGGTCTAAAATTATTTATCCTATTAACCTCCAGTCCCTTTGCTATCTGCATAATTAGATTCATGTTGGTTACAAACAGTAATGTAAGTATACATCATTTCCTAGTCCCATTTTTTAATCACATTAATTCCGTACAATGACATTAAATGCATACAGTTTTACATACATTTTATAGAATTCATGTAAAAGTATAAAATAAAACAAATCAATGCATTTTAGATCAAACCACTGCTTGTTGGATGGAGTACCTGCTGAGCCACAGCTGTCTGCATATCAAAATTAAGGATTAAACTAAATCAGGCTGTCATACTTCTCAGGGGAGCACAGGCTGTAGTTTAGTGAAATCCAAACTTATTTTTAGCCAAAATTGTCACAACTGTGCCAAGACAGAACAAGCAACTGTCACTGAAAATCCTGCCTAACACACTGAATGCAGGATTGTGCACATATTCATATGTATTATTTGCATAATAAGTGTGCCACATAAGAAAGGGGCTTGAATATGTACTTGTTGAATTGAAAGTAAAGTTGTGCATACACTGATGTGTCTCGTTTCAGAAGTGTGTTTGGTGTGTGGCGTTCAATGGTAGATGGCACAGCTCAGACAGCTGCATATCGACTCACTGCTGCCGAGGAATACCGCAGACTGTCTGGACAAGCCTCCAGAAGTTTTCGCAAGGCAAAGGATATCCGAGCTAAGAAAGTGAGGGACCAAATACTTAATTAAAAAGTCATCATTGCGAAACACTCCATAGTGACGATTGGTTGTGTGTTTTAGGGCCTGGATGAGCTTCAGAGGGTACAGGAGGAAGTGGTTGATGCTCTGCGGGAGGTGCACAGGCTCAAGAAGAGCTACCAGAAAGCTACTGATGCACAGACAAGGTCTGTGGGTCTATGTGGTGGAGCGAAAGGAAGTATGTTTGCCATGATTGCATGAAAAAGTGTCTTTATAATTAAGTGGCCAGTGCTGATCGTTGAAAGGGGTCTGGAGGGAAGCTGAGTACTGTATGTCTGGAGCTCAAAGGCCCTGCGGATAGAAAAGTCCATGTTCCTGGTTTTCATCCTTGCCCCCGTGTTAATTCATTTAACTCTTGCTATAAAACAAAAATCAAAGTCTCTCTTTCAGATGACCTATCCTGAATTTAAGTTCTCTTTCACATAATGCTTTAGTCTGTATGTTTATATATTCTATCTGAATTGTATGGCAGGTAATGTCAGTGATTTCATTTTGTCTTCCAGAGCCAGAAAGAGTGAACATGGCATTTTCCACTTTAAAACAGGACTACATAAAATGGCTGCTAAGGTATGGAGATATGAATATGATATTATTAGAATCACAGAATTACAGAAATGGGCATATGCCTGGTACAGTCAGACAAAGCAACAAACCAACCCCAAGGGATCTTACTTATTATCTGAAATACTCTTTAATAAGGGATTATTAAGTTTAGTTTAGTGTTTTTTTTTCAGATTTTTGTCACTTTACCTGAACTAAAATATATAATTGTGTGTGTGTGCGCGTATATATGCCTGTATGTATGTGTATGCATGCATGTATGCAGCTCAGTGCCAGGTCGAAAGAATGTGAAGACCGCTTGACTGAAATCCGTAACGACTATCTGCTGGCTTTAGCAGCAGTGAATGCCCATCACCAAAACTACTACACTAATGACTTACCCGGTATAATGGAGGTAAACCACACAAGCAAACACACACACAAACACAAACTCTCTGCATAAGTCTGCTGTCAAGTGCCATGCGATAAGGTCTTTTATGATATTCAAATGTAATTAAATGAAATTAAACTGGTTTAACATCAAAACAGGGTGTTATATCGTGAGCCGGTTGGTTAGGTTAAAGGTGATAAGGTTGGTAGGAATGTTCAAGTAACAGGATACATACACTTAGTGTGGAGGGCTGATTACGATTTTCCCAACTTTATTAGCAGGCCTTACACCAAGCACTAATACTAAAATGGTGGAAAATATTTGTACTAATGATAACTTACTCTTGTCTTTTCTTGTTTATCTCCTCAGCAAATGGATGGCAATATTTATGATGATTTGAGAAGCCATTTTACACTGTTGTGTGGGACAGAGATGGATTCTTGTCTGTCAACACACAAACAGTGCAGCAAGATATGGGACAGTGTTGCTAAGGTACATTTGCAAGTGTGTGTTCTTTCAAGTGTTCTTTTTTATTTTGTAGTACATTCATTTATTAAGAGATACACATTCATTCACAGCTTAACTTAATCTGTTTGTGGTTTAATAGAGAACATCTCTTTCAGCAGTCGTAAGAGTGACTGTAATGTTTTCAGTAACTCACCCACTCACTCACACCTATTTAGAGGTTGAGATGATGCCTATCTAAGACTTTTATTTGCTGTCTGAGTTGTATTCATTGGACCAGACATACGACATGTCTCACGTTCTTTCTAAAAGGTGGGTGGGGGCAGAATTAGGTCGTGGGAAAAGTGGTAGAGAGAGAGAGAGAGAGCACAAAAAAAAATACACAAAGGAGAAAAGGTTCAGAAAAGAGAGATGCAGGTAAAGGACAGATGGAGAGAGAGAGAGCGAGATCGCTGATATGACAGCAAGGGTACAGATTTAGAAGTTTACTGAGAGACATTCAACATATAGACAAAATGTTTGAACACACAGACCAAAAGAGTCAAAAAGCCGTTTTAACATATGTGACAAATTCTGTAGAACTTACAGCCACATGAAAACTAATGGAACAGTTTTGCTCCTTGGGCTGTTCTGTTGTCAGGTCACCAGGGAGAAAAACATTCAGCAGTTTTTGCAAGAATCAACAGCCTTCAGCAAATCATCTGAATTTTCCTTCCAACCAGCTCCATGTGACAAGGTGGGTAACAGGAGTAAGTTCCTGACATACTATACTATACAATACTAAAGACATTTTAAGCTTAAGTAGCATTAAAGTAGGTAAAAGAAAATGTATACTACTGGGATAGTTAGTTAGTAAATGTGTGCTGGATGGGTGCATGCGTGTGTGTGTGTGTGCACATGTGTCTGTTTGCTCATCTTGACCAACTATTATAACCTCACACCTTATACACATGGAGGAGATATACTACCCTCTATACATAATGTGGACGACGTCACACCCAAACAGGTTTGCTTTCTTAATAATATAATTATAATAGTATATCATCTTCACAAACTATGCCTTGAAAAAATTCCATTTCAAATATGTAAATGAAATCTACAATATGTCTTGTAGGTATCATCTCTCCAGGAAGTCTGTGCTCCAGGCGCTGAGGGTTATCTGATGAAGGAGGCCAAGAAGTGGGCAACAAAAGCGGCCAAAGACTACAAAATCATCACACACGGACAGAGGGTGAGCTCTCAGAGTTAGAAGGCCCAGTCGAAGCCCCGCCCCTAACAAAAGAGACTCCATTTCTAATGCCCCTGAGCAAAGCACTAACCCCATCTGCTCCCCGGATGCCCTCAGCTGTGCACTGCTCTCTCGCCTTGCATGTGCCACAGAGGGGTTAAGTGCAGAAGACAAATTTCCCCTGACTTGTGTGTTTGCAGGTGCATGTTGTGTGGGACAAAGGCAATTCTAAACTTCACTTCATGATGTTTTATCGATTACATCAATTCTGCTCACCACTTTTATTACTAGGTATACATTTAGTTAATAATTTCTTCAATTTTGAAATATCAATTTAGTACAATTATCAGTTATTAGGGTTTTTTTTTTGTTCATAGTAGTCAACCATTGTTAAGTTTAGTCATACATCTTCTGATCTGCTATGTATTAATTGAAGTGCTAAATGTTTAGAATGATGTTCTCATACGTAATGTATTGTATATTTGTGTATGTTTCTGCCTGTCAGGCTCTACAGATGTTGGAGAGTCGGTTGAAGATCTTGTCAGGGGAGACGGGGCTTAGTGTGGAGCAGAAGATAGCAGAGGTGCAGGACAGTGTCAGGAAAGCCAAGGTAGATGAATTTTTAGTTTTTAGTCAACAAGAAAAACCGACATGCAAAATTGCCCTTTGTCTGTCCATCTCTTCATCCCCTTTTTGGAAAACAACCACCGTCTGTTACATCTAAGGCTCACAGGAAGGTCGCACTCAGGCAAGGGGTAAAATAGAAAACATCTTTATTGTGACTTGAACCAATCAATCCTCACTCTAATCTTACATAACGTGTACAACCTGACTGAATTAGAATTAGAAGCAGCTTTATTAGTCTCACACAAACATTTACTACTTACACCCATCTATGGAGTTGTGCAGTGGACAGTTGAAAGGCGTCCAGGGAGCAGATGTTGGGGGGGGGGGGGGAGATGCACAGAGGAGCAGATGTGGGGGGGGGGGGGGGTCTTGCCCAGCAGAACAGCCTTGCCCAACGGCATTAGGTGGAGTCTCTTGTGTATTGCTTCTTCTTCTTGCCTCGAAGTTGGTCTTGAACGGGTGACTTTTGGGCTGGAAGAGCATCTCCTATGCCACTAGTTCACCTCCCGACTAGGGGGGAATCATTGGAACACAATCAGTTTGCTGAGCTGGGCTCCAGTCAGGGCTACAGATAACTCCACACGTGGTTTAGTGAGTCGCTGCACATGATCTAGCAATTCCAAAGGATACATTTGTTTTCTGTTGTTTTCAAACTGTATATGCCTCTAAACTGTATGCTTTTTCTGAGCATCACAGAAAATGTGCAGTGTGTCTAATGACTACAGCACCATATGCTGCTTTGGCCTGGTCATTAAAAAAATTGCCACCATATTTGCACAGACATGTTCTGCTGTTATACAGAGTATAGTATGCTTTACATTGAGAAAGTCACCATTAATCATTAGAATTACGCACAATAAATATTAAATTAGTGAAAAAAAATGAATGTGAATGAGTTATTTTCCTGTGTTTGATTGTTGATGCTACAGCCTATTTTTAGGTTTGTTTAGTGAAAATAATTATTTTGTACTTAACTACAGTGTGATGGAACAAGACTGTTAATGTTTCCTTAAATAAAACCCAGCTCCGGTCTGATTTTCTTCACTGTCTCAGCTCAGCAGAATGAAGTCAGAGGCTCGACTGGCTCTGTTGTCACACAGTGTCACAGGAATTGAACTGTGGCTCCACGACGCCATGACCCAGGCGGAGGAAGAGCTAGAGAGAGAGAGAAGGCTCAGTGAACAGAGAAAGTCAACTGAGGACTTTTCGGTAAGTAAGTAACTCACATACATACACACACGCATATCGACACACAAACACACACACACACACACAAATGTTACTCAGGGGATCCTATTGCATTTATCAATGTAAAATAGTTTCCATGTCTCCATTCTGAATTTGTATAAACAGCTATATATACATGCATTACATACATTAGAAGAGCTGTGTGTGGGTGTTTGAACTGGGGGCAAATGATTTTTTTTTTTTTAAGTTAAATGGATTAAACAAAATGACTCTCGCCATTTTGGCAGTAACTGGGTTCGCCTAGTCTGCCTCGGATACTTGCACTGGTCTGTAAAAGCAGCAGTCTGAAAAATGTCTACTGTGGACCACGAGTGGTAAATAGGGCAGGTTAAGTTACTTACTTACAAAAATGGCAGCCACACTACCAATTGCTAAGACAGACAGGACCCATAAACAGGGTAAGGCAGGGGCCCCCACGTGCGTTATATACCCCGGCCATGATTAGGGGAGTGGTTTATGGATTAGGGGAGTTGTTTTTGGGAGATGTCAAACATGGCTGCATTCACAACACTGTTAATGCTAATCTCCTCTGATGGTTCCATCTTGCAGCCCTTTGCTGCATGTCTGCCCCCCTCTCTCATGCTTACTTGTCCTATCAAATATTGGCAAAAACATATAATAACTGAACCATTTTATTGACATGTGATGAAAATTGTAACACCTCTTAAACCCTTTCATGAAAAAAAAATATTTGGAGGAGGAATCTCTGTTCATGTGACTCTGGTGTGTTTGTTGTGTGTTTTTTAGGAGGAGGAGTTTGAGCTGACAGACTTTGAGGACTATGATGATGAAAATGACATCTTTGCAGATCCAGAGTCAGCATCTGAAATGTGTGTTTATCCTGCAGCCTGCAGAGTTATTTATAGTTATCAGGTATTTACAGTAAAATATACATTTGTACTTTGCTGATGTGTGAAGTGTTTGAGACATGTTCCTTTTCATATCCAAAACCACGTCATTTTTACATAATGTAATGTATATCAAAATGTAATATCCGAAACACACCAACAAATCAACCAGGAGGAGGAGGAAGTTTGAATCTGTATGCAGTCTTACAATTACTACTATTACTTTGCATTTACTAGTATTTAACTATTTGGCCACATGAAATCATTCAGTGTCATTGTAAGCAACTATGAATATAATTACACTTCATTGAATAATTCACAAAAATAATAATGGCATGTTGTGTCCTTCAGGCTGGCCAGTCAGATGAGCTAACAATCCTGGAAGGGGAGGAGCTTCAAGTGATTGAAGATGGCGACGTAGAGGACTGGCTAAAGGTAACAGTTTTTTTCAGGAAAGTTTTGGTCTTCATATAATAAAAAAAACTAAATAAAAAGCTATTTTTGCATTTCTGACAGAAAAACATATTGGCAACACATGCACAAAGCAGATATAACACTCTTGCTAAGTAACCAAATGAAATGTATTATTTGTACATTTTGTTTTTCATTGACAGTAACATTTGGGATGACACAAGTCCATAAATCAAAGGCCTGTAACATAGACCCAGTTGTTTTTAGACATTCTAATGCATGCTGTACTTTTAAGAAGCGCAACATATAATATGTTTCAGCCTCATTCGTATCTCTGCACACATACTCATGTTTCTGTGCAGGTGTGTAATTCAGGTGGTCAGGTGGGCTATGTCCCTGAGCATTATGTGCAGTTCCTGTGTCTTCAAGCAGAGAGGACTTCTCAGCTGGACAGTTCTTTTAGATCCATCTCATCCACTTGGAATAAAGAGAAAGGGGGGAGCAGAGGTGAGCACCCCATTAAATATTTTGTTATTCATTCAAATATATCAACATATTCAATGTTTGCTTTTCTTATATAAACACATTGGTAATGTAACTGCATGGTGTAACAACACATTAACCTTGCTGTCACCTATTTAACAAAATAAATAAAGCAATGCCATTTCTTACTATGGGAAAAAGTTAACTCAAAAAGTTGCCTCAATCTGCTTATGTTGATCATGCTGATCTCAAAGCTGGTTTAAGCCAAAATCTCAAACCCAAACAAATGCCCACCTTTGGTGGGGTCTACAGACTGGTGGATTTTAGGCCTGTAATTATCCTATTGTTGTCAGTAGGTTTGTACCAAATAATTGAAAATCATCTTACTTTATACATAAAAAACAATTCATAGCATGAATGTGACATTTTTTTAAATAATTTACCGTAATGCATCGTGCTGCTTTTAAAACAAAAAAAATCCACCCTGCAAAATAAAGATTTTGTCTAAACAATCCTGACGTGTCCATGCCCAATTCCCCACAATTCCCCATACAAAGCTGCCCTCAGTTTGGGCATGCTGAACCAGTTCAAAGTGAAATCATATGTTTCAGGTGTGGCCAAAGCTCTGTATTCCTACAAGGCCCAGAGTGCAGAGGAGCTGTCCTTTCAGGAGGGAGCTCTGATTCACCTCATACGCTGTCAACATGGACAGGTGTGTGCAATAACAAATTTAAGTGGCTGCATTTAAGGCAAATGACTGAAAGCTCAGAATAAAGTTAAGTAGACCTTGAGTTATGAAGAAGTACCACCCACCTGACCTGTTGTAACGTTGGCTTTCAATTTAGCCTTTTTCTGTATTATCCATATTCCACATCAACATTTTTTTTCAGGTGGATGATGGTTTTTGGGAGGGAGAGCTGAATGGGCAGATCGGCCTCTTCCCGTCGTTGGTGGTAGAACTTATACATGATGAAGGGGAGGAGAAGGAGAAACTAGGAAAGGAGGTGATAATTGACTTTCTTTGTGGTTTCCTGAATTATCTTTTGAATCGTGACCTTTCCTAACGATATGGATGAGATGTCTTTGATGCTGGTGTTTTTGTTTCCTCCAGTCTCTCCCCACCCCAACCCTGCCTGCTTCCTCTCCACCCATTCCAATCTCACCTCCTGGCTGTCGTTCAGCAACCAATAGTACTCTGTTTAGCTGTGTGGAGGACAAACAGCAAGCCTCTTCAGCAAGGCCTGCCATCAACACAGTGGGTGAGTGGTGTCACATTTTACTGCAGTTAGTTCATTGTTAAGGTGCTAATGGTTGTCTTTTTGTCTTGGTTTTTATCCTCAGACACTGGGGGCAGCAACCACACTTCTCCAGATCTTTCCAGCAGTCGACTTAGACCCGTAAGTGTTAAAAGTCTTCGAACAGTATGCCCATCTTTTAAAAAAACACTGAGGATGCTTACTACACTAGGAATGTTGATCCGTATAGACATTGATCAATAACCAATCTCTTTCCTCTCTCTATTTCAGTGTCGAGCACCCCCTCCTCCTCCAACACTGAATCCTTCGCCACAGCATTGAGACATTGCTGCTGTGTACCTTTAGTTTTTGGCAACTGAACTATTACGTCGTAAGCTATCATCAATCAATATCAAAATTAGACTCTCTTTTATTCGCCTAATATACAATGTACACAGGAATATTACTTGGTGTACAGCGCAAAGTGAATAAATACAAAAAATACTTAATTTAATAACACTTTCAGATTCGGAGTATCAGCAAATTAAAGTGTCGGAAAAAACAATTTATGTATCCGGAAACCAATTTAAGAGTAGAAGAAGAGTACAAGAATACCTACAATATACAGTAAGTGTAGTGTAATTGTCGTTGTCATTGTCAGTGACGGGTTATGATGTTTCCTTGTTGAGGAAGGCGATCTGTCTTGTGTCTGGTGATTCTGGTCCTGATGGATCTGAACCTGAACCGACTGTGTGCTGGTCAAGTCCGGTCATCCACTATCCTGCTGGCCCGCTGCCTGGATCTGACATCGTGCAGAATGCCCAGGACTGTGGTGACATCGGCCAACTTAACCATCTTCATGGAGGTGCAGGCGTTAGTGTACGGGGAGAACAGAGCCTTGTGGAGCACCAGTGTTGGTGGTGAGTGGGATAATTACAGAATTAATTAATCAGTGTTTCTATTTAGGTGCAAAGACATTATGCCCGAGACTGTTGGTGCTTACACAAAAAGACAACAATTATAAAATCTTCAGACGACAGGGCACAAGTTCCCCATTGTTAATTGCTCAACATGTTTTAATAGTGTTCCCTTGATTTATAATATGTCACAACAACCTTAAAAATAAAAAAGAAGACAACCAAAGCAAACGTAATATTCATCAGCAAACTGTATTTTATTGAAAGGTGAGATATGGACACGGGACACGGAAGATCTTATTTTTCTGTGTCTGTGAATAATGTGGCTGATATGTTGAAAGTTTTCCCTGTTTGGGCATCTCTTATGTTATACAATTCTATATTTTCAGGAGAATATGCTACATACATAATGTAACTATATATTTATTATTCTTCTAAAATGGCTTTAGCCGTATTGTGTAAGTTACAAGATAAACAAAACATGGTCTCTATAGGCATATTTACTGTTAGCAGTGTCATGAATGAAACTATTATATATACATAACTGACAGTTTAACATAATTGTGTAACATGATGGTGAGAGTTTTTCATGAGCAGAAGGGGGCGCCACACAGTATGCAATGATCACAGTTCACAATAAAAGCTACCAAGCTACCCAGTGAAAAGAGGAGTGCGAGGATAACAGATCGCTTTCAGCTTAGCTGTGTTTTAGACTTAATTTGGTGAAGCCATTTGGTTATGGTAGTGATTGAGAAAAAAGAAAACTAGATACACTGCATGAAGATTCATGGAAGACAGATTGAAAGGAATAATTAGACAGCTACTCAACATTTCCTGGTCCGATCTTTCAGGTCAAGGGGCAATGTTGTTTCCTGGCAGTCATGGAAAATCAACAAGGAAAAGACATTGCCCATTTCAGTTTCTGGTGAAACAGTCTCCAGGGTCCGAGACTGGAATGTAAACTGGCTAAACATCAGAGAGTACACATCTAACTATATACATTCTTGTGTTTATTGTCACCATGGTGAAGCTCATCACAAACAAGAGGAACACTGCTCCTTCTCCCTGTAGACATACATTTCTAAAGGTTTAGCTCACACAAATTGCATAAATAACATGTTATTTAACTTTTACATTTCTGTTACCTTTACCATAAGTCTGTTGGTTAAACTTTCCTCGGCATATGTCTCAAAAGCGTAACACATAAAACTAAGATAATGTGCAGGAATAGCCTAACAGGTTGGCCTACATCTAATAATTTTGTGATTGTGGGTAAATCGACTGAAGATTGTGTCTCTTGTTTTGAGGATTTAAGTTCTGCACAGGAGTGTATATAAATACATTTTATAATACTAGTGATAATCCTCAAAATATTTTATTCTATTAACTTTACCTACTTTGTGTCTTAGTACTAACTTAATGATGATTTGTTTCTATATTAATGCAGTTCTGTACTCCCAGTAAATTCATTTATTCCTGCCAAGCATGTACGTATGTCAGTGTGTGGGTTGATACAACAATACTAAATTACTATTTTATATTTTTCTTATCCTTCATTACCATATTTTTGGTTTGCTTGAATATAACTTTAGCTTGTTGTTAAAAGATATACTTTCAATTACCATGGCATTGTGGTTCATTTAATGTAGTAAAGGAGAGTATTTAGATATACTGAACAGTGAAGGTGATATTAAAAGTTGTTAACCATGCTCTGACACTGAAATGTCACAATAAATACTATGACTGGTAACAGACAATAGTTTGTTCTCTTGTGTTTCAGTGAGCTTGGTAACAAAAAGCATATATCAATGGAAATGTAAAGGTTTCACAGTTTTAAGGGTGACAACGTTTATTCTGTGGAAGGTTCATGACTGTATTCTGAGACAAAACTCTTATCATATTTTTCTACATTTTAGGAAGCACACAGTAAGAAATAGCAAAAAAAGATATTTGTTCATCATAAAATAACTCCCAAAACCTCACAATGATTGAAAGACTAAACTAGTAGTTATTATTACATGATTATTTTACACTGATGACCATTTTCAAAATGTATCTTGTAAGATTGATTTAAGGGGTGTACAAGGCCATTGTTTCTATCTATTTCATTTTTCTATGCATAGTATGCTATAGCCGAAAGAGTCGAAAGAGATGCACATTGAGGTTAGGTTAATCATGTGTTTTATGCACTCACAACTCAATGTTTTTCATGTATTTAATATTTCACATTGTGTAATTAATTTGTATTGCTGCATTATGATATTAAGATAATTAAATCAAATTTTATTACACGTTTTCATAGTTAACCTTGGTGATGATGAAAAGTCTAAAGATGAGGATTCAACATATATGAACCGGGAATTGACCAACAGTTGAGATATTTTAGTTAATATGTGGTGGGTTGGCCTTTTTGTAATCATGTGGCTAAAAAAAAAGGTCAGCTTGGATGCATAGTGAAGTGAAGCGTACAACTGGCTAATCAGTAAACCGGCCAGTCCAGTCTCAGTGCAACATAGTCCCATCTTTGGTTAAATGGTGTTGATGATTAAAGGTGTGTTCATAATTGACTGAATAATAATATTTACTTCTATTGATTGCTGAGCGGGGGCACTTTTATCTCCGTTGGGATTGGACTTTTCACCATCTTGACAGTTCGCCCCTCAATCTTGTTTCATTTGGGCAAGTACTGTCTTCACCTTCTCTGATTCTTGCTACTGCATGACCTTGCAGTCTTTAATATCATCCATTTCCATCATGTCCTCCTTCTCGTGGTGTACCATCAGCCTTGTCTCCTGTCTTTGACTCCCAGGCTGTCCAGAACCTGCCTGACCAACTCCAATTTCGGCTTTTTCAAATTCTGCCTCGAGTTTAAAAGTTTCTCCTTTCTGGCCTTTCATTGATGCAGAGGACTGATCCTCCACCATAGTGAGAACTGAAAACTCTCTCTTGCTGTCCGGGTTGGCTTTGACAATGGCAACACTTCTGATTCTGCTCCCTACCAACGAGGAGGGGGACAATGGGCTGGAGGGTGACGGAGACAAACCTGTCAGTTTATCTTTAGAAAGCAGTTCAGAGGGAGAAGAAAGGGCAGAGCCTTTCACATCTCCTTGAACTGGTGAAAGATTGGCTGTTGTGGGGATCCCATCCGATACCTCTTGATCCTTTAAAGATAATGGGCTTGAATCCCTCTCCTGTTGAGTCATATATGTTACGGACATGACACTTCCTGACTTCACAGACAGCTGAGGTGACCTTCTGAAGGATGGGTTCTGGTCGACTAAAGAAGGAGATGCAGTTTGTGATGATACTGGCAAGGTGTCAAGTTTGGGGGAAGGTAAGAGTAAGGGTGTTTGGGCTTCTAATGGACTGGCAATTTTTGATGTTATATGGGAGAGACAAGATTTAGCGTGACCTGATGGGACTTTGGGGTTTGGAGAAAGCACAGGGGAGAAGGCAGGTTTTGTTGCCTCTGGTAGTGTATTTATTAAGCTTAGTGTGGGGCTTGATCTGATCGCCTGGGGTGAGGTTGAAGACAGGGTCTTGATTGGGAATGAAATCAGAGGAGATGAGCCCAAACTCTTTGAAACTAGGCCAACACCAAAGCTTGATTCCCGATCTGCACTGGAGGTTTGGCCAGGGGGAGTCTGGATTACTGGAAAAACTGTGCTAGTAGGAATGATAGGAGTTAAACCTGGAATGGATCCTGTCACGGGGACAATTGGTGTAGAGGTCTGCAGAGGCCCGGGATAATGTCCAGACAAGGTTGGAGGTGAAATGAAAAGTGAGCTGGGAGCAGAAGGTGCGGTACTCGCAACAGATGGTTTTATTATGAGGTTTATATGAGGTTCAGGAGCAGGGCTGGAGTCATGGGGCTGATTCAAACTTTGGGAAGAGGGCGAATGTACAGAACTTGAAATTATTGACTCACTTTTCAGTGGAGCAGGTAACTGCTTGGTTTCATGTTTGGAACCAGGTTTAGTACCACTTTCAGGGGATAACTTAACACTCGCTGGCTGTAGCATCTCCTCTAGCACTACAGGTTGCTTCTGAATGGCAAATTTAACACCTTCAGCCTCCATACCCGTCACCTCGACACCTTTAATGCCAACCAGGTCACTGCTCCGCCTCCGCCCAAATATGGTCACACTCTTCCTTCGTTTCCCCACATTTGGAACAACCCCATTGGTGTTCTCGGAGGACGGTCGGATGTCCTTGAACATGCTCCTTAGGTTGTACCCTCCCTCTTTCTGCTCCTCACTGTCCTGGGATTGGTCCAGCTGCTCCCCTGAACTGACATTTGGATATGGCCCTCCAGGCACCTTCTTATCAGTATGTATCACCCGAAATCTAGAGGGATAATTGAAGGATTAAAAAATACCCTTTTTCCTTATTATTTTTTACTTTGTTCATACATCCTCTCTTTACATATCATTTGTGACATTGCTCGTCTATCCAGATATGCAGAAATGTTTTTTTTATATGCGCTGTTACCTGCCAACTGAAAAGACAGTCTGTTCTCCAGGCCGTTGTTTGGCTCTGGGGGTTCTACTTTGTCTGCGGCCTTTTTTGGATCGTACTTGAGCACACAGGTGGCAGGAGTTGTGGTCGGTGCCTGAGTGGACTGTGTGGTGATGGGGAGGAACACCACCTATTGACTCCTTTCGCAACCTGGAAATCAACATGATCATTGTTATTATTAAGATGATTATTTTTATTGAAATTGTGTGTAGTCTAAAACTGGAATTATGTTTCTCTGGACTTGAAAGGTTTAAAGGTGTCATGTATTTATGTCTCCATGACAGTGCCCTGTTCTGCAAATCACAATCCAAAGCAATGTAATCCGTTACACTAAAATACAACATCTGTGAAACAAGCATGAAATCATTAGGTTTTATCAACCCAAACATTATTATGTTTAAGAATTGTATGTATATCGCTGCACAGGAAGGAATTGGACACACCAATTGAAATTATTGTGTTTCATTAAGAATCCATTCATTCAATCATTAATATATTCATAAACCAATATAGGGAGTACATAATTTTTCCAATGTTAAGCAATTGCACTAGTTGGTCAAACTTTTTATGGCGGAAATCAGTCCGTTTTGAAAATCTTGCACATGCAAAGTTCTTAGTGCTAATTTGAAATGGTTTGTTATATTTGGAATCACTTTTGATGAAGTGCCCATTATTTTAAAACAATGGACATTCACTATGGGTACTTTTCTGGGGAAAGCTTAAATATCAGTGCACATTTTTTGCCCTTTGGACTCACAACTGTATTTCAGACTCGCAGGTTATAACTCCTAACAAACACTACAAACAACAACAAACTAACAGCACAGGCATTTCATTGTTTTAAATTGTTTTGCACAACACAGCAACCAATTTGTTACTTATGGTCATGGAGGAAATGTGTCTGAGAAAGGCAGTGGTTATTTGCTAACAAGATACACCCCGCATTTTTGCGTTTACAGATGAAGATTTTGAAAAGCTTTCATGAGGAAGAGAAGCAGATTTTTCCACAATCACCTCAGTTGAGGACATTCAGGGTTGTACAACAGTAATTGCACTGTAAGTACATATAGACTTGCAAATACAGTAAGGCCCACTGAGGAATACTGTTGCTTTTACAATTTGTTTTCTTTATCATATGTTGTTGCTACATTACACAGTAAAAATGTTATGTTATGTATGTATATGTTTCTGATGAAGTAAAACATTCATTAAGTCTAAGGTTCTATAGCTTCTTGATTTGAAATATCTGTAGAGAATGGGGGAAACAAAATATATGTACTTGGTTGTTGGTGTTTTGGTTGGTTGGGTTTTAGTAAATTGTATATTGCATTAAAAATGCTTTAGGAAGGGAAGAGATGCTGTAGTTAGATGCGCATGAGTCACTCCTGGGTGAAATGTGTGTGTTTTAGTTGAAAAAAGCACACCAAGTAGATTAAATGGTAGAGGTGGGAAACGGAACTGTCCCGTTCACAGCTGTAAATGTGCAATAAAATAAAATAGATGCGCTTACCTGGGGTCATGACGCACACAGATATTTTTGTTTCCCAACATCTCATTGAAGGCTTCCATGTTTGCTGGAGAAAAGAGGAACCCATGTAAGAGAAGTTCTAATCTGTTCATGCCTCGCTCAGCAAACTCACTAAACCTAGCATTCCTTTCTGAAGCTGAACATTAAAGAATAGGAAAAAACAACAGAGTAAAGCGGGACTGTAAACCAGAAGATATAATTAGATTAAAGCTGACTAACTATACATTGAAGTAAATTAAACTGAATTCAATCCATATTCATTACCTTCATTCTCTATGATGCACTTGAGGATTTGCTCCACCGTATCCTGGTTCTCTTCATCCTCATCTGAAATACAGCAAAACAAGAATTGGACGATATCCAAAGTTTAGAAAGAGGTCCTTGTGAACCACCAGTAATGTAGTTTTTAAATGTGTTTTGTATGTGTTTTGTAGTTTCTCTATTCTATTCTATTTTGTAGTTTCTCTATTCTTCCATGACATTGTTTCACATCATCTGGGCTGTTCTACGTATACGCTGTAAAGTTCCTTAGAGTGACAGAACACACCTCCACGGGCTGAATAGTGCCTAGCACACTGACTAAAAACAAAGGCTGTCTCTCTCAGTAACTCCCAGTAACTGTGACTTGTTTTGTCTTTTACACTTCTCTTAACCCACCATCTGAATTTATCCTAACTTTCTCCTCCTCATCCTCTTTTTCATCATCCATGTCTCCTGTCCGGCATCGGTAGCCTTTCTTCTTCAGCAGGTGGCAGACGAGGAAACCAAGCAATCCGGTAACGAAGAAGAGGAATACCACCAGAAAGATCATGTAGGAGGGGGGATGCTCCCCCAACCCTGAGACTTCTGATTCAGTCATAATCTGGGTCTATTAGGATAAAGTTGAGTTTTACCAATCAAGAAAAAAAATATTATACTACAGTATATAAAATGGGAGGAAAACATTTACTGGATTATTTGGTTCGGATCATCTTCGATTGTAGACTGGTCAATATGAAGTGTAAATCTGTGAAACAGAGAAAGGTAGAGAGAGTTTATTTTAAGAATCTCCCTTATATTAAATGACATGAGTCAGTTAAATCTGTCACTTCTCTGTGGCCACTTTGACAATTCCATATCACCTTTTTGTATAAAAATGATCTGGAATGGCCTGAGTGGTGGGACACACACGTACACACAGTGACAGCGATGAAAAGACAAACCATTTGATTTTATTATTTTGATTCCAAATAATGAGTGCTGAATTGCATGTTAATTGCAACATATTGCATCATTGGTTGGTGTGTTTCATGGATGATCAAATCATTAAAAAATCATTGGGAGAGACATTATTGTTTAAATTATGGTTTTATATGTGTTACTGGATACCACCATGGAGAGCAGAGTGACTACAAGTGCATGCATTACTGTAACCATTTATAGAGCCATTAAATAGAGGAGCTATATACTTTATAAATTGTGACTATTTTGAGAAAATGTAACTTTTATTTTATGTATGCTGAATTTGATTTAGTTGTAAGGAATGGTGGTGTTGCAGCCATTTTTTCCAAGAGCAGACAAACACACCCTTGTCAAGGAGAGATAAAAAAACAGCTGTCCTGCCTATCTGTAAAACTACTGCTACTCATAAGCTGCATAAACTGCAAAACACAAACTCATCTTGCCTCATCTAAAGACCATTGTACCTCTTGAACCTTAAATATATTATATTGAGCAAGAGAGAGAGAGACTGGATTAGAAACAGAGAAACACAAAATAGCCAACATCCCAAGACACAATTACATACACAGTAATCATTTATTTTCATGTTTTACTTAATGTCCTTATATTTATATAATATATAATTTATTATTTTTATTGTTAATGATATCCCTCAGGCAAGGGAATGTGCATGTGTGTCAATGTCATAAACCTACTTTAACATGATTTTTTTCCAAAGCCATAATCTCACCTGTAAATGCTCTTGGAAAAATACATTAACCTTTGTTAAGTTAAGTTTTTTCAACCTTTTAACAGACAAGTAAATAGTTCTTACCATCTTCTTGCCCATGAACACTGGATCCATCCACCCACCATGGTCAGTCTAAAGTGATAGAAAACAGAGACAAAGCGTTCGAGACTTGGTTGACAAACAATGTAAAAGTGTGTTTGTTGGATAAGAGGCTTAACCCCACAGTGAGCGTGTCGCCCTCCTATGGGCTCCCCTTAGCCCCTACCTTATCTCCAGAGAATGATTAGGGGACAGAGACAGTGGGAGAAGAATAGAAGGCGGAGAAGGAAACCTCATCCTCAGTGGTTTAACATTGAAAAAGATACACATCCTTACCTAAATTATACTGCAACACCACTAGGAATAGAAATGTCTAAACAAGCACATATGTGTACACACGTAATTAATTAGGAGCGAAAATATGTCTTATCAATGTTGCCCTCCCACTGCCTTATCAGCATCCAACAACAACCTTCTCACTCACTCTAGCATAGATGCACACAAACACATGAACACACAAACTCACACACATACACCAACTGCATTCGCAAGTTGCCATACACACGCGAACACGCACAATCATCAGAACTGGATCTCTGAAATGCATGGTTTGGCATTGATAGAAGCTACATCATTAGCACTTACAACTATACAGTTACATACAGCTTACTTTTAGTTCGACTTAAGTTCCAAAGACTATTTAGTGATCATTTATTTATAATTAGCATCTGCAGTGAAGCATGTGGATTGATAATGATGTATTATAGTCAGCTTTTTCATGCATCAAATGTACAGTATTTCTATTATGCAACTACACAACACTTCCCAAAAGTACAATTCAGTGTTTGTTACAAACCATGGCATTTACCTAAGTGTGTCATCCATGCTTTACGACATGCGTTTTACAATTTCACACAAATCAACCATTCACTGTCCTTTCCTTTTGAATGTTGCATTAATATAATTATTGGTAATAATATTTTACGTTTTCTGTCATATTGAAAAGAAAAATAGCAAAAAAAAGCTGTCTCTCGGCCTTCGCTAGCTCCAGTGACAACACAGGTTTGAGTGTTCTTATCTAACCAAAACATTCACCTGCTGTTAACTGTTGTTTTAGCGTTACCTATCAAAGCTTTCACATCTTGTGCCAATTTACATTTTTACAATCTGCAGGCTTTAGTAGATTACTGAACACAGATATTTAGTGGGAGTGCATCAACTACCTTCCTTTCTGCATCAGATCTTGATCTTGTTAGTGCTTTTGTATAGTTTTGCACCCCCCCCCCAAAAAAAATGTCTCTCTCCTTGTTCTTTACACACACGCAAACGCACACACCCCCCCCCAAAAAAAAATGTCTCTCTCCTTGTTCTTTACACACACGCAAACGCACACACACACACACAGCTTAAAGTGGCAAAGTGCTGAGAGAGGCCGGGGAGATGACTCAGCATCTTTATGACCTCAACAGAACTGCCCCTCTGTGACGTTTGTATGCGTGTGCTTGGTGCTTTATGACAGCAGAGTGTAGCTCAGCAGGTTGTGTGATAAAAAATAAAGACTTAGGGAGATATAGCGAGTATGTCATTACATGACATTAATTTTATGTTGTATCTCTCTGTCCCATCTCTCTGTCTTCACTCAGCATATATTCCTTCCATCTTGGAAGATGGATCCTTTACTTTTTCCTCACCCTTTTGAGGGCTAAGGGCAGATAAATACTCGTCCCATAATATATATTTGATTTTGAAAAATTGTGAACTGAACACAGATGTTATTTACTCGAAAAACCTGTAGGAAATTAGCCTATTATTATTTGTTTTAATGATATGAGAGCTTCATCAAATATTTGGTATGTAAAGGGTCCTTGAACCAATGTTTGTACCCATTTGGGGTATAAACCTAATTGATTTTACATCAAGGACAGAAGGAGCGTTTATAGTAGTCTAATTCGTATTTTTTTTATATCCCCTATGCCCCTTCTATGTTTTATAACATGCTTCAGGCCTACGTGATAAATATTTGACTAACTTCCCCTGGGAAAGCTGAGAACTCCTTGTCTGCATTTTTCCCTCCGCTACACTCTCCTACATTCCAGGCCAGGCAAGATTATTGACCATGAAAACAATATCCAATATCCAGAGGTCATAAAACGTCGACGTATAAGCATGAGCGACACCAGCTGTACACCTCCAACCTCCTCCTCGTCCTTCATATGAGGGCTTGGATGATGGTCAATCACGCACAGGACACATTATTCGAAAATGGTTCAACTGCACCTAATTTCTTGGATGCTACACAACTCTTAAAAAGGGACCTGCACAAGACACAGACCTTACTAGCTTGTCGTTCAGTTCTGTACAGCACTGTTATTAATATCAAATCTGAAAACTACGTATTTAGCCAAAGTTACAATGGGACGCTATATATTCTGAAAAAGCTCATATTTAAGTATACTCAATGTTGTGTCTGATACTAATACACTAATAACAAGCATTAAGAGAGTTTTGAATAAAGCGCAGCGTGTTGTCAGTACAACATGAGGGCCAGTGTATCAGGTATTCGATGAGTACCATTGCAAAACGTAGCAGTAACAACAATAACACGCCGACCATCCGTCGGCATTATAGGAACGTCCCCCCCCCCCCAACATATACACACGCGCGGGCGCACGCACACACAAACACGCACGAGAGACAAGACACATTTTAACCTTCAGTAGTGTGTGGTAGGATTGCTTCCCGGTCCCGTCCGTCCGGTAGTGTTCCTGCAGCCGGGATGCTCTCCCATGGCTGCGGCTGAATCCGTGTCCTCATACCGCAGCAGCAGCAGGAGGATGCGCCTGTCTGTCTGCTGAGGAGCAGGAAGGAGCACCATAGGCCACCCCTGCAGCAATTTAGAATGAACCTTGTTTTTTTTTTTATCTCGAGTCATTCGAACTCAGCAACAGACCGCTTTACTTATATTCTGTATCTTTCTTTGTTATTTTTATTTTACATTACATCAATTCAATGCTATATGTCAAGCCAACACGATACATGTCAGTGCTATAGTAACCATCAATTATTATACATACGGCATAAACTTATTAAAATGAAATATTACATGTACAGTTGATACGTGATATTAATGTATTCACGCACACACACACACACACACACACACACACACCTGCTAAATGGCCATTGAGAGCTATATTGTCAAAATAATGAATGTGCTGAATATCAAACAATTTAGTAAGTACATTTGCGTTTAACTTTGAAAATTACAACCGGAAGTGTAAATTAGGATCACCACAGAGAGCTAACCTACCATCCCATTGTTGCTTCACAACAGCTGCTAAATTATACATTGTTTTTTGGCTCTTTCGATGTTGACACAACGGTGAGCAGTTATTTAATGGTGACTAGAGTTAGGACGTGGCTGACACGAGGTCAAAACTGAAGAGCTCGGATGTGTATGTGCTTGTTAAATTTTGCAACCTCGCCCTACAGCTGACAGACTGTTAGCTTCCTTGTGGAGATCAGCTTGTTAGCTCGGCCGGCTAGCTGTACCTAGCACAATTACCAGATCCCTGGAAGTAATGCAGCTGAGGTAAGATGCTCTCTATCGTATCCACGAGTTCAAATATAATTGCATTTTCTCTATGGACGTATTGTTTATACGAACAGGACTATTGCAATGCTGACATCGTTAGCAAAGATAGGTTATCTCACTTCCGCTTTCGTCTTAACTACTTCTGTATTTACATTGCCAGCAAACCTATACTATGTATTTGAGCTGACAGCACATTGTTTAATGAATGAGAAATGTCTCCGTGAGAATACAACTGGAAACTTTGCTAGAGGTGAAACTGTCGTATTCCAGTCTTTACGGCGTAAACAAGTGTCACTGTCAGGAGCTAATTAGCTCAACTGTGCTCGGCGAGTGCTAACCTTCTAGTCTTGTGACCTGCAAGTTGTTCTCCACAAAGCCTCTGCGTTTTCATTTCCAGTGCATCGATGTGCGTTTTGTGGTGAACATTTCTACTGCTTTCTATTTCAGAAGCTTTGGATACACTGTGAGCCAACAAATCATGGGATCAAATAACAATATTTACAGATGAGGGTTCAGAAAAGCTTCCTGAACGCACTTTGTTGTCACTTTGTGGCTATGTCTGTTTGATGCATTATGGATTCTACTGTATTGTTTTCTTTTATTTTCTGTTTAAATGTACTTAAACAAGCAGAGGAATCCTGACTAATTTTGACTCTCTCGGCTCCTGGGATATTTCTCTCTTGTGTGTAGGGGTGTCCATCATTAAACCATCATGATGGTAGGTTCCCAGTGGGAGCTTCCTCCAGAGCTATGCTGTCGGCCCATGGCCTTTGTAGCATTGACTGGACTTGATGTGGTGTACAATGCTGTGCACCGGGCCATCTGGGATGCCTTTTGTGCAAACCGTCGAGCAGACAGAGTCCCCATTTCTTTCAAAGTGCTCCCTGGTGACCACGAGTACCCTAAATGTCGCACTAAGGTGAGGATCGAGAAAAACAATGATGATAATAATAATTGACAATTAAATAAGGGTTATATGTGATATAACAAACTAAAACATAAATTAATTCCAACACTGTTTCTGTCTGCATTTGTTAAAGGAATATGTGGTAAAACACCAAAATAAAAACATTATGTTTGTCATTTTATATGTGAAAATGTTATATTCTATTTAGGTATATGTAGATTTTGTCTGTATTTCTAACAAGATGCTACATTCCTGTCTGTGTAGCGAACTTCCTATGAGTGGTACATCCCTAAAGGCATCCTGAAAACAGGCTGGATGAATAAACATCTGAACCTGGTCCCTGCTCTGGTTGTTCTCTTCTATGAACTGGACTGGGATGACCCACAGTGGAAAGAGAAACATTCTGAATGTGCCACTAAAGTGGAAATTGTCAGGTGTGTTAACCGTTTGTCCTTTTAGAAAAGGTTTTAGCTGCTTTTGGCTTGATTTGTATTTTTTTTATGTATGTTCTCTATATTTGTGTGTCTGTTCTACACACAAAGGAAATGTGTGCTGATGATTAACAGTATTCAGAGCAATTGTTTTGCCCATGTCAAAACATAATTGGCCAATTCTTCCCATAATACATTACATTGTCATTTTTAGTAATAATATAGGGATTACATTTCTACATATGTTTCTGCTGAAGATTTCATGAGAGACAATGAATGAGAACAGTGTAAATAAATACAATATGTTGCCTCTTTTTGTGGTTGTAAATGGAACCTCTGACCCGGATTCCATTTTCCCCATTGTAGCAATCTACAAACTTGTAGATAGTCAAGGAAGTGATGGCAAAGTCAATGATTAAGCAGAAACATTACAGAATAAGTCTTATTGCGGTTGTCTATATTATGTGTGTTTGTCTTTAGAACCAGTCTTCAGGGCAGGAACACCAAGGTGGCTGTGGTTCTAATCCAGAAGAAAACTCCTCTTCCTCCAGGTAAATACTTCCTCTGAAACTTGTAAGATTCAACTTTTCCCATCGATCCAAGCATCACAGTGATTGTACAGTCTTACTAAATGAGCATTACAAAGATTTGTACTATGTCTTAAAAAAATGGAATGGTGTTCTATATGTTATCTGCCTTTCTCAAAACTGGAAAATCTTAAAATGACTGATGATTTGTGCTTTTTTAATGCTGATGCAGCCCAAAAAACCTTTTTCACCTTGCATTCTAAGATACTGTAGGGCAGCTCACAATAGTTCAATGTGTCTCTCCTCTCACCCTTAACAGCAGGTTGCTGGTAGGAAGTCAAGCACAGCAATATTTTAAAACCAAACTGTCTTCAAACAACATGTTGGAATGTACAAACATTCAGCATAGTTCTCTTACTAGAACTGCTATACCAACTCTATTCTTGTGTGTACAGGGGAGGACCTGGTGGCGTCAGAGAGGGCGGCTGCTCTTTGTAATGCCTGCGATCTTTCTGGCAAGAGTCTCTTTGTACTGCCGCACACTGACCACTTGGTGGGCTACATTATAAGGTAAGAAACCATTCAATGTATAATGGATGGTCACCAGTAGGGCAGGAAGGTAAGGTTGAAGCTGAAATTACACATGTAACACTCTGATCTGATCCTGCAGGTTGGAGAATGCCTTCTATGAACATGCTCAGACATACTACTACACTGAGATTCGTCGTGTCAAATCGCACAAGGAGTTCCTTAACAAGACAACACATCAGGTATGTGCAACCACACTTGACTCACTAATTCGGAGTAGAGACATTTTAAGGTTGAATTGAATTCAGCATACTGGCACTGCACAAAGAATGAAAGACAGACAACAAGTAACTTGACATTGCTTATAAGCATCTTTTAAACTTCACATCCCCCCTTGTGTTACCAGCTGCTGTTCGTCAGACACCAGTTTAAAATCGCTTTCTTCAGTGAGCTGAAACAGGACACACAAAATGCTCTCAAGTAAGTAGTAGTAATAGGTTTCGGGACACAGACACGCCTATGAAGAAGAAGTGTTTATTGTCTCACACAAACATGCACATGCATGGTCACAGAGCAGTGGGCAGCTTAAGAGCGCCCGGGGAGCAGATGTTTGGGGGAGTAAGTGCCTTGCTCATGGGCATTAGGTAGAGTCTCTTCTGTTAGTTGGCAGGATTCTTCCTTCCAGGAGAGTGCGCTTCGAGGGCTTGAACCAGCGACCTTCTGGTTGGAGGCGTGTTCTATAATATTTATAATAACATCTGGGTTAAATATTAAATTGTACCTGGGCTGTTTTTGAGAACAACTGTGTTTTTTTGGAAGGTATTACAGAACTGCATACAGTCTTGTCCATGAGCTCAGAGCTCATGAGTCCAACATGTTGGAGATCAAAACTATGGCTGGATTCATCAACTATAAGGTATGTTTGTTTCTCTCTTTCTAAAGTAGGGAGTGAACAGTTAACCTTGGACAGGCTCAGATTATTTATACAGTACACAAAGTTTAAATCTGCGAAATAACAATAAATCATTATAGCTTATAGTAATTGTGGGTCTGACAATGGCAAGACTTGTACATTCTTTTGCATAGCATGTTGGCTGAGCAGTCCAACTATGAAAAGATGCTCACCCTCCTCTAAGAACAGAGAGAATGCGGAATCCCAGTATATCACTAATGTAGAATTTCAAAGTTCAAATCTTTAATTAATCTCATTAAAGTGAACACATGACTTTAATTGAATTTATAATACATCAGTCTAATGTTAGCTCTATTATCACAGTTTGTTATTTCCAAGCCTTAAACACACTGGAGAGGTGCCTTCTTTCTTTCTCACGTGTTCCATTGAGAAGAGCAGTGGGTCAGTAGGGTTGGAGGGGGGCACTGAGGAAAAAATGTAACATTTTATCAGCCTAAGAAAATGTGTGTCTGTGTCTGCTCTCTTTTTGTCTCTAGATTTGTCGTCTGTGTTTCCAACATAACACTCCGCTAGATGCTATAGCCCAGTTCAGGAAGCACATTGACCTGTGTAAGAAGAAAATTGGCAGTGCTGAACTTGCCTTTGAACATTCTGCATGGATGTCTAAACAGTAAGATAAACAAACTATATGTGAACTCGTTTAAAATCATACATGCCTAAAAATACATGCATTTCTTCATACGTACAGTATACTTGTGCTTAAGTAAGTAAGTCATGGATTAAATTGTTGTTAATGAGTATGTTCATAAGTGATTAACAAATCAATACAGTAGTTTAACCATAAATGTGTACTTGCACACACTCCTAGCACATCTTTTTTGTGCTTGTATGCACTTTATTAAATATTCAAATACACATGTCTTATTCATACAATCACTCGATCAGGGAATCATGTGAAACCCCTACATTTAAAAAGGCTGGGGCTTCACTTAATGTAAATAAAATCAAACATCAAATGATGAAATAAAGTTATCTCTGTGACTTTGATATGATTGTTGATGTCAGACGGCTGGTAATAGTACCTTTTTTAAATTACATGCTGTATCACTGTTGGAAGCACACTTGCAACAATGCTCTAATGTCCATAGGTCATGGTATAACTCTTCCTGTCTGTTCATGTGTCACTTTTTTCAGGTTCCAGTCGTTTGGTGAACTGTTTGATGAAGCGATAAAATTAGGTCTGACAGCCATCCAGACACAAAACCCTGGTTTCTACTACCAGCAGGCCGCCTGTTATAGCCAGGAGAGGAAGCAGCTGGCACAGCAGCTCTGTCAGGTAATACTGCTGCTACTGCTTCAAAACAACAGTAACAGTAATGCTAGTAGTACTGTGCACATGCACTGCTTGTTTCAATTAAAACAGTAGGTGTACAAAAAGAATATGGCCTCGACATGGAGTTTACTCTGTATTAAGTCAAAATAAATAAATAAATTCAGTTTGTGATAAAGATGTACATTATATATATTTTTCTTATTAATACCAAATCTCTTTAACCAAAATATAACCATATGTTTTTACAGAGCACTCAATCAGAGAATGACAAATCTTTCTGCTTTTGATTTGTGCATCCCAGGGATGTGCATGTTGTTACTGAGGTGCACATGAGTGTCAATCACAATAATCAACACTCAGGCCTACATCAGTCCATAGAAACAGCAACATGTCCACATAATGTGGGGTAACTGTGAGAGCTGCGGCAGAGAATACCTACTCAGTTGGTTACTATGTCCCCAGAGTCTATTTTGAGAGTAACTTTTTATCATTAGTTAATGGTCCAATGGTTAATGATGAGCATCTCCTTACAGAAACATCATACCAACCATTTACCAGCATAACTCTGACCTATACCACTTTAGCACTATTAACTGACCATGACTAATTAGCAACTAACGGTTTATGGTTCTAGGCTGGAGCGAATCATCCCTCCCCAGACCCCCTGGACACTCAGAGTGGAGGACTGGACTTCTATGGGCAGAGACCATGGAGACAAGGACACCAGAGTAGGCACAAACATGCTATTTTTCCAATGAATCATTAATGCATGTTACACACAAAAAGTGTTGGGATAACGTAATGAAAAGCATCACGACATCATAATCTATTAATAACCAACTCTTTCAGAAATGTGTGGGTAAAACACGACTTCTATGCTGTTTGTACTTCAGGCATTGATCCTCCAGATGTAGAGAAAGAGAAGACTGGGATCCTGGCTCTACAGAGCAGAGAGAGAGATGTACCACATTCTGTAAGTAAAGTTATACAGTGCTGTCTGTCAAATACTACCACCTTAGTTTAATAGTTCTATGGACTGTGACTTAAAATACACATAAGCAGGGGTGCACATAACAGGTACGCATGCACTGCAAAAATCTGGAATGCGTACAGTCACTTGTGTCACTAAGCAGTGTTGTCAATAGTGCATGTCAATAAAATGCTGCATATTGTTTAGAGCAATGCACGTGCTGCTGTTAAATATTGAAATGTCCTGCAGTGATATGGAAATTCCCACAGCTACTGCCGGTCTACAGTGTAAATTAAAAAGTATTCTTTTCTCTGGCTCTGCCGCTACAGGAACTGATAATAGCCCTTCTCAGTAATGCTGTTGCCCAGTTTAAGAAGTACAAGTGCCCCCGAATGAAGAGTCACCTCAGTGAGTATAAAAACTTGTGCTCTCATAGGGGGGTAGGGGGCAGATCTAATCAATGCATTGAACTTTCTCTACAATAGTTCTTTGTATAAGCCCCAACGCCTTTGTTCACTCAGAAAAACAAAAATCAGCTTTGTCGTTTAAGTAAGCGTATGTCCCGTTGCATATTCTCATGGGAGTTGCATTTACAGTATACACATCGATTCACCATTTTTCACTTCTAACATTATAAAAGGCCTGAAACATTAGAGATTTTTTTCTGAACTTCTAAGCATAGAATGTCTCAGTGTATTTTGAATCAGATTCTAACTGTGTTTAACTTGTTCGCTTTCAAGGTTGGCACTTAGCTATAGGTCATTGTGTCCCCAGGATGCATCGATGATTACACTTCTAGAAAAGTGTGGCCACACGTTTCTCAGAACACATTAAGATGTAATCTGAGTGATGGACTCTTAAAGGCATCCTCAATGCATCTTGGTTGCCTTGCACCTGAACTTCAAGCAGTCTACTTGTGATCCACAGGTCCTTCCATGTTTCCCAATGATCTACACACAAATGAGAATGGCTGATCTTCATTATAATTGATTCCACTGTTATTATATTTTATATTCAGTTTTAGAATCATTGTCAATGTGTGCAATTGTATTTTTTTTACCTCTCGAACAGTAAACATTTTATGGTTGCATGGTGAGGACAGCTCAGATTCATACTGATAATATGATTGGTGATCTTTGTTTAACCTTTTAACAATCATTTTCCATCTCTTTCATAGTGGTGCTAATGGGAGAGGAATATTACCATGCTAAAGACTACACCAAAGCCCTAAAGTAAGACATTTCTCTCCATGTTGTACTTTTTTGCTCTGGCGGTCACACTCACTACCCAAAGTATTTTTATATATACTGTGGCAAACAATACATCAATACTCGGTAGTGGTAAAGGCCATCCAGTGTCGAAAAGGCAATATTTACTTTGGCCACTTCCGTAGGAACCTTTTGGCGAGATCGTGAGTAGATACAAAAACGGGTAGGGCCTAATCGCTCGATTACTTCATC
This sequence comes from Colistium nudipinnis, assembly GCA_016785305.1. NCBI lineage: Eukaryota > Metazoa > Chordata > Actinopteri > Pleuronectiformes > Rhombosoleidae > Colistium > Colistium nudipinnis. Next base: position 480,130 of record JAFBJU010000069.1, read on the forward strand.
CCCTCTAGGCATAGGGGTAGACAATCGAATTTGGAGATTTCATAAAGTTTCTTCAAGTCATTGCAGAACTTATCAGTGCCATCCGGCTTAGGAGTCAACACAATGGGGCTGGACCAGGCAGGTTTTTCACCCACTCCAGCCTTGACGTCAAGGTGCCCCTCATGGTCTGTATTCGGATGTGGGATACTCCCGAGTCTTTCCATGGATGTGTCTTGGATCCCGATTCTAATGGGTAGTTTGGTGGTAAGGTAGCTGCTGGTCTGCTGAGAATTGGTTGGCCAAACTGTCAGTATCGGTTCATCCTGGACCGGACAGTTCCGAGCTAAATGGCCCTCCTGGCCATAGGTATAGCACTTTCAACGGTCTTGATTTACCAGCGGTCGGCGCCGGCGCTTAGGTTCTCCACCCGACTGCTACACAGCAGTTCCACTGTGACCTGGTGGTTTTCCAACACCGCTACCAGGTCATATACTGTTGCTGGGCCGCTCTGGGAGGCATGTCGTTTTTCATCCACAGTTAGAGCTCTTTCGCACCGGTCCATCACAATTATGTCAAGAGCTGGGGGTCTATCACCAGTGGTTAGCCAGCCACGGGGTCAGGCGTAGTGAGGCCGAAACCTGGGGACGGACTGGTGTGAGTCATAGGTGGAGGAGTGGAGCCGTTGGGCCCTTGTCTGGTGGTTGTGACCAAAATGGGCTAAAATGGCTCCCTTTAAGCCATTGAACTTATTCATTTCTGGTGAGATGAGGTCCCGACAGGCTTTTTGGGCTTCCCTGCTTAAAAAGGGGGCTAGTAATCCTGCCCACAGCTCTCTTTCTGCAGTTCCTTCAAAAATATAGAGTTAAGCCTCAATGTCATCTTAACCACTCTGTTTAGTTAGCACTTTACCTGGTTCTGTACGCTTCTATGGCTTGATTAATCGCTGGCCCAGAGTAGTCATAGCATCGTGTAATGCTCTAATGCTTTGAGCCTGCTGGGTTTGGATTTGGATGAGCTGGGCTAGTGCATCCTCCATAGTGTCGCACGTTTGCTGTCTCAAAGTACCTATTTATTGGGAATCTATAGTGCTGGAAACAAGTGCCCGCATTCTCCACCAAAATGTGGCAACCCAGGGGGCTTTTGATGCAAGAGTCACAATAAAGTATGAGACTCAGAGACAGTTGGAGCTTAAAACGTAAAGTGTATTTTAATAAATAGTTTAGGGGAAAGGGATATGGGCCAAACTGTAACATAGGTTTCTTCCCATCCAGGGTCTTTGGTATTTTCCACTTTCCTGTGGGGTAGAGCAGAGAGAGAGGCAAGTGGTGGTGATTACCTATGGATTCCAGTTGTTAAAGAGAGTGGTTGGTTTTCTTCCCCCCAAAAAAGTATCTCTCTCGTGCTGCCTGCTGAATCCTCTCCTCACACATACTCTATCCTGCTGCAGCTGTGTCATTTAAGGGCTCCCCTTGATTACCTGGTCAGAGGCAGGTGTGTGTGTGCTCCCTGGTTTGCCACAATACATACAGTACATACTGTATAATAAAACATATTATATATATATGTATGTATTTAAGTATGTATGTTAATTAATTTGATTAATTTAAATTTAAAACTTTAGATTACTTGCAATATTATCATTATTTTTTTGTTTTCATATTTTCTTTTAGTTACTTAAACAAAAAAAAAAGTATTATACATTTTTGGTGCTACATCAATGAGTGGTGTGATTTAGGTAGGTAGTCCAGTGAAGGACCAGCATGCACCTTGGGTGGACCTATGTTTTCTATACCAGAGCAAAAGAGGAGACAGGAAATGTAATCATTTTGTTCTTCTGTTTATTCATTGTTGGAAATTAATAATCTGAAAGGGAAACACAATCATGAATTTTGGACAGTGGAATTATTTGCTTGTGTAAACCACATTCCCATGATGCATCAGGGGCCTTTTAATTTCATGCCCCATATCCATTGCATCTCGACAGCTTTTATAAAGAAGCTTGTAACAGTCAATACTAAAGCAGAAAAACCTAAACTAAAGCAAAACCTAAAAATACTTTTGTGTGTTTTTTAAAATATACTATTCATAAGTATTTTTAGGTTTTGCTTTAGTTTTTTTTTTTATATTCTTATATTTTATTGGGGGGCCGGCCGTGTCTCTCTTCTGGTATTTAAAATAGTCTGTTGTTATCTTTTGGTTGTTTTTTTGGTCAAACCTCATGCAATGCATAGCAATCAAAGACGGAGCATCTTAAAAAGCTTCTTACTGCTGCTGCTAAGTTATTGACTGTGTGTGTGTGTTTGTTATGTTATCAGGCTATTGGACTACGTGATGTGTGACTATCGTACAGAGCGATGGTGGGGACTCCTGACAGCCATATTGACCACAGCTCTGCGTTGTGCTTATCTAATGGCCAGTGTCAAAGACTACATCATATACTGCATGGAGCTTCTTGGCAGATGTAAGCAACAAGACCTACAAACAAATTCTGAAGCATCAGTGGTCGATCACTACTATCTGTTTATCTTAATACAAATATATATTGATTACTTAAATGACCCCCCCCCCCAAAACAAGTTTTCATATGCCTCAGATTTTAATTTAGAGTTGCCAAAAATGACTTACAGGTGTTTAAGTTGTGTTTTTTAAAGATTTCCAACACTCCTCTAATCTACTCTTATATATTTAAAAAGAAACTGAGGTAGGTATAGTCTTAAAGGAGTGATACAAAAAAAACAAAAAAAACAAACATCGATGTTAACATTCTGATGCCATAAGCAAGATCAAGACATACTGTAAGCGTAGTCCAAATTCAAAACACAAAAGGCTCAACTCTTGAAAATCTAATGATACATTTTTTTTGTAGCTTCAACACTGAAGGAGGAGCAAAAGTTGCGTATTGAGAAAAATCTCATCAAAGTCCTGATGGTGAGTTGATTATCACATAATGCAACTACAAAAGCTCTGCGAAGATTAAATGCAACATGAAAGAGCTAACATGGCAGTGTTAGGCTACAGACAATGTACACTGTACATGTTGGGATGTAAGTGCATGAATTAAGGTTATGACTGAAATGTATTTGCCCTGACTGTCACTTATACTTTCTCTGCTCTGCACGGAGCCAAGCTCTTCTCTTACTTACATCACGTCTTTCTCTTATCCCTTAACCAGAACGAGGTTCCTGACTCTGAGCCGGAATGTGATCTGTCCTCTGTTAGTGCAGCCAGGTTGCTGTGGAATGAGTGCATGGCTGTGTCAAATGAGTTGACTATAGAAGTGCAGGACTACATACCATTCAGTAAGTACTCACACATTTAAACATTCACTAAAATGACTGTACACATTTAAAACAATTCACATTTATATGAAGAAAAGATGTTCACATTGAAGAGTCCTTCATTTCTTTCTCTCTTTGATTTCAGTCCAGTGTAAGGCCAAATTCCAGTCTCCCAGTTTCCATGTAGACCAGCCCATCCAACTTCAGGTCTACCTTCGAGCTGACGGTCCACATCCTGTATCACTGAACAAGTTGGCTGTCAGCCTCAGTAACCAGGTATACAAACAAACATACACACGAAAAATATATTTTTTTATAATAGGTTGTATTCCCATTTGCTTCATTTTATCGGAGAGCAATCATTGTATTTTTGAAGAAATATAACAACTTCTTTGACAAATGTAGGAACAACTAAAAGCTTTGACATTTTTATCATCTTTTTATACCCAAATATAACGTATAACTAACTAATGTATTTTTCATGATTTTTTGTTCATGAAAGCCTAACACTAATGTGTTTGTGTGTTTAGGAGTACAATCAGTGTTGTGTGGTGGAGTCGTCAGGTCAGGAAACTATGAGCTTATTGCCAGGGAAAACCAAATGCTACAACTTCAGCTTTGTAGCAAAGACTGAAGACGTTGGCAAAAAGATTGAGGTGAGTGCGTAAAAGATAAGATTTAGAGTAAGAAAATAAATTTTTGCTAACTCAGTTTTTTCCTTTAGATAACCGGTATTGAGGTAATGCTTGTTAGTGGCAATGGCCGCTGTGTGTTTCTGAGCTGGAGAGGAGCTGGTGGAGATGCAGCCTCTACCCATGAATCCTTGCAGGCCAGCAAGTCATCGCGTCGATGGGGACGAGGCATGGAGACACGTCAAGAGGTGGACTGGGACAGTCTGATCATGCAGCATAGCACCATGTAAGGCTCGGTTCAGATATAACATTACCCCTACAAAGCTTTACACAAAGTTTGAAATGTTCAAGTTTGTTTCTTTTTGTGTAAAGGATCATTTCCAGAGTCCCAAAGATTTCCGTTAAGCTAAGCCACCAGCCTCCTGCACTCAACAATGAAATGTACTGCATCAGGCTCACCATCGAAACACAGGAGGAAGGGGTGTCAAAAGATGTCAAACTGACAGCTGGCCTAAAACCAGGTACAGAAGAAATATTGTTATAGCACGATACATCTGTTATGAGCACAAATTGGTTCATTTGATATTTATTTTAAAGCTAATCTAGGTTAACTGTGCCATGATTACAACTCTGAATGTTGACTATCGCCACATCTCAACAGAAAGAAAACACATCTTTCCTAATATAAGAAATCTGTTCACCATGCTATTGAAATATATATCACTGTTCTCTGTCTGGTATAGCATACAAAGGAGCTTTTCTGTAGAATAGTTAAATTACTGTTATTTCTTTTATCACTTTTTTTTATTTTTATGTTTTATTTTTATGTTTTCCTGATTGATCTCTCTAGGCCAGGATGCCAATCTAGGCCAGACCACACACGTGACACTCGATGGCTCAAAGGTTTGCGATGACACTGCGCCAGCTCTGCTGCCTGATGTACCCCTGGGAGACTTGAAACCAGGCAAAAAGGTAAGGATACATTCAATATCAAATTTTTTACATTCATTTTACTCAAAAAACCATAATTTATATGATCGATTTGTGAACTTCTAATACCCATAAAAACGATTTCTTTTTGTATGCGTTTGTTTCTAGCTGGAGAGCTGTATATATGTGAAGTGTGTGACAACTGGCCCTCGGGTGTTCTTGTTCCATGTGGCCTACAGCATTGATACCATAGTAGAGGGACGACAGATTGTCTGCAAATGCCATAAGGTATTCAACCTTATTCTCCTTTAACTGACAGACACAACTAACAATTGACAATATTTCCACTGCCTGTATAAAATGTGTAATGGTTTAGTGCATTCTTTTTTTAAAGCTTAGTTTGCTTAGCTTACCTGACTGACTGCTCTTTTTTGGTTTTGTTCTAGGATGAGACCGCTACCATAGAGACTGTGGTTCCATTTGAGGTGTCTGTTAAGTTTGTGTCTACCAAGGTGTGTAATTTCATAAGAAGTGTGTGTTCTACTGGCTACAGTCTATTGTTTAGGACTTTTCAACAATGTTACCTAGAGGGATTTATCAGAAAAATGCGTAATTTGCATACTGTTTGGATGTTTGGTTTACACAATGTACCACAGTGCTTTGGTTATGCTGATTATGTAGCAGGCATCTGATCATTATTTGATCTGATTATTTATAGCTTTTGAGAATATAAAATAAGTTTGTTTCTGCTTCTGCTTCTAATCCGATTGTAGTTTGAGCCACTGGACCAAGTAGCGGTGGACATTCCTTTCCTGTTAATGACGGACATATTCTCCTCTTCTCCCTGGCCTCTTCTGTTGGCCTCCTCCTCTCTACATCTACTCACTATGACAAGCAACACACCACAGCTTCAGTCCCAGCTAAATGAAGGTACCCAAATCGTTTTGAGATTTCCCTTGCAGAGAAGTCTTTGAGACTAAAGCTTTTATTCATACATTTTTAATAAATCATTTATAAATAATTTGTGTATGTATGTGCAGTGGTTTTGCAGACAGGTGAGTCTGCCAGTGAGTGTTTCTGTCTTCGTTGTCCACCATTGACCAACAGCAATAACACAGTGGCTACAGGACAGTACTTGATATCATGGAGGAGGTATGGACACACGCACAGACACACACACACACACACTGATCGGGAGCATGTGCCTGTGTGATGGGTTGGTTTGATGATCCGTTTTGACTTATTTTTAACAGGAAGCTCTCCAGTGCAGAGAGTCCTCTCATTCAGACTGTAGTCACTCTGCCTCATGTCATTCTGGAGTCTGTCCCTCTCTACATCCATGCTGGTCAGTATACTCTTCTCATGTGCTGCACACAAGCATATATCCTATGTCATATTTTCATATGTAAATGTTAATATCTCTGTGATCTTATAGGTGTTGTATGTGCATAAACTTTGCCCATTCAATATTTATTTTTATACATTTAACACAATATACATTTTATACAGTTAACACCTAATTTAATCATTTCCCATTTGGTTTTACCTTGGTGCAGATTTACCATCCTTTGGGCGAGTCAGAGAGTCTTTACCAGTCCGTTACCATATAGAAAACAGAACAGCTCTGGTGCAGGAGGTGGACATGGCTGTTGAACCTTCTGATGCCTTCATGTTCTCTGGACTCAAGCAGGTATGGCCTTGCTCTATACATTTGTGTACCTAAGTTTTCATAAAAGTTTTTAGTTTTGAGAAGTTTGGACCTTGTATGCTGTTTTCTGTCCGATTATCCAAGTCTACTTTCTCGAACTAGAATCCTCCATTAATTTTACATTTGACTGCAGTTTTCACACAATCACTATTTAGCTGGCACAGCCTTTGTTTACCCTATATAAATTGGAAGTATTTATTGAGTAACTAATGCAACAAAACGATGCATTAATAGAGAATATGTTTGTGTGTATCTGTGCAGGTGCGTCTTCGTATCCTTCCTGGCTCAGAGCAGCAGATGGTGTATAACTACTACCCTCTAATGGCTGGTTACCAAACACTGCCCCAGCTTAACATCAGCCTGCCCCGCTGCCCGACCACCAACACAAACACTCTGAGGCGCTTTCTGCCTCAACGCATCTTTGTCAAGGTAATGCACAGACATTTGCATCACTGTCTTAGCATCTGACTTTATTATGTCAATGTGAAAACATTTCCTCTGTTATTCCTCAGCCCCAGGGTCGTCAACTGGATGATGCCTCCATTGCGGCAGCTTGAAAAGAGTGCAACCTGTTGATTGTAAATATTAGAATAAAATCAGCGTGTTCTAGATGTATGATTCGTCAAAGATTAAAATATTAACACTTAACTGTTTTACATTGTTGCATAAAAGCACCCCAGTAAACACATCTGTTGAGCTAGAGCGGTTACAGTGTGCTCGGAGTGAATGTGATGACCTGAGTGTGACAGGAGGCAATTGAATGAACCGATACACTAATGTTCATGTAACAGTAAAAATCTTGTATGAATCCTGTGTGGACTATATGCAAATAGGGTAGAGTGGAATACATGGAACCTGAATTTTATGAAGGCTTAATTAAATTGAATTGATGTATACTGTGTTTTGTCTGCATTTGATTTTAGTTAAGTGTTTTAATAACACTGCAAAGTCTTTAAGGTAATGTTTTGCAGAAATCCAAAAAGGGTATTTAGCAACTACATTACACAACAATTACTGCATGTAATTTGAATGTTCACTACATTTTCACAAACTTTCCTTATAGTCTGTATAACAATCAATGTATACACCTCTGATACGTTCGAATGAATGTGTCTTGATGTGTTCTGAAAAGCTAGTGTGTCCACTGTGGTTAAGTGTTGGATCGAGATAACGCCGAGACTCCGCCCCCTGGCGCTTATGCGCCTACGTGGCTGAGCAGGCACAACTCCCGTTCAGGCAGTCCATTATCGCGATAGTTCTGAACAACCGATTTCAAACTGGTTGGCGCGGCTGTTGAGTGTATAGAAGACTGCGCTGACGAGGTAAACACGTTCACTCCGGATATTGTGTACGTTTTTAAATCGTTGTCAATGTCTGCTGTTTTTATGTATGCGGTCGCTTCAAGGGAACAGTCATGACTGATGTCCTTTCTGTGATTAAAATAACTAGCTGGGCAAGTAACTCAAGCGCAATTGTCAGCGGTGGTCATATGTTGAAACGCGACAAATCAGTTAATAAATCCCACACGTGCTGTCTATGGGGGTGGATATGTCTCCAAAGTATTTCTCTGAACAGATTAACACTCACACATAATTTCTGACTTTCGTGTCGATTAATGACGAGCGTTAGGCTCGGCTATTAACTACGAACACATCCAACAGGGTTTTATTGCCACCATGACAAACCGAGTGTGTGCTCAAATTATGTTGGACCCGGGAGAAAGAACACACACTTATGGCTGTAATATAAGGCATTATATGTGTTTGATCAAAACTTGGTTTAAACTTGTGGGCTTTACATTACAAAGGATATATTTTTTGGTTGGAGAGATTACCCGTGTATGTAGTATTTTGCGGTTTTGCATTGCGGGTTTTTCGTAGTCTTAATGTTGCTAACAGACGATCATTGCACAAACGCATGTCACAACACCGAAGAGCAACCTCCTCTGGCCAGGACTCAGCTGTCCATCTACATCTGAAGGACAGTGGACACTCATTTGAGGATGAAAACGTTCACATTCTGGCCAGAGAAGACAGATGGTTTGAAAGAGGAGTAAAAGAAGCCATCTTTGCTAGAACATAGAAACCGTCACCAAACAGAGGTGGAGTTTTAAGACACCATCTCTCAGCCACTAACAATGCTGTCCTTCACTCTCTCCCTAGGAAGGTAAACAAGAACAATAACTCAAAGGATAGCTCAGGCGAAACCCACAACCAAAATCTGGGCCAGATGGCCAACGACCTGCAAGTTTGACACAATGGTCCTCTAATTAGGTACTCATCCTCTGATTAGCTATTATTTTTGCAGAGGATACATACCTGAACTTTTCCAGCAGCTAGTTAGAACTGAAGAAGCCTCTCGGATGAGAGGTGAAACGTCTTCAAGAAATGTTCAACCAGTCCAGTTGCCTACTTGAATCGCACTTGATAACAGACGATCATTTACATTCTTCGCTGATGATGAGCGGAGAAAGACTGAAGATCTTGCAGTGTTAGAAGACTAATTAATAAACCCATGTTGATTTAGTGTGAATGATCAGCTCTTGGCCTTGTGCGTGACGTTCAAAGCAGATTTTACATTTAACATCACTCTTTACCCCCGTTTGGCAGATGGAAGCCATGGAGGAGATTCCAATGCTCAGGAGGCAGCTGAGGGAGAGGGATGAGCAGGTCCATCAGGCTGCTCAAGCTGGATTAGATCTCCTCAAACAGCAGATGGAACTCCAAAATAGACTGGATGAACAAAGAGTAGAGATGACCAATGCAATTGAGGTATTTCCCACACACACTACCTATGCAGATAATTTCGTTTTGAGGTTTCCTCCCCCCAAATCACTTATTTTATATGAATGATTATTTCAGGATAAATTCTTCAGCTTATCACTAAATCCTGGGGAAGCTTGAGTATCATAGACAAACTGCTTTAAAATTCTATGTGTGCCCTATGTGATGTGTGTTCCACAGGCCCTTGAGCAAGACAAGTACTCTTTGCAGAAAGAAGTAGAGTTGAAGAATCGGATGCTGGAGTCACTAAAGTCAGACTATGCCTGTGTGAAGAAACAGCAGGGACAGCAGCTTGAGGAACAACAGCAGCATCTGAAAAGGAGCCACAGCATTGCTCTCAGTGAGCTAAACAACAAGGTACATGAACCTGTGCTGTTTTCTATCCCAAATGTATAACAAATTGAAACGCTATTAGGTATCGCCTGTTAACTGGCCATACCTCCTCTTTAATGTAAGGTCAATTGCCTTTTAGTAACATCCTCGTAGGATCACTTTCATATAGTTTAGATTCCTTTTATATATCCATTAAAAGTTATTTACTTATTATTTAAATGCCTTTTGAAAGGCACTCTTCGTTGAATGAATTATCACCAATCCTGCAGTTGCAATTCACAAGTCAATGTAGGAGCTTCCTATTAGTAACCAGACAAAGCAACGACAAGACATACATTATTCTGGTTAGGTTTGTGATGATAGATTGTTGATGATTCTACCCCCAAACTAGCAATCTACAGAAAGAGAGGAAAGAACCAGGATTCAAAAATGTTGGCATTTAAGTGACATATTCAAAAACAAATCGTTGTGTGTGTATTTACTACTGCAACCATATCAAGGTAGTTAATTGCATAAATTCATATATGATGTCATTTTTTTTTCAGATGCTGAGGTTGCAGTCAGCTCTGGAGGAATCTCAGCTGAATGAGAAACAGCTGAAACATAAACTTGAGGTGCAGACGGATACTCTAAATAACAAACTGGAGGAGCTGCATGCTCTGAATGAAAACACCCAGAGCTCCTTGACATCTGAGATGATGGAGGTGCAGATGAAGATCAGGGAGCTGGACACTGTTAAGGTGAGTAGAGGCACATATAAGATCTAAAACCTATTATATATGGAGTGTAACAGCTTATCTCTTTTGGTACACTTACTGACTGAGACATAGTGTGCTTGCTTTTCCCTTCAGGTGGAGCTGAATTAGTGATTAAGGTGATATGATATCCAAATCAAATTGTATTTGTGTAGCCCATACTCACAACCAAAACAATTAGCTTTATTAGGGCTTCACAATCTGAATAGAGTGCGACATCATCCCGTAACCCTCACAAGGATAAGAAAAAACTGCCCGTACTCTAAATCCATTCTTTTAAGCTGGAAATCTTCCAATAGATTGTTACTTTGCAGGTAGTCACATAATTGCTTTTCAACAACCTTTTCTAAAGTTTAGGAAATTCATGAATATTTTTTGTCTCACAGGTAGAGTTGGAGCAAACTCTGCAGGATTCTCAGTACAAAGAGCAGCAGCTAGAGCTGACAAATAGCCGCCTTCAATATCACCTGGAGCAAATAATAGAAGAGAAAGAGGAGCGGGAGAAAGAGGCCATTTCCTGGTTAAATGCATTAGAGGTAAAGATTGCACCATTTAATGAATGACTTGAAATACTCCGATGTTATGTTTATTTAACTTTGATCTTTATTATTTGTGCAAAGTTACATTCTTCTTGTGTCAATTGTCCATTACTCACTGAGCATACTGAGTTATGTGATCGCTTTATTGGGGACACCACACTGAAACTTTGTAGTTCCTCCCTTTGTTTTTGGGCCACATCAGTTCTTCATGTCACTGTTTCCACAATATGTTGGGAACTCTCCTCTGTGATTCTGCTCCATGTTGACATGACTACATAACTACATTTCTGTAGATCTATGTGCTGCACATTCAAAGTGGCCAATCTCCTCTAATAACACATGTCAAAGGTGTTCCACTACAGCTACATAAGGTGACTAATGAGGCCACTGAAATTCACTGAGCTCACAGTCATGTTTACTTTTGATTTGTGAGATGAAGCATCATAATGTTGGAAATAGAACTGTGGCCATTAAGAGGGTAGCCATGATCAGATCAATACTGAGAACTTGACATTCTAAGTATGTGACTGATGATTGATTATATAGTTAGGTCCCAAAGCATGTGAAGAAAACATCCCCCACACTATCAAACCAACATTGTGCTTGCGTAGAATAACCAAACAAAAGCCATGTCTATAGCTGCTAGTAACAACACATGCCACCTGGTAAGGTGTCATTCACATGTGGTCCAGTTATACATGATGAAATGTGCAGCTCTGTGTACCTCTTTGTTAATCTGTCTCTTATGATTTGTGTCTCTTTGTTATGAAACAGAAATCCCGTGATTTGAACCGGGACCTCCAGGTCCAATTAGACCAAGCTCTACAGCAGGCCCAGGATCCTAACAGCAAAGGCAACTCACTGTTTGCTGAGGTAAAACAAACAAGTTGTGCGACGGGGTAAAGCATTATGCACTAAAATGTTTGCCACACAAATTAAACAGGACTTCAAATGCAATACCTTGATCCTGTCTATTGAATTTGCTTGTGTTGGCTCTTTTCAGCTGGAGGATAAGCGTGCTGAGATGGAGAGACAACTGATCAGCATGAACGTGCAGTATCAGTCCCTGCAGAAACAACATGGCTTCAGTAAACAACAGCTGCAGCGTATGAAGGTACTGTGTGCTACAGAAAGAGTAATACACTTGATGTTTACAGTTTTTGAATAACTGTGTGTGGTCTACATGAGTTGTGCAGGTTCAGATAGCCACTCTGATGCAGCTCCAGGGTTCCAGGGCAGACCCTGCTCAGTTAGAGAGACTCCAGTCCATGTTATCCGAGAAGAATGGGGAGATCCAAAATCTCATGACCAAACTACAGAGACTGGAGAAGTTGGAGGTGTGTACACATTCATAAAATGAATGGACAATTACATTTTTCCCACAACTTTTACCTATTTATTGGAGTGAGACACCAAACATCAGTTATGTTAAATAAAAGGTGCACAAATGAGGAGAATAAATACTGCAATTGATTAGCAGACAGAACATATAAGATTTATAAACTTTGGTTGATAATGAATGTGATTATGTGTGTAGATGATACTGAAGGCTCAGCCAGCTAATATAGCTCCATCTGAGGGTTGTGAGGGCCAAGATGTAACCTACTACACTGACCTGCTCAAAATGAAGCTCAACAACACTGTGTAAGTCTAACTGACACATCATGCCTCATCACTCATCTTGACGCTACTAGACCTCAGTCCAGCAAACAGCTCGGTTTTCTTACTCACTCAAAGTTTACCTGTTATTCAACTAAATTCAAAATCAAAATGACCTAAACAATTGGAGTCTTAGAAAACATATTCAATCTGTTATTATCTGCCATTAAAACAAAATGGGTCAGAGGACGATTTCATGCTCGGTCAGATGGCACTGTATATAGACTAATGTAACATAACTTAGTTGTGTTGAAATAATGAGAAACAAAAAACATATATCGATTATTAGTTTCATATATGTAATCGTGTGAAATCCATTTGTGTGTTCCTCAGTAAAGACGCAGAGCGTTTAGGAGATGAGCTTTCCCTGCAGAGGATGAAGTCTTTGTCAGAGAGCCAGAGAGCTCTCGAGCTGGAGAGGAAACTCTTCTCATCTGAACGGCTACTCAAACAGGTAAAAGGCTGCTCTACACACACAGTATATACTGATCAACCAACAACAAGAAATGTGAGTGTAGTGTCAGGCTGTTGCCTGATGGAAGTGCTGCATTTTACTGTTGTTTTTGTAGTACTGTTCCATTTTATATCTCTGTCCCTGCTGTAGGCTCAGAGCGACAAGATCAAACTACAGCTGCGAGTAGAGGAGCTGCAACACAAGTATGAACCCAAAGGTAAATCCAGGAAAGAAGCATAACTCAATATAACCCATTTCTTGTTAAGAGAGTGTTTTTGTGAACATAGGTATTTGCATTACAGACACAAAAAAGAATCTGATCCAGAAGGGGAAGAGAGAGAAACTTCCTGTGGACATTATACCCCCCTCTCAGGAAAGCACACATGACAAGAGTGAGCAGTTAGTAACTGTTGAGATGGCTGTCACACATGATAAAAGCGCAGACCTCAAGGCGGAAATCACTCCTAAACCTGAAGCACAAAGCTCTTCACAAGGTACGTGGATTTAAGTCAGTCAGTGGGCTAAAAAAATGGCTAAGAATCCACTGTGATGACCAGGTGATGACATCATTCCCTCTTATGTAACAGGTTCAGATCTGATGGAGCCACGTCCTGCAAAGTGTGTGAGGATTAGTGGAGATGAGCCTGTTGTGATTCCCATTCTAAAGTCAGTATGAATTCCCGTACAGCTGTACACTGTTGTATTCAAGAAACTGTCAGACCAATACACAGGCACTGTCCTATAATGACAGTAATCATAGAAATGCATGTAATGGTGTTATGATTTAGAGCAGAATCGATAACCTTACCATTTAATCATAGTAATGGTGATAGTAATAATTGATTAAAACTGAATTGTCTATCATTTCTCTTGCCTTGATATACAGACCAAAATATAAACAAACAAATGATTGCCGTGTTCTCAGTTTATATGTTTGTGGAGAGTTTAAGAGTTGAGTTAAAGAGCTTAATAATATTAGAACCTATTTCTGTAACCCATGAATCTCTCTTGTTTGACTGATAGCAAAGAGATGGATATGGAGGAGAATCTGCAGCAGAACAAAAGAGAGGAGAGAATCAAGAAACATAGGCAGGTGGAGATGATCCATGTGAGCTCTAACAGCAGCATGGAGAACCAGTGTGCCCAGCAATAGGCTTCATCTGAACCGCAGTATGTATTGTCACATATGGATGTATATGTATGCTGCTGCAACTTCTAAAATCCTTTATTTTCATTCAAATGTATTGGTTTTGCCATTATCTGTACTTTTTTCTGTTCATTTTGCTGTGTTGCTCTACACTGTCAATATATTTAAATGTATTAAAACATTTGCAACAACGTATTCAATGTGCAGCTTTCAATATTTTATTATCTAACGATTAATATTGTATCATTCATCCAGTTATGAAAATCCCATATTGACAAAGCAAAACATTTATTTCAGAAATGTCTCTAAATTCATAAAACATAAGAAAATGAGGTCTCACCTTGACATAAGTATTCAGATACTTGATATTTACCCTAGATATCTCCTGTTTCTACACCTCAATAGTCCACGTGTGGTGAAGTCAATTTACAGAACATGGATTTGTTAAGAGCACACACATTTACCTTTTTAATACATTTTCTAACATTTCATAAATTCTAGCTGTCACTACAGGGTTAACAGCAACATATTTATCCTCTGATCTGTGTCAATGTATATAGGTTTGCACCATAAAAGCATGACATTGTACATATGCCTGAGTGAATTGTGGGGTGTCAGGCCATGCAAATGTAATTAACTGTTATTTGTTTTGTGCTGTTGTCATTCCACATCAGCAGGTGGCAGCACTGCGACTTGCTGTAAGGCGCACAGTTACAGTGACCAATCAGAAACGAGGCTGTTGACGTGGACCAATGAGAGCGGAGTGAACCATAACTGAAGTGCGCACACTTTTGAGCTGTCCGTGAGGACTACGGCACCCAGCAGGAGGTCCTTGTTTGTCTACGGTCTGCGCTCCGCTCTTTCACGTAGCTGGAGGAACAGGTGACCTTTATTATGACCGCTGTCATAACTTGACAGCTGTTGAGCATGGTCATTATATGTTGGTAGCCTCACTCGGTAGCGAGATGCCTCACAACAATCCCGGTTTATAATTTATCCCAATCGCAGGTGCATGGTTTGAGGAGATGGGTCCTTGACTATTTTCGTGTTTTCCCTGACAATGGCAAATACGACTGTACCCAAATTGTGAATCTGTTCTTTTGTCAGATATAACTACAACATCAAAAACGTGCAAAGGATCCGCAGTAATTGATAATAATCGCAACCAAAGGTCCAACTTAGACACACTGTATTTGCCGGAGTCTGTTCTAACTAGGCAGTTTTTGAGATCAACGCTTTTATGTTTTGATCCCATCATTTTCCAGTGCTGATGGCGACACCTGAGATCGGAGATGTTCTATGCTATGTTAAATTATATACATAAAAACATTGAAACTGCAGATTTGAGTCTGGAGATTTGGTCTGGAAGGTGATCCAGATTTGGATGTGATGCCAGTGATACTGATGTGTCAATGTGTCCATTTCAGTCAAAGTCACCATGAGGCTGATATCCAGCAGAGCTCGGAGAGCTTCGTTCAGCTGCGTGACCCTGGCTGCTTTTCTTCTACTGCACTGCCAGCACATACTAAGTGTTTCTGGACAAAAGGTGAGTGACATTTCTAAATAGTTTGACATTCTCAGTAAATGTTGGTAAACCCCACTGTGGAAAACAATCGATGTCTCAGACATTCATGTGACGTCTTGATAGGCAAATAAGAATTTGCGGAGTTAAAGTAAAACACCCCACATATTAATTGGACAGTGTAGCAAATATACAATGTTTCGCTGTGCAGCTTGCCTCCAGCCTCACTGAGGTGAAGAATGCAGAGGGAGGAGGAAGAGGAGAAGGAGTAGATGGTGATAAAGAAGAGGAGGAGGGGGTTGAAAATTTAGAGGTTGTCCAACCTGGTGAGCAGTGGCAAACACTCAAAACAGGTAATGTACATTCGGGGGCGCTGACTGTGTCATAGTCGAATGTAATATGAACCTGACTTAATGTGTGTGTGCGTTCCCAGGCCAGGCAGTGCCAGCTGGATCCCATGTGAGGCTGAATCTGCAGACAGGTCAGAGGGAGGTCCAACTGGGTGAAGAGCAGCTAAAGTATTGGTCACAGGAGCACAGGTGTGGGTCCACAATAACATCTTCAGATGACACTGATCACAGCATCCAGTCTCCTTGTGTTTACCTCCATCTAAAAAGACTAACGGTGTAAATATGAATATTACATCATGAGTAAGTGTGTCTTTCCCAGGGAGAGAGAGGAGAGCCAGTCCACTTTCAGTCCCGATGAATTGAAACGGGCCATGAAGAAGATAAAGGAGGATCTGAACCCAGTAAGTCAGGAAACACACTACTAGTTTCCAATATAACGCTGATTTTATGTCACATAAATTCATAACACATTCATATCCTTAACAATACACCGAGACTTGCATGCGCATTTATTTGTGACTAATACTTCATATCACTCTGAAACTACACATGCTATGTGTTTGCAGGACTCTTCTGGATCCATGTACCGTCCCCTAGAGGAGTTAAAGAGAGACATGGCTCAGCTGGACCTGCTCGTAGAGACGGATAGTCAGGTACTTCAGTGTTGGGCAAGCTACTGAAAAATAGGAATTTGTTCAAGTTAGTTCCCAAATTGAGCTAAAAGAGAGGGAATACTAGACTTAGATTCATATCTCATCGGTGAGTTGGTGATCCATTATCATAACTGCTTCTCACAGTACACTCAGAAGAAACGCTACAAAAAGAGTAGTGAAACAAATCAAACGCATCCACTGATGTATTTGGTGTTTCTTCACATTGTTGTGAGTGATTGCGCTGTGCACTGTAGTAAAATAACATTGGAAAATCATATATCACACAGTGAATGGATGTGAACTACAATGCTCATACTCCTGTAACTATCTAACCATGGAACATCATTAAGATGCTCCTCTTGCTTGGGTGAATGTTCCCTGTAATCACTTTGGTACTGTCTCAGACAGTTTACTGAGTAACTGCATTACGTCTGGTATACTAGCTGGCGTAGTCAAGCTGAATGAAGTGTGTTGTGTTGTTGTCTAGATAATGAGGCGTCTGCTGGACCAATTCAACAGTAGTAACTCGACTACAGAGCAGAGGCTGAACATCTTGCTGGAGCTGGAGTATCTGGTGCACCAGGTTACTGAACACACACCCATAAATACACATATGGATGTTTGCTTACAGTCATCAAGTTTGTAACTGTGTGGGTGTGTGTGCGTGTGCGTCTCAGGTGGACAATGCTCAGACTCTGTGTTCGATGGGGGGTCTCCAGTTCATTCTAGAAGGCTTGAACAGTTCTGACTTCAGATTTCAGGAACGCTCTGCCTTTGTCCTGGGGTCTGCTTTGGCCAGGTACACACAATAGCACGTTCACTGCATTAGCTACTGTATGACTAAAGAGCTTCACATCATAAGAATGTATGTATGCATCTCCCCTCTAAAGATTTACACGATCCTACTGGATTCGCATTTTGTGTCTGTGGAGAACTCATGCTTATGCTTTGAGACTGGTCAGACACAACTCTTGAGTGATTCCATCACAAGTGGACTGCTCTGAGTCCGTCAGTTCACACCTGGTAGTAGGACTGTGTGTCCATGCATCTCAAGTGCCCAGATGAGATGTCTTTCTATAGTTGAAAGTTCAAGTTGTGGTTCATACCATTGCTATTAGCACAGGCTGCTCCTCACACTTTCGTTTGTTGTTTAAAGATCTGGTATCTTCTTAATATTTTTTTTTACATATTCTACCATTAATTAACGGATATGGTAGCGATTCTGTTACCTACATGTTTACAGTTCGATATTTTCCCCTGTGTGTCTTACAAAAAACTCAGACTGCACCAGTATCAGTGTTGGTGTTTTTGTGTCCCGCAGTAACCCAGAGGTTCAGGTGAAAGCTGCGGAGAGTGGTGCTCTGCAGATGCTTCTAACTGCGCTGGCCTCTTCAAAGCCTCTCCAAGTCAAAAAGAAGGTACACCATTAATTCAAGTCACCATTAACTGTCCCACAGATGTACCAAAATGTCATGTTTCCTATGTGCGACTGTCCCCCTGTCAGATCCTGTTTGCAGTTGCCGCCCTCCTACGTCACTTCCCCTATGCTCAACATAGTTTTCTGTCACATGGGGGACTGCACATCCTGTCAGAGTTGTTTAGGGCAGATGGAGGCGGAGTTCTACGAACACGCATTGTCACCATGTTAAATGACATGATCAGTGAGAAGGTACAAAACAAAGCCTGTATTTTAAGTTTTCCCAAGAAGAAGAAGAACAGGACAGAGTCAGACTTGTACTGTATGTCCTCCAGGAGCTGATCTCTCAGAAAGGTCTCGACACGGCCTTGGATGCCGCCCACGAGGAGCGTGTGCATCAGTACTCCAAGGTGTCCTTAGAGTTGGAGCTGCTGGAGAAAGGCTGGTGCAGTCTGGTCCCACAGCTGTTGGCGTCCACAGAGCATGACTACAGAGAGAAAGTGGGCTCAATTTGATACACACACAGCAGCTTTAACCCTACATTTTCAGTAAGAAACCTTTACTGGTTAAACAGAATATTCCTTGACTCTTTGTGTGATTTTCCCTTTAGGCTCTGCGGGCTTTGTTGGCGATGGCTCCGATGTGTTTGAATCAGTACCGCTCTGACAGATATTTGCCCGGCTCCCTGCTCTCTCTCCGAGAACAGTACCAGGAAATGGTCCAGTCAGAAATGATCCTAGGAATGGAGAACAGCTACTTTGAAGAGATTATAGATCTCATAGATGCACTACAAGTTAAAATGAAATGACCAGAAGGTCATTTTATGTGATTCAGTGCAGACAGGAGTTTACAGGCTGAGACTGTGAAAACTCGCATGCATCACCTCAATACAAGGGTCAGTTATGAATGATTCACAGAAAAGGGACGCACTTGTGAGGACACAAATAATGACCTGCCCCTCTATGTGAAAAATGGTGTGTTTTGTCGGCCTTAAAACGTTTCTTTAGTGTTTGGGTGGGGGGGGGTCCAAGCAGGAAATGTCATAATAAAGTAACCAGCTTATGTCAGGTCAGCCTGTGTGAAAGAATAAAAAAACACATTGACTGGTTCATTTTGCTTTGATATGTGTTCGAGTCTGCTCTGAAAAAGGGGCCTCTACTGTAAAACTATTTTTGTTACGATAATTTAAAAATAAAATTAATGTTTAAAAAGTATTCTTGGTACAATTAATTGTGGGGTCCCCTGTTGGGCTGCCTTTGAATCGAACCAAATAATATTCAGTGTTCATTGCTAAAAATATAAAGGCTTTATTCTGTTTCCAAATCCATCTAAAAAAACTATTATACTATCTATGTAAGTGTTAAATGTTCATACCTCTTTACTTTTTTTTTACATGTTTGTATGTTGCAGCCAGAACTGACTTCCAATTTTTCATGTCGCAGTCATGCGATAGGGAAAGATGTCATATGGTTTACCTGAATCTGTCTCTCTCTTTGGAGCAAATGTGAAACTGATCTCAGTGATTGGAAAATGCTGATTAATGTGGCAAAACTATAAACTAATTAGAGCAGGTGTAGATGCATTGGGTTTGGTCATATTTGGATATAGATCCTTACTGTCATTATCTATAAAGGGTTTAAAGACCTCCATAGATCAGAATTATGAACATGATGTGGTTCTATGCCTTTCAAAAAGTAAACACAGTGTTAATGCTATTAGATGGCAGACTCTACTCAGTGTTACACACTATGCTATTCAGTTTGTATTTCCACACTTAAAAAATACAAGCCAAGATAAATAAAACACAGAACAGGCGGAAAGCCAAGTGGTCTTATTTTAAACCCTCCACCTAATTAAAGTTAATACTTAACACGATTTTAATAAACACGACTAACCTGTAGACCCTGTAGGAGTTGACAAATCAAAAATAAACTAAATGTCTGGTAAGAAAAAACAAACAACAAAACAATTATACTACTGTCACGCAATAAGGTGTGTGTATTTGATGTGCATAAGTGTTTAAGCACTCTCTTACACACGAGTGTGAGTATGTGTATCGATAGTTTATTCCGCAAATTTTAACCGGAAGTGGTAAAATGTAACAGGGATATTGTGCGTCAGCGAAACTCCAGTCCAGAAGATGTCGGTAATGCACTGAAAGGTGGTTTGCCAACCGCCATTAACAGCTGAAGAAGAAAATGATGAATAGGAAGAAGAAGAAGAAGAAGAAGAAGAAGAAGAAGAAGAGGAGGGGGGAGGAGGAGATACAGGATAAGAAAGGAAGCATGAGAAGCTAGCTGACACATATGAACATGTAAACGGGTCAAAGTGCTCCAACTCTAAACTTTAGTCATGAATGGAAAACGACTCATGAGCTTCAACTGGTGCCGACAGTAGACATATTCGAAGAAGTTCAGCCTTTATTGACAAGCTATCAGCTGGTGAGTGCGTGGTGTGTTTTGCTAGTTTGTTAGCATAGCGTTACGATCAACCGACCCCGTCGAGTGAGGACAGCTGGAGTCAAGGGGAGCGGGGAGGGGGACACGGCCTCGCAGTCCATCACGTCAGGGTCACCAGTGTAGTGCCAAGAGATGGGAGTTGGAGGCATCGGTGTGCTCTTTATACCATTCTGCAGTCCATATATGTCCATCGTCAGCTGACAAAACAGATGTCTAGATAATGGTTGTATTTCATATTAACTGGTGGCCAGAGGCTATTAACAGTAGAGATATAACCTTCTATAGCCTCATGGAGCATCTCCATCACAACCAAGGCACACTTGTGATGGACCACCAGGATGTCCAAGTGATACCTGTCCCTACGTCAAATTCATAGTTCTTCCTTAATTGTGACACATTGGTTTTACGGCTTTCTTTGATGATGAAATCAGCATCCCAAATTACATTAATATTTATTACTGAGTGTTCCAAAAGTGTGATGATTTGACCTCTAACTAGGTAGTTTACATTATAAATAGTGAACTTTTATTATGGGATTACACCTTTTAGCGCTGTGTATTTACATAGATACTAGTTACTGTATATAGTTTATATAGTTTGTATTATATAGTTTGTATTATATAGTATATATATAGTATTATATAGTTACTAGACATCATCCCCATA
Source organism: Colistium nudipinnis (assembly GCA_016785305.1). Classification (NCBI taxonomy): domain Eukaryota; kingdom Metazoa; phylum Chordata; class Actinopteri; order Pleuronectiformes; family Rhombosoleidae; genus Colistium; species Colistium nudipinnis. The sequence continues at coordinate 501,394 of JAFBJU010000069.1, forward strand.
GAACACTCAACATACTGTTTTACACACCATTTTACCTAGTGTTTAAATGCAAATAACAATTAAAACTATTTATTTGTGATTTTATCTGCCTTTAGCACCCCTTCACACGTGTAACTGATTGTAGTTTTCACCAAGACTGACTTTAGTTTTTTTTTCGCTGTCATGGGTTTTTGTCTTTCTGATTTTTGTCTTCTCTTGTGTAGTAAAGCATAGTGATGGAGTTCACGCAAAGGGAGCGACTTTCAGAGCTGGTGGAAGAGCTGACTACTTCAGGTCAGCCACAACTCAACCAGGACAAGATGAAGGCAATCAAAAAGATCTGCAGGTATGTCACATGTCTACACTGAGGGGATAATTGAGTAGAGACAACTGTGGACGGAGTCATACTAAGAGAAAGCAGGTTTCTTTTAAGCCAACCAAGGGACTCTGCTCTGATACAAACAATTGATGCTAGTAGCCAAGTACTGTTGGTTTGTAAAATATGAAAAGTAGAATATTTGCAATTATCAATCATTTTGTACTGTGTGATTTTGTTGAACTGCTCTGCATTATGTTGACATTGAGGCGTTTCATTGAAACGGTAGGATAAAAAAACAGAAACATTTTCCTTTCCTACAATTTACAAACTTTACAATTTACAAACTCAACAGAACCACATACATTATCAATGATGTGTTGAATCTGCAAATCTTTAACACATGTTTAATAGAAACAGGCTTTACTGCAGATATGTTGTATTAGTCTGCTTTAACTTTGACTAACTCTTTATAAACTACCACCTGAGTATGTGACCATACCCAATATACAACTGACCATACCCATAATACAACTTAATTACAAATTATAGATGGTATACAAACCAATCACTAGACTAATCCCTGCGCTCTGTTGTCTTTCATTCCTTTCAGAGTTTCTAATGACTGTGTGGACCACCTGTACCACTTGGTCATGGCCCAGCTCAACCAAGAGCACTGTGAGGTGCGACTGTCAGCATTCCAGATAGCCATTGAGCTATTCTCCAGGTCCCACCACTTCAGGACACTGCTGGTTGACAACTTCCAGGTAGATCAATCACAGTTGTCACGAGGTAGTTTATCCACAGTGGACACTATCGCTACAACACCTGACTTAAATGATACTGAATCATAGATGTTGACCAGAAAAATCGAATATTAATGACTCTTTTGTTTCAATACCAGCATATCTTTAATTTGCTATTACTCTGGTAATTTTTTTCAACAAATATTTAATTTATATTGAGCTGCAAAGCATGCAAACATTCACATGTTTGATGAATGTATATATCTATATATAATATATATAGATATAGATGCCATTTTTTTTTCAAAATGGAAACTGCTTGAAACATGTCTGGAGTTGTTTAATTTATAATATGTAAATGCTTTTACCTTCACTACCTGCAGGAATTCTTAGAGCTAACAGTGGAGACTGACTCGGACCAGCCACTCCCTCCTCCTAAAGAAGTTGCCAGGAAACTGAGGTCACTGGCCACCCAGACTGTCCAGTCGTGGCAGGCATCTTATGGGAAAGCATATAAGAAGTTGGCACTGGGCTATCACTTTCTCAAACAGGTTAAGAAGGTGAGAGATGTGGACAATTCTCTCCCTGTTGAATGTTTGTCTACTGGGACTGTGTTTGCCATGTTATTTCTGATGTTGTATTCCACATGTGGGTGATTACATGTATTCATGTGTTCAGGTGGACTTCCAGGATGCTGAGGCCAGGACCATAGCAGAGAGGAGGAGGGAGGAGGAGAGACAAAGGCGAATGGATAGGATTTATAAGGCGAAAGTGGTGGCAGCCTCCAAAGACATGGAAGGTGAACAAACACCACATTATTCACAACACTGTTACCAGTACTATTGCACACTGACATATGATGATTGTAACCATTTTTTTTAAAGATCTAGAAATATACCCCATGTATCAGGAATTTGATAGAACAACACTGCGTGTCTTTATTTCATGTTTGTTGTGTTTCATGTTTGAGGATCCATGCTAACTTATGGTTCGGAGACCTCAGCCTATGCATAAATGTTTCAAGCTTTGGCTGTTGTCATCGCTCACATATTGTTTATTTATAATTAGTGTCACCTGGCTTGATTGATTAATTTATTTAAAATGTTACATGAATTGACATTAATGGTTGAAATTGTTTGCATAAAGGCTCATTGAAATAAAAAATGGAGATCATATATTTATGGGTTTTTGAGGTTTGAGTAATTGAACTATGAAATGGGTTAATAATAATGTGCTATTTTTTTTGTCAGATTCGTATGATGAAATTGAAGCTACGTTGACAGAGATGGAATCCTGTATGAGACTTCTTTTCCCTGATTTGGGTCTCACAGACATTGAAACAGTCAGCAGTAGCTGTCTAAACTCCCAACAGTCCAGCAAATGTCCAACAGATGATGAACAGCCCTGCTGCAGCAAAGATGTGATGGATAATAGGAAAGAAGGAATAAAACAAGAGGTGGAGGGGAACCGTGAGAAGAGGAACAAAAAAGAAGAGAAAAATAATGGAAAGAAGGTGAAAATATCTCAAGAACTGGAGAAAGAGGCTCAGAAGAGGAGGGATGGAAAGGGGCTGGAGGAGGAGGGAGGGAAAGTAGAATATGGGGAAGAGGAGAAACTAGAGGCTGAGAAGGGGGAGGGAGAGGAAGAAGAAGACGAGGAAGATGAGGAGGAGGTAACTACAGAAGAAGACAATGAGAAGCCTTTTGATGAAGACATGTTTATTCGGAACTCTGGCCTGATTTCTCACGCCTACAGTCTGGACCTGAACCTCAGTCCTGGTGTGTACAACCCCCATATACCATAGTTCACTGTAACACTGTTTTATCGGGCAGAGCCACACATTAGAATTTTGCTCATACCATAATGCAACAGTTTTTGTAATGTCGATTACACTAGGGGATGGACAAAACAATTTGAGACCTTTTCAGCATAATACAGTATATTCGACTTCACAATTAAATATAACTGAACTTTACGAAGGTTGGCTTCTGACTTTTGAGACATAAAGCCCTTATCTTTGTGAGTATTTATTGTGCGTGCAAAATATATTCTACCTTGCAAAGTGATCTAAGTATATATGCATAGAGCTTATGTGACTAAAATCAGACTCCCCAATGTACACAAGAATGTAACTGTGTACAGCGCAGTGAATAAAGACAATAATTAAGAGAAAATAAGAATCCTAAGAAATCTTTAAGACCTAGAGTATAACAAATATGTATGTGTCTGGAAAAATATGTAAGAGTCCGATAAACAATGTAAGTGTCTGATAAACAATTTTAAGTGTCCTAGACTTTATACAGTAAATGTAGGGGAGGGTATTTGTTGTCAGTGTCAGTGATGGGTTAGGCTGGCTTGTTGAGGAGGGAGATGGCTTGAGGCGACAAAAAAGAAAAACTAGGTCAGGAAGGGAATGATCCACAAATGTGGAAATTGCTGAGAAAACAGTGATGCATGTAATCGGTTCAGTTCTATTATTTGGTTTAATGTCACAGGATAACACATTTATGACGTCACAAGGGAGCAGTTCAATTTACAGTTGCAATTTTGAACCAGTCAAATATTATTTTGATTTGTTTCCTCTTTCTCTTTTTGACTTGTAGGTATAAATGTAACGGAAACCGAGGATAATGAGGCAGTGGTTTCTACAGTGATAGACCTCCACAGACTGATAACGACCAAACACCTACCAGCTGTGCAGGGCTGGGTGCAGGTTTGTACATAAAAAGCACATAGAGCTTGCATTCGTTAACATTAAAATTTAAAAGTACCACGTCAAAGTGTGTGGAGAAGACAATTTCTATTAGATGGATCAGAAGACAAGATACAGATGACTTTGTCTAACATGACCAAAATGCAACTCAATCCTCGCTTTCTAATCTAAGTATTTTATATACTACAGATAAATGCTGGGATACAAACAATCTGCAATGTACAAACTTTCTGTTATTATTAATTATTAATTGAGGAGAGCTGAGGGTCTGTTTACCCTGTCTATGTGTGGGCTTGTGTTTAGGTCTTCACCAGAGCAGGTGCAGAGCAGGAGCTGTTAAGGAGAGCACTGGATCTGAAGAAAAGCTTGGAGGCTGCACTGCAGAAACACAACGAGCTTAATATCCACGCAAAGACCAGGGTTCGCAAAGTGGTGAGTTTCATAAAATCTCCTGTTCTAGCACTAAGTTGAGCTGGCATGTAGGTAACTGGATTCAGCGTTTACCTCGTTATCAGATAGCAAATGGAGGAGAGGATTTTCTTGTTTTTTTCCCATTCGCATTCTTGGTTTGTAAGAAAAGGCGGTTATTTAATTCATTCAATTCATTTTTTCTTGGAAGAACAGAGCTTTATTTTAGTGATGGTGACACAGTTGCTATGCAGGCCAATGTCTTAAATTACTGTTCGTATGGAACATGGCCAGCAGATGGCAGTATTGTATCAAATATAGAGGTGAAACGACACAATTACTGCACAAAAATGTTTCGATGTTACAGGCCTTGTGCTTTGATGGAGCAGCATCAGAGGAGCCACATCTTGATTACTAAGTTCCTTATAAGTGAATTTCAGCAGCCTGGATCAGTACAATGCTTGCACAAGAAATAGATCACCTTGTATACTATATAGTTTTTTCCCCTTACCACAAATGTGAGTGAACATTTGATCAGACTGACAAAGTTGTTAGTCAGGTGCAGCCCTTATCAAAAGAGAAAGTAAGGGAGAGCAGAGAGTAAATCTAAAAGGGAAACTAGAGTGTAAAGGAAATCAACAGGCCTACAGACATCTTAATGAAAAGGAATTTGGTCTGTTTTTTTGTTGGAATGATTACATTGCTAAGCAAATAATTAAGCGTGTCTATTTTTTGTTATGCTGTGTGTTTGCGTGCGTACGCGTGTTTTAATACAACTTGCAGATGACCCATACTAGGTAAGGTCTGGAGCAGGCCAATGCAGGTCCACAGAGCCATGCAGATTAATGAACAATGTCCCCAAATCAGTAATACTCAAAATGAATAATTTCCCGAAGCATTTTCACTTATATTACACTAGCTCTGCCATTTCAAATAATGAGGACTCTGTAATTAAGGAAATAATCCAGTGTGATATATCCAGATATCCAGTGAAATAATCCAGTGTGTTCTAGCCCTTGTTCTATTGCAAGTTCATTTAACCCTTTTTAGATGTGCTCTACTCCTCAAACCCACTTAAGCAGTATTCCAGTATTAGTTTTCATGGTGCTGTCTAAAATGTGTCAGTTCATCAATGCGCTTATATCGGCTCACAAAGGAAAGGATTTTAATGGAAACAAAAAGACATAGGATGGAAGTATTTACAGTAAAAACATTATGGAAGAGCAAGATAGGCACAGCCATAATGCATCTGGTATGAAGATGATAAATTGGGGAACAAACGGGGTTAGATGTACCCATTCATTCACTTTTACCACTCATATGCCCCATACCCTGACAACTGATGTGTATATCTGTGTTTCTGTATCTAGCTCTGCATATTCGCAGAATGACTATGATGAGCTAGATAGCTGATGCCGTTTGTGATTACTCCAAATGGTGACACAAAATAACCAGAACAGTGGTGGCTTGAGTAAATGTGTCACGAAAGCATTCTTATTTGAGAGGTTTTAATTGGTGTTAAAATTGCTGCATAGCTGTGGTGCTGTGACACAGAAAAGAGAAATCGCCAGCATCCTGCAATTTTACATTACACACAGAACATGAATGCAAACAGCCTTATGATTTTTTTTTTATTTTTATTTTTTTTTTAAGACATAAAAGTTGTAGCGTGTAAATCCATCTTTAGCTGAACAGAAAAGCAGAGTGACAGTGACAGAGTACCAGGCATCTCACTCTGCCTGGTTATCACTGTCAGGGACCAGTCTGCTGCACCAGCAGGCCCAGTACTGCGATAACCACACAACTTACAGCCCCTTTATCATAATTAGCTTTTCCTTTTTAGCTTTAAAAGGCCTTCCATTACTGGGTCCTTCTCTATCGGACTGCTGACACACCACACGATTGGTTTCTCTTTCAACAGGCCTTTGAATACAGTCTCCCATAGCGGGAGAGCTGAACAGAGAGGGGTGTTATGTAGAGAGATATACAGGCTCATTTACTGATTGATAGAATAAGACATAAGGCAGGTTGAGGGAAGAAGCCTCTGCATGAAGTTGGAAGACTCATGGTTGCTTTCTGGGCCCCGTTAAATCTAAATGTTTTGTGCCAGACAAACCTGTGACAGTTTGTTCAAATATGTGACGAGGATTTGACGAGTTGCAGTCTCTTAGTTGGTAGAAGTAGCCTGTGGTTGATGAGGACTTTCCACGTGACCACCTAAACCACATGTCAAAGTGACTGTTATGTCTTAATAAGAACTTGGCTTCTATTTGTAAGATTTGTTCTCACCAATACCTTTTGGACCCACAAGTTATTTTTAACCTTTGACACCTGCTGGTGGTGGCATATTGCTAATGTTGGGAGGGTTAATACATGGCAAAAGTGCCCTATGTTCAAACACTGTGATTTGGCAAACAGACTATACTTTTTTTTATTGCTTGGGTTGATACAGAAATTCTATCATGTTTAACCCAGAAAACAAACTTGATTGAAGACTTATACATTCATAGATTTAGACTGAGGACCTGAAACCCTGCAAATGCAGTCATCAATGTAATGCACACATTCAAGAGACACAAGTCATTACATAATGCCATTAAATGCTTCAACTAGATACAGCATGGATCGTCACTCAGTCAATTAGTTAGTCTCAGTCAGAGTATCTCAGCAAGGCTAAAAATAATTTAGTGTAAACTAGCCCTTTGAAATCCAAATGATGTTCTTTCTTTTTTTCTGAAAATTCTGTGTAGGAAAGATTATCTTTTTGTGTGTTGAAGATGTTTAGAAGTTTTGTAACATTTTATATCTTTAAGTTAAGGTTATAACACAATTTTCTCTCTTGGTTTATTTACAACTAAGTAATTTTTTGCTGTGATTGAACACGAAATTGGAAGTTAGTTCAGGCAGATAATGCGGTACCATACATACAGTTTGGAAAAGTGAATATGTTAGAACGTTCTTGTTTCACTAAGGGCTTTGACATGAGAATCCTATATACATCTGTTGAGTACTGTGGAGTGAAAACATAGGTTTGGGTTTAGAAAAGGATAAGACATGCAGACTTATTTGAACATATCTGTTTTTAAGAGTGTATTCAGTCACTCTGGGCTCTATTCAAACAGGCCCAGGCCTTGTTTACTGCTGATAACCCATCTTATCACAGCACAATGGATGTGGCCGCCTGTTTCTCACCGGAGATAAACAAAGAAAGTCTATCCCTCTATTTCTTTCCTCTAATGTTCCCTCCTTCTCAATTGTACACCCATTCTCGATATGGCCCTCAACACACTATATTTTTTTCTCTAGTTCTCTTTTCCTTTATTTCTGTTTCATTCTCATCATACATTATGTTCATGGGACATCTTCGTGTTTTGTTGATAACACCTTGCTAAATTGTTGAACAATTATTCTGTCATTAACACAGGCAATAAAACACGATAAACGTTGTGGGTATTAAATAATACATGACAATAGGTGTGGCATAAAAGGGTTTATGGCTTTTTAGTGTTTTTTTTTTATATTTTGCTTCAGAATACGAGCAAAGATTGCTGTAAATCAGATAGGACCAGACCAACAGAAATGCACATACATTTTAAGGTTTCTAGACCAGCTGAGTAAATATGCATTTAAAAAAATCCTTAGCTGATGAGACCCAGTATAGCGCTATAAAGCCAGGTAATGTCTAAATCTACATGGAGTGACTGACATTACTCTTGAAACAAGCCGGCATAGGGAAAAATGGATGTATAAGACATGCACTGATCTAATCCTGTGTTTTAGAGGTGCTGATAGTGACTTATTAATCAGATCATGTACATGAAAAATACTGTCTTCATAATTTTTATTTTAAAATGCAGTATTTCTGATAATACAGTACGTAATCATAACTTATGCTGGCATCTTATTACCAGCTCCTCCAAGAGTAAAGATTTGATATCTGTGATTTGAAATCTGTGCAGTATTACGCTTAGTGACTTTCCTGATTTATTTCTTTAGTGTGATGTGATGCTCACAATTATGCTGACTGGGTTTCAAACTGTAACGTTTTTTTCATTTAATCAATTGCTGATGTGTGATAATTGTACATACAGCCCAATAATTGGCTGATCCATTTTTTTAATTCCTTGGCTTTTAGGAGACCACTTATTAAATGCCAGTTAAACAACCAGGGTTTACAGAAAAATAACTTTATTGTAATTATTAATTATAATGACTAATAGACGTGAACATTTAAGAAGCATAGTATTTCAATAATCAATCTAAGTAATGCAAGCGTGTTAACCCAAAATGTTGTGCTTGAGTGTTTATCCTGTAAAATCTGTCTGATTTCCTGATGGAGCCTTACGCAGAAACCAAAGGGCCAAACTGGGCGCCCAAGGCCCCTGCACCTGTTCAGGGCAGGTGCCGTCTCAGAGCTTTCAGGAACTCCCATTAAAATGAAGAATAGCACTGTGTAATTCCACCACAGCAGTAGGCACGAATTTATAATAATGACCATTATGATCACAGATTGAGACAGGCCGGGAAGGGGGAGTGAAGTAGACAGTTGAGAATAAGCTCATTGACAGGGAAAGGTTGGGAAAGCTCTGGACTGGCTAATAGACCTGCCAGACTAGGTTAGTGAAATAAAGATGTCACCTTATACATCATATAAGCTGACTGCTCCCCAGAGACCAAGGGTGTGTCATTTGCACGCACGCACACACACACGGGGAGGGTTGGGGGGAGGGTTGAGGGGGGTATAGTGCGGTAGGGCAGCAGAGAGAGGAGGCTACGGAGCAGGGGGGAGTGAAAAGCTTTTTTCTTCATTTGTCAGGGATCCCATGGGATCCTTTCTAAGTTGTTATGGATAGGAGTGCAAGGTGGTAAAAGAGATGTGGGATGTCGTGCCAAATCAAGCCCTGAATAGGTCAGACCGCAATGGAAGCTTGATGCCTAATTAGCTTGTAAATATTTTGAAATGAATGAGAGCCAGCGCACATTCTCTTCGGCAGAAGTAATTTACTAAAGATACTATTTGATGGGCCTGAAGGGACTTAACGTGTGGCGAATAACATTAATATCTCAGAGAGCTTCTCTATGGTGAAAGGTGGGAAGTTGGTGTTTGCAGCAGAACCTTTCAGTCCTCAAACCGAGCTATGCTGCTGCAGTGATAGAGTTGATTGCTGCAGGTATATATGTTGGCTTATTATGGGGAACCTAATCTACATGCTTAATCTAAAGACTGCTTTTGCAGCTTTGATTGTCTTTGTTTGCATTGTTGATGACAATCAGCAAATATGTGATCAAAGATGTGGTGGCACATTTCAGTTCTCTCTCCTATGTTCATATAGAAAACTAATATTACATACAGTAAATACACACACGCACACACACACACAAATCAATACATACATTTTCGTGACTACTGCAAAAAAAAACTTGAACGTGAGACTGCACTGCCAGGTCTCTGGCATAAATAAAAAAACACTTTCTAGGCCACTCACTTCTGGATTAACTGCTGGAATTCTATTGGTACTTTTGTTTTGTTTTTGAGCTGCTTGACCAATACCTCAACAGTCCGGTTAGCTTTTTCAAATTTAAACTCAATAACAATAGCAGGGACAATTTATGATCTCCTGAGGGAAACTCTTCCCCTGTTTAAATGGCACAATAAGGTTTGAGGTTCTTAGATTTCAAGCCACATGAAAAGACCAATGACACTGTACCATAGTCTACACCCATTTTTTCTGTTTAATATTCACAGCGATGACTATGTTTATAAATGCATATAGCATTGTGTATAATGTGTTCATGAAGGGTTCCCTCACCTGCCCTCTCTTTGGGGAAATGTCTTCTGATAATGGTCGCATGAGACAATCTGCATCCCAAAACACATTTTCCATTTGAGTATTAACTGAATAAAATAAACAAGCTTTTTCTTCCCACACCAAATCCACATCAAACATAACTCAAAACCCCCAGACCCTAAGCCTTGTTTTTCTGCATATCTGCATTAATAGAAATGAATTAGGCATTCATTGTTTAGTTTTAGGTTAATAGAATATTGAGATTTGTAATATGAAGTGTTTCAATTGGTCTCTGTGTCCTGGAACTCGAGGATTTGAGCCAAATGTGTGGGTATGTTTCAATAAACATCTTAGGACCTATCATTTGTTAGAGAATATAATAGGCTTTAGCTGCCGGAACACAGCAGTGTGTGTGCGTGGGTGCGTGCGTGCGTGCGTGTGTGGTCAGCCAGGTGTAGAGCTATATTAACTTGTCAGGGGAAACAATGGAGACATCTCTAAAGGTTTTTTTCACCTCCTTGTGTTCTGCCCCCCCTCTCCTCCTCCCCCTGCTTTCACTTTCTCCTGCCCTCTCTCTTTTCCTCCTCCGCTATGTGTGATGGTTAACATGCCCCTCCCCTCTCTGCCATACACCTGACTTATGGCTGTGCAGTAATAATTTGCCAGACCTTGGCAGGCTGAGTGTACATTAGCATATAAATAGCAGATGCACTGAGTGCCCATCACAGTCGACTACATTTAATTTTTGGTTTATAAGATTGAATGGGTTTTTAAATGCAGTGCCATCAAACTTGCCAAGAGACAAATGAAGTCAGGGGAGCAGTTGTCCGAGGCGGAGGATAAGATTCTTATTTAAGGGAAGGGAGGTGGCAGGAGAGACCATGAAATGCCTTAGAAGCTGAATAAGACACCTGTGGGAACAAACTTAAGTTTCTAATCCAGTTTTTACATTTTTGTTGCACTGTTGTTTTGCTTTCTACCTAAGATTGGTCATTTATTCTGGTTGTCTTCTTTGCACATGGTTGCAGGATTTCCCACAAGAACATGTGTGCACCAGATTCAGCTGATTTTGGGTGATCTGTCTCGTGCATCTTAAAGTGTTTGATGGGCTTGGCGTCAGGGATCATTGCCGGCCGATAAACTTGTTTTTCTTATGAATTAATAATCAGCTATGTTTCTCTCATTGATTGGGTGGGTATGCTTTCAGTGGTAATGATACTCGTACTAGATACCTATACATTCAGTGTGCAAAAACATAATGATAATCCTACTAAACATTTTGAACCTCTTGGTTTGCCATGTTAACGTTAACGTTTAACGTTAATTTGTTGTGCAAATTCCACAATATGCTTAAATAATTTAGTTGGTCAATCAACTGAAAACTGATGAACAACAATCCTGTTAATTCATTTATCAAAAAATGTTAGGTGACAAACATGAGCTATAAGATGGCATCCTGATGTAGCTTATTGTGGACATTTTATAAGAATAACAAATAAACTTATCTTAGAAGAGTATTTGAAAAATGTCCATTATCATTTCAATGGGCCTCCTAATCAGCCGTTCAGTTAGTTAGTTAGTTAGTTATTAGTTATTAGTTGTAGATGGTTTTCGCTACACCACCCAAAGAAACCTGACTTGATCACTAACACTAACAGATGTGTTTCATTTGTTTTTTGATGAACTAATTATTGTTCTTTCATCCCTATTTCCCCTTTAGTAGTCTCCTATAATTTATCTTGGAGTAAACATTACATTACAGTAACACATATCCCTGCTTTACTTAAACAACTTTTTCATGTATGTTGCTCTTTGAAAGACCAATTTTTATTTCTATCTCTACTGGTTAATATTGAAGTCACCAATATTTGTTTTGCCTTTGTCCCATTACGGTGACACATGGCCCTGCCTTACTGAAACCACGGCGTATAATTTGTCCGCTAAATCTTGAGATTCAGTTATAGAAGCAGTTTTTATCTCCTCGGAGGAACTCTGCGTAACTGTGTGATTTTGTCCCTGTGCGGGTCCCGGAGAATAAACCAAAGCTCTGTTTAAATGCAAAGCAGCCCCCCATACAGCCATGTGGGGGAATAGAGGCCATATTTTAGCCATGCTCCTCGTCAGCAAAATGTTTCTGGAGGAAAGGTAATTCTAGGGTGAGACATACAGCTCTGCCAGGCTGGCCGACAGCACTTGATGTTATCAGGATTAAATTAAGGTGAATTAGAGACAAAGCTGCAGAAAGAGGGGAAGAAAGGATGATGTTAGGGCAGGATTTTCCTCCAGCTGGGTGATCACTTCTTATTCGTAGGTCATTGATCAGAACAGAATAAACCAGCCAGGATTAAAGCAGACAAGCAAAAAACCTACAGACTTTAGATGTGTGTGTGTATGTGCGTGCGTGATGCGTGTGTGCAAGTGTTTTGTGTGTATGTGTGAATTCATTGTAATATGAAGATGAATAAGTGTAGTGGAATAATGGAGAAAGTTTGGTGTGGTGTCTAAAGTGTTACTCTTCTGTTTAACTAGCTTTCTAAGAAATAAATAGGGTCCAGTCTCAGTATCTCAAAGCCCACATTCAATCTGTGCCGCATCTTTTCTCTGATTCAAAGGATAATTTGTATTAACAACAGCTCTGTTTTATCTGAGTCAGGGGAACTTTACCTTACTAGGTTTTACTTGTGGCTGTTTATTTCACACAGATACAAGTCAATTTACTTTTATAAGGTGATTGTGGAATTTGTTTGTTTGATTTTGCAATGACTACAGTGTATTCAGGTGTAATTTATATTCCCCAATGCTCTGACGCGGGAGAAATGAGTGCAATCACACATAAAGGCACACACACACACACACGAGTTTGACATAAAACAGTGACAAAACAGTCCCAGCACAGGGACCAATTACTAACTTTTGTAGCAAAATGTTGACCACATTTCCTGGTCATAGGACTGAGGACCAGAGATGTATTTAACTTGACTAATGTAAAATTACTCAAACTTAATCCAGCTGCATTTTTGCTCATATGCAAAGGCAATCACTGTTTTAAATTAAACAAATGCTGTCCTAGGCATCAACAATGTCCCCTTAGGTGCTTCAGCTGATTGTTATACATCCACTGTGATTATTGCCAAGAATCAGAGACAGGACAAGGTGTCTCTTTACACATCCGTACATCGGTACTGAGACATTATATCCTTTTCAGTTAGAGTCCGTTAGTTACCACAGTCCTGAAAACTGCAGCATATCCACATAGGCCCTGTTCAGGCCTGGTATTGTTAGCCAAACCCTCGCAGGTCAGAGGGCATTTACATAAATACATGAACAATTTATTGAAATATCAACAAAAACACATTTGTTGTTTGAAGAGGCAATTACTTGGCTGCTGCTAGCCTTCAACTACATGAACTCATAGCAGAGTTTGAGCTAATTTTCAATTTATGAGGGATTTTTCTTGTCTGATCCCACAGAGGTAGATACCCAGTTTGTCTGCATGTTTGCATTAATGGGAACAAATTAGGCATTCATTGTTTAGTTGTTAGTTAATGGAAATATTGAGATTTGTAATATACAATATTAAATTGTTCTCTTTGTGCTGGGTTTAGAGGATTTTACAGATTTGTGCCATGTTTTATTGACTGTCCTCTGGTTGAGTTGTGTGTGGATATGTTTCAATAACCATCTAGGACTCATCATTCGATCCACAATTATAATGGGCTTTATCAGCAGTAACACAGAAGCCTTCTCTCTCTCCCTCATTTTGTCGCTCACACGCACGCACACACACACACCCACGCACACACACACAGATAGAACATACTGATAAAAAAGATGCCTTTTGGGAATAATAAGTTAGTTTAACATTAGGTTTTATTGCTCCCCATAATGTTAATCACTGTGATTCTTGTACTGCTAGAATGAACACACACACACACACACACACACACATGCGCATGTGTGATTAGTGGCTGCTACGCCTTTAACAGCTGAGGTCACAGAAACACACACTCACATTTGTGTTATGAAAATGACCACTGTGTGTATAGGAGTGTTGTGTAATGCATTGTAGCACAGCCAATGGCTAACAACCTCACAAGAAAATTAAAAAACGTAAATGAAAGCATCTCTCTCAATCGCTTTCTCTCTCTCTCTCTCGCACGCATGCACGCACGCACACACACAAACATATTCATCCATAATGCCCTTACCATAACATTAATATAACCATAGAAATTGAATGACTTCCTTTAACCCTTAATATTACCTTAATCTTAAACCAACATTTTAACCCTAGAACCAAGTCTTTAACCCTCAAATGCAGGACTAGCCAAAAATGTCCTCGAAACATCATTATTTTCAAACTATTATATAACTAACATTGAGATTTAAAGATAAAACAGCATATTTTCTGTAATTTTCAAGACATCCCGTGAGAACACCGTTTAGATGTTTTGCACTGGTGAAGAGCATCAGTATATCATTATACTGTGGACTTCATGACTAATGACCTGATGTCACATAAAACAATACAGAGCACCGAAATACATCCTGTTCTATAGAAAAACGGTTGTACACTTTTCCATATTTAATGAATTGATTGTAACAAAAAACTAAATCTTTCCTCTTCCTCAGATGAAGGCTTCTTCAGACGGTGAAGATGATGATGACGACGATGACTTTGATGAGGTTCCAGAGAAAGATGGATATGAGCCACACATTCCAGAGCATCTGAGGGCAGAGTATGGTGGGTCCAATTACACTCACATGCATGTGTAACCTCAAACCTACAAACATGCATATGTGATGAGCTTAAACTACAAAGAAGGCCTGCTGCGACCCTAATCTTTTAAGATTCACACACTTCTACAAACACACAGACACACTTCAAAGAACTAACCTTCAGCAGTCGAAGTGCATCTCAAATTGGTTTATTTGTACAACTGTGGTTAGAGACATGTCTGAGTGTGCATAGAAAAATACCAAAGGGAATGCATCTACTACACTAAACCCCACACAATGAGCGTATGGTTAATCTCTCCGAAAAAATGGAGTTCGATTAGACACACTGATCATCAGCATCTATAATTCTCATGGAACAGCATAAGGATGCTCCCCTTTATCTGGTTAACATATGTTCCCTGTAAGCACTGTCTCAGTCAGCTGTCTTCCTCTTTCACTGTAATTTCTCTGCAGTTTATAATCTTTGTGTTCTCATTGTCTGTGACAGACACATCTCCCGTCTGTTGCTACATCATCTGCCTGGCCACTGGGTTCACTGGGATAAATATCAGTGGGCTGGTGGACCATGACAAAAAAAAACAGGCCCTCTGTTTGGTGCATCATTCAGGATGCTCATGAGTGTGCTGTATGTGAACCCCTAATTTTCACTAGGATTGAATGTATTTCCTCTGTGGCAGCAGAACATGTCACAGCAGGTTGAGAGACTCCTGCAGTGTGAACTGGAATAACCAAACACTTTAAAGCCTTTTTAAGTCACTTAAGACACTTTCTCTACACTGGTTATCTTTAGCTGCAAATAACCCATGGTACTTGGAGCCATTTCTATGAATGCATCTACTGCTTGGGCTGAAAACAATGTTTTTATTGAGGTCCCAAAAGATGCACATTGAGCCGAAACTCAAGTTGAGTGATTCTGCAGAGTTGACTGAAAATGTAAACCTTTCACATTGTCATTATGAAAATATTAATTTCACAGCTTTAATGGCTTTAACACCAAAACTAACTTCAGAGAGAGAAGGACTTTCCCCCAGCCACTTTGCTTACTGAACGTATGTATCACTAAAATGTAGATGTGTGTGTGTACGAAAGTACAAAATAAGATAAAATGTGTTAGTCTCCCAATACCAGTGATGATTTAATTACAGTGAATTTGTGCTGTATTGGTTTCTATGAAACTAGACATCAACAAGCAATGCTATTGTATATTGAGTCGAGTGTTGACATTGCCTAGCTAGCTTTTTGTATAATTCCAACACCCAGTTTAAAGTAGTACTGAAACTTGCAAAATTCACATATCAGCGTGAACAGGGTAATTCCTGCTTTGACGTACAGTAAGACATTTTGATGTGCTTTTCAATTTTCAATTTAAAATATTGATCAGTACACTCGGGTTGAGTGACTGTTACAGTGAGTAAAATGTGTTGATACTCACACAAGTTTGTTTGACACTACTACACCATAGTAAGGAATTGAATTGGAGTTTGTATGTTTTTTTGACTGATTTGAATGCAGCACAGTCCTTTTAATGGAGATCGATAGCTTCTTTTTCACAAGCATTTTCCATGTGTATCTTTGATGGATATTGTGTTGTCAACACATCCATTTACATTACGTGTGTGTGTTCGTGTGAGTTTAAAGGTAGCTAGCTACACATGAATATTTATGAGTGACTAGGTACATATGAGTGAGTGTTATACTATTGGCTTCCCCGCGTCGTGGTTGCACTGGACTCGTATAGATCATGTACA
The DNA here is from genome assembly GCA_016785305.1 of Colistium nudipinnis. Taxonomy (NCBI): domain Eukaryota; kingdom Metazoa; phylum Chordata; class Actinopteri; order Pleuronectiformes; family Rhombosoleidae; genus Colistium; species Colistium nudipinnis. The sequence goes on from JAFBJU010000069.1 coordinate 517,833, forward strand.
GCCTCCAGGCAGCACGGTAGGTTAGAGGTTAAATGTTTAGGTCATTAACCAACTGCATGTGCATTTTATTGCTGTGTCAGCTTCATAGCAACATGTTTTTCTTTTTTCTAAATATTAGATCGTATTTGAATGATGTTAATCAGCGGGCATGTTACGGCCCCAGGCAACAGTAAACTCAGGAAACGGTAAAACTCTGACGGTGCTTTTCTGTCAGCCATATTCAAGCCTCTCACCGTTCCTCTTATAGATTTGTATGTGAATACACCTGTGTTTATGCGGGTTTTTATATTTCTTTGCTTGTGCTTACGACAAAATACATTGCGTGTTGAGAGTGCTGTTTTTGCTAGATCAGCCATGCTGTTGTGTCAGTGTGGTGGCCTTTGACCCGTGCTCTCACCTCCCCAACAGCTTCCTCATTATATCCAGACTGAAACTCGTCTTTACCTGTGAGCCCGTTCCTCCTTCCTCCTCCCGCCCCCCGCCATTACTAATCAATTAGACACAAAAGTAATTAGATTGTATCTGATGGCTCCAAACAGCTGTGTGTGTGTCAGGGTGATTAGTGGGCTAGATCATTACGATCTGCAGAGGCCATACCAAATTAACAATGCAACCTCTTTAATGAGTCCCTATTAGCCCCACACGCATATTTTACCACACACAGATACAAACATGGAAACAATCACCTGCTATCTTTCATCAAATATAGTAAAGACATATTGAAATGTATTTTCAAAGTTTTTCCTGCACAAGGAAGCCACAATAACATATATGTGTTAATAATGGGGTTTTAGCTGGAGAAGACCTACCTTAATATGCTGCAGGTGTATCTACAGTTTGCTTTTATTTGTTTTAAATAGTTTGTGCTCACTTTATTCATATGTTCCAATGTTATGCCGTTCTCATCTAAATGCTCAAAAATGCAAATTGCATTTAAATATTTAAATTGTTTGTTCCGATCATATAAATGTTATTAAATCAAATCCACATCTAGAGCAAATCTTTTTGGGGAAAAGTAAAAGATATAAGCATAACATATTATGATAATAGCCTACAATATTCTTAATTTGCAAATAAAAAGCCCCTAACCCTAACCCAGAAACCAATATGCACAATTGATTTTTTTTTATATCTTGGAGCCAACCTGCCTATAGTGCAGGTAATCTGGTCGGGATTGTTTTCGTGACACCATTTGGGACCTTGATACCGATCAATCATGTTTTGCATGTAGCAATATTTAGGTATTGCTGCAAATCATCATCATCCCTTGTTGACCTCAATTTACCGTCTTCTAATGGATGCTTTCAACATGACATTGCTGCATGTCCCAATGCAAAATTCCACCTGCCAGTGAGTTCAATGACATCCTTAGTCTCCAGTAGAACCATTTGGAATGTGGTGGAACAGGAGATTGGCGGTATGGATGTTCATGGAGCAGAATTTCATTGTTGGAAACGTATTGTGGCAAGTTTCAAATATCTTGTGGATTCAATGTGGTGAAAAGTGTAGGTGTTTTATTGCAAAGGGAGGAGCTCTACAGTGTTTGTGTGGTGTTCCTAATAAAGTGCTAGAAGAGTGTACGTCTCTTCCCCCCTCTCTCCTCTTTTCTCCCCTCTGTCCTGTTCTGTCATTGTGATTATCAGTGGTCTTATCCCTCGCTCTGCTGTCAGGACACTATCTCTCTCTTTCTCAAATTAACATTTTAATTACAGGCCCTCCTTAACACAAGAAAATCAATACCTCTTTACGCCTTTCCTCTCGCTTCGCTTTCGCTCCCTTTAGCCCTCTCTATTTCTCTTCCTCTCCTTTTCCTTTACTGCTCCCTCCACAAAGAATGACAAAAAAGAGTCTCACAAAATCCCAGTAAAATACATGCCCATAGACACAAACAACTACAACACATTCCTCCCAACCATGGAACCCAGACAAGCCTCCTCCGTTTTGTTTGTTTAAGAAAGTGTGAGCAGATTTAGTTTTCATATCACCATCCTACAGAGAGAGAGAACGAGCGATGATAGAGGCAGAAGTTGAGATGAGGTAGAGTGACATTGGGACAATTGGCCATCACATGACTATTAATATGTAGTCTTTTACACTGACTATAAAAACATTATAATAAATATTTCCAACAGTGTATTGTAGGGCAAAACGAACTGTTTGAATGTGTGTGTAAATTGAAAAATCTGCAGTGTAAAGCATTTGAGTGTTATTAAGACTGGAAAAGCACTATATAAGTGGACCAGCTGCACTTGCAACTAGCAGGCATTATTTGTTTGTTTTTCTTTGACACACATCTGTGCAAAATGTCTGGTTTTTCCACTATGGTTTGATTTCCTCTGGATGAGAGATCAAAAAAGGTTTCTTTTCGTCTCTGTTGGCAGGTTTGGATCCCACTCCCTCCACCTCAACGGCATCTGTCACCAGAAAACTTCCTGTTAAGAGAGCAGCAGCCCCACCTCCTCCTTCCTCCTCCTGCTCTTCCTCTAGGCGTTTGAAGCGACTCACAGAAGAAGAACAGGATCCGACCTGTGCAGCTGCTACGCTGCACCTCCTCAGACAGAACCTCCCTCTGTCTGTTGAGTCCAGGTGACAATCCTCTCACTTTACCTTCAAAGAATTACACCAAAACATGTGTAATAAGATCAAAAGTTATGCCAATTACTCGAAAAAGGGCCCGGCTAGATAATTGTTGGGATAATTTTTAGACGCAAACACGTTTTGAAATTGCATGACTTCATTAGATATATATAGTCTTATAAAAACAAAAACATTTAATAGAGCAATCCTGCTATGTAAAGAAAGGCGACACTAAATGATTAAAATGTGTTTTTAGTTTAGTTTACAAGCAGTTAAAGGCAGACTTTGACTGAATATGCACAGTTTACTCACTTGTTCTATGATTTCTTGAGGTTTTCTCTGCAGTGTTCTCACCTTGGCTCACTCAGACATTTACTGGAAACTTAATTAGGGCTAGAAGAAACAGTTCCGAGAATTGTTTGTTGTGACTGTTTTGGACATTTCCCTCATGTAGTCCATTGATAAAGGTCCAGGAATTTTGGGATGTGTTGCTTTAACCCTCCTTCCACATGTCTATCCCACAGCAGCAGCAGCAGCAAGTCATCAGTCCCCAGTTCATCTCAGTCCAGTTCAGAACAGAAGCCCATTGATGCTCCTGTGGTTCCTTTTGGTTTGGACCTGTACTACTGGGGCCAAGAGCAGCCCAATGCTGGCAAGATCATCAAGTAAGGAAAACACGCACCATTTATCACTGATAGACACAAAGGTAGCCATATATACATGTATATACTGTATTTATTTTTGGAATTCAATTCAAAAAGTGAAACTCATATTATATATATTCATTACACACATAGTTAACTATTTCAAGCCTTTATTTACTTTTTTATTGTTGATGATTATGGCATACATCTAATGAAAACCTAAAGTTTAGGGTCTCAGAAAATAATTAATAATAAAAAAACTGATTTTTAATTTAGAAATGGTGAAAAATTAATTACATAAATGTATGAACTTTTCCTCAATACTCGAATTCATTGGGATGCACCTGTATATATTTATGTTATATATAGATGTGAAAGAATACCAATACTATGGCATAAGTTCATTTTGAGCTCTCGTAGAATAGTAGAATCCTTCCTCTCCTATTGTCAAGCTATAATTAAGTTCTAAACATTGTGTGATTGTTGACTTATTCAATAATGTTTGTTTTTTTTTAATTTACAACTTTCATCAATCTTGATTGATGAAAGCTGTGTGTTAGTGTGACCCAATGTTTCCTCCTTGTGTAGAGCGGCCTCTCAGCATCAGTTCTGGGTTCCCACTGAGGTAGAGGAGGAGGTGGAGAATGAGCAGTTGTTAGAAGAGAGCAAAAGCAGATATATATCTTTCCCTGGAAGATTCACGCCCGTCAGCCATTACTGTAGAGCTCAACTCGGTAATGGGACGCTGTGTCAGAGACAGGACCGCCTAAAGGTAAACACACATTTACATCTGGTTGTGTTTCCTGTACCGTAAAGTATGAGTGTTTGAGCAACTGCTGTTCTTCTTCAAGTGTCCTTTCCATGGCAGTATCATTCCTCGAGACGAAGAGGGTCGACCCTGTCGGCAGGAGGACCGACTGCGGGAGGAGCAGGAGGCGAGGAGGAACAGGGAGACAGGTGAGGAGGGACACGCACGTACACGTAACCGATGCTAAACTCGGAAAACTGGCCAAGTAAGACATTGAAAGCAAAGTAAACTGAAAGCTGCAACTGTAGTTTGCTGGTACTTCACCTGCAACACCCCTGTCCAAACATCATGTGTTTAGTCTGGGTTTTTATTTTCAGATGCTATTGTCCAAAAACAAAGCCCTCATCATATTTTGGAGCATACATGGTCTTCCTGGATATAGTTTCCCATCTTTCTTATAAACCTTATCTTATAAAAACAAAATATATATATATATATATATATATATATATAGATATACAAGTTTGCTTTAGCTGGTGTTTTTGTGTTAGAACAATATCAATTTCAGAAGCTTTTGTTCAAGTTTCCCTTAAAATGGCTTTGAGGGGGGGAGAGACAGACCAGGCCGAAAGATGTCCACCAGCTACCTGCAGTGTCTTGTTAACGACCAGTGCTTTCTCTCTCTCGCTCTCTCTCTCTCTCTCACTGTATGTGTGTGGCCATAGCTTGCAGTCCAGTGAGTTGTGAAATAGCATCTTTTGTTACCAACAACACTATTGATCCACAAGTCAATCTCTCTCACACATACACACATATACACACATGCACGCAAGCACGCACGCATGCATGCACGCAAGCGAGCATGCACGCACGCACCTACACACACACACACACGCACACACGCACACACGCACACACGCACACACGCACACACGCACACACACACACACACACACACACATACCCACACACACACACACACACACACACACACACACACACACACACACATCAATCTCACAGTCAGGGGGACATTGGGCCGAATGAGTTGATGGACATTCGGCCTCAGCTCCCTCCACCTATTCAGCCACACATTCACACGTGAAAATAAACACTATCACATAACACACAACATTGACTGTACACAGCCACATTAACCAGCCAGTTAGGGACATTGTGAAGGTCAGCACAGAACCGCTCCCACAGCAACTCGTATGGAACACAAATGTCTGTTTCCAAACCTGTATTCTGGAATGCCAAGCAAACTTAAATTCAGTCTCCACACAGCAGCACTGTGATGACTGTGACTGCGGTAAAACCAGAGTCTCCTTAATAGCCTTTGGATGCCTAAGCTGCATTTCCATCACAGTATGGAACTCTGTTCATCACCACTGCAGACACCTCTGTCTATTTAAACTTATATGAGATTGAAACAATGGTATGCTGGAACTTTTTAGTTCCTTTGAGAGGTACTAGGTACTATAATGTCCACATCACAATGTAAGTAGTAGCTTTATTAAAACGATCCTTGAGAAAATACTTTCAGTTTTGCCAAGAACTGCACATGTAGTTGGGTGAAAACTGACAAATAGCTCCCATACTGCAGCTATACTATGGACTCCTGGGGGACATTTTACTTCCACTGTAGTCACTAGTGCAATCAGGGATATCATGAAGCTTCTCTATGATGAATGAAAAGAGACAGGTGGTTACGTCCGGCAAAGGAAGCACGTGGCTGCTTGCAACCTCTCCATGTCAGGAGTGGGACCAGAGACCAGAGATGCATTGATTCCTAACAGAGACGTAGACACAGAAGTTTGACTTCACCAGTGAGATGCAATTAGCGGTATATCCACTCAGAGATCTGTTTACTTTCGATTTCTTTCAAGTCCGTCTCTGCCTTTGGTAACTGAAACATTAATCACTGAACACTTATATTTATATACCTGTTCTCCGTGAAATAGTTTATCGTGTGTGGATGTTTGCATGAAAAATATGTTTGAATTGGCAATATTGGTATTGGTTATGATTAGATATGAATACTTTTTTAATACATCACATTATTAAGTATGTCATCCACTCATTTCACAAAAAAATAAAACACACCTTGAGAGACCACACGTGTAGCCTTATTAAGTACGCTACTGCACATGTGCATTGAGAGTGCATACAGTCTGTTGCTTTTGATTGATTGATTGATTGATACTTTTGTTATTGTGTAATCCACTCTTGTGCTTAGACTCAAGAGGCTAACAAGACACCATTATTCAGTAATAAATAAAGGTACCAAAGACCAGTGAAGTAGCATAAATATAAAATAATGCTAAACAAATAAACTGTCCTCACAACAACTGCTCTAAAGAAACAAAGCCATCTTCATCATGGCAGAGGTTAAAAACAGTGGCGTCGTGAAAACCCAGACACCAATAGCTCTTCATGTTTAACTTGCCTCAAATGAAGGTGGTTTGACATTTGTTGCCCAAAAGTCAATCTGCAGACTTTGTTGTCTGTGTTTTCACCATGGGCAAATTAATCACCACACAAAATGTGAAGAATAGAAAAGTCAAAGTGAGCGATTAAGGTAGAAGTGTAAAAACCTCCAGCCAGCCAGCGCTGTGATTTATACCAGCAGTGACAAGACACGAGTCAGCACAGGAGGAAATGCAGCTCTGTGACAGCGCAGGGTACCTCCATGTTCTCCATCATCACTTCCACAGCAGAGCGCTACTCCCATGTTGGACACTGACTTCTCAGCAGATGAGAGGATGTCTTAATGTTGTGTTGTGTATTTGTGTGCGTGAGAGTTTAATGTTGGGTTTTGCTTGTCATGAGGGTTTGTCTGGGAGATCATGCAACTGACAGACAGAGCTGCAGGCAATTGATGTTCCGCTACACTGTGCTTCTCTGGAGTCATTCTCTCATCTTGCACACACACACACACACACACACACGCATGCTTGCAAGCACACACACAAACCCACTCGTGCATGTGCACACACATACACAGAAACACACACAGGGTCCCTGTGCTTAGTGGTGCGTTGCTGGGAGACATCTGAACAAACCAGAGATCCCAGATGCCTTGGTAGTATGTGTGTGCTTGCGTGCGTGCGTGCGTGCGTGCATGCATGCGTGCAATCGCTCAGACAGAGACCCCAGCTGGGAAAGCTAAGAGGTGCTGACAGAGTGAAGTGTCCTGCTGCAACATGGATTAAATTCAGAAGACTGTCCCGCTTCCCTCTTGGCCATCTCTGTTTTGCTTATTCGTAGCATCTTTTTTTAAATTTCACTGTTTCTTTTTGTCTCATCATTTCCTTTGTATTTTCCTTCCTGCACTTCTTTATGATCGCGACAACAATTTAACACGACACACGCCTTTGACACCCACACTAAAATCGCCAAGTAAATGCAGCTGCTCTCCTTCTTAGTTGCAATTATTCTCCTAAACACACCAGCTGCTTTTCAATTACAGCTCCTCTGCCTATGTGTGTGTGCGCTCATGCTTGTGTAATGAGGGATAGATGAAGGTCCAGTCAGACCCAGGGTCAGACGGGCTGATTAATAACCCCACACACGCTGATCTGGGGTCAGTGTTTTGACAGAGCAGAGAGCCCAGCTTCAATCCCATCACAATCACAGTGTAATTACTTTGCATTACTGCAGGTTTATCTCTAATTCCACTGCAGGCCGTCATTAAGTAGAAGTGTCTCTTCGTTTAGACCATCATTACTCTGCATTACAGCCACTTTTACTTTATCACCCAGAATTATGACATTACACTTTACATTAACACCAGAATTGGATCCAAATGAGTCTATGCCAGTCACTGTTTACTATGTATGGTGTGTAAAAGTGGGCAGTATGAGCTCATTTACGTTATCGGCCGCACTTTCTTCACCAGATCAGTCAAATTACTTTTTGTGAACGCTTGAGTCTGTAATTGCAGCCGGTAGAGAACAGTTGTTTAATGAAGGATTTAACTATGTACAAATGATGTGAACTTAGCTAGATTACTACTAATACGTTTTTTTTCTTTGATTTCAGTCTCAACATTTTTTTGTCATTGATTTAAGTGCCATATTTAGATTTAGATATTTTGTCTTTTGAGAAGAGGTGGTCATTTTTTAATACATTTAAGCAATGATACAAAACACGCTTATAAAAATGTTAGCAGTAACATGATTATCTTTGATTATTTGCTTACCTTCCAATAACTGGCAGAATGGCAGGTTGACTATGGACGCATTGTTTATAAAGTTGCGCGTAAGTTACTGGATATCCTTTTGGTAGATGTCAAAATCTGATGATAGGAAATGTTGAACTTAGCATCAATTAATTTTCTAATCTCTGGCACATTTTGCTGGTACTTTGTAAGATTTTAATTGATACTACTATTAAATCTATTGAATATCTGAATGCCTTTCTGTGGTTGACTCTGCTCTGCCACAGATTGTTGACCTGGGAGGTTTGTCCTTGCTGCGTTTTTATGGCTCTGTCAATGTTCTTCAACAAAGATGAATTGGACTGCTATTATATAGCATTTTACACTTTGAGCCACATTTAACCCATTCACGTCCTTGCTCATGTTTCAATGCCGTCTACTGTAGACCTCATGATTCTCTGTTTTATTTATTTTTTGTATTATTATTGCTTTTGTTTCAGTTTAGATTTTGAAAGAAAGACATTTAAGACAAGTGCCCTAGTACATTAAATTAGTACCTATTTTCCTTATGAGTACCTATTTTCCTTGTTTTGTAGACTGGCGTGATGCAGAGTTGATGCGAGACATTGAGGCAGCAACAGGACAAGACCTGGGTTCAGACAGAGTGGGGAAAAAAGGAAAGAAGAAGAAGAAGTTCCCCAACCTCAGTGATCTGAAGCAGAGCGCCAACACGTCACGCTCAAGGCTGGAGAAAAAAGTCTTCAACAAGTACGTTTACTAACCTTCTGTATTGGCAGTGATGGAAGGGCTTTACTGTTCACTCGATACATCATGCTGATGAGCCCATTAACGGTCACAGTGTGGACAAAAGCAATTTTAAGGGGAGGTTTCACTGTACATGTGTTATAGTCTATAACATTACCGCTCATATTTTTCTTCTTCTCCCATCCTCCTCCAGGAGCAGCATGCGCAGAGTGGCGCAGGTAATGAGTAAATCAGACACCAAAAAACATGACAAGTTCTCTAACCAGTTCAACTACGCTCTCAAATGACTTGCAGGCAGTTTTGCTTCCATCCAACATCACCTCGACTGTGGGCTTCTTTTTTCGACTTTTTTTCTACTCACCAAAAAACTTTTAGTGTTCACATACTGTGAATGAATCTGGTTACTGGAATAATGTTTATCCCATTACATGTAAGATTAACCATAAAAGCTGACGTATATAAATAGCGTCTCATACGATTACCATGAAATGTATATCCATGTATAGGCACGAACCTGAGCCTATTTCAGGACTATCAAAATGTTTATTCATGTTCTGTGTATAAGATTGTCGAACTGTATATATGGTTTCTCTGTAATATTACATTTCAGAGTAAGGGAAACTGATCACCTGTTTGGGTCGATATATCCTTCTCTCCTCAGGCCTGAGCGTCTTTAGGCGTTTTTCTCATTCATCTCATTCAGAGGTTAGGCCTCACAGATATATAATAGGTTTCTTCATCATAAATCATAGGGGGCAAGGCCTCACTGTTATTGTATTTATTTAATCATTACAGTTACCAGAAAAATAATACCAGATAATTAATATTCCAGCCAATGTTTGAACACTACAATGCAGTTTTAGGGACATGATAATAAGTGTAGTGCATTTGCGGCGCTTGAGGCGAGTCTTGTTAAATTGAAATTGCAGCTCTGCTGGAGCTTTCTTCCCTTTAAAAGGGATTTTTACCTCTCCCCAGTTGCCTTGCACTTGCTCGTTGTTTGATCTGTTGGTCTTTTTCTTTTTTCCGGTGTAAATTATATTGTTTGTACAACTGACTTAATTTCCACACTTTTTGTGTAATTTTTTTTTAATGTTTTTATGTTGTATGTTTATGTTTTTTGTTGAAAAATTAACATGCAGATTGACTAAATTTATATTGTCTTTTTTTTTTTTCATCTTTCACATTAATATAGTTGATTCAAGGTTGATTTAGCTTAGAAATAAGAATAAGCTTAAACATGCATGTGACTTTTATTTAACTGAGAATAAATGTCATAGTTGTGTGAATGGATCCACTTTAATTCAGCATTTTAATTTGGTAAAACGTGTATTTAAATATTTAGATCAGAATGGATATTCAGGCATTGAAGTGAGTGATTACATACTTTTATGCCACACAAAAATAAACGAATTAACTGGTTTCAATGTTGCGGCTGATCAGTGTCGTTATGTCAAGTCATGAAGCCATGGAAAATATAAAACTACAAAATAAGTTTAAAATCAAATTCCTGATTGGAATTGTTCAGAATGAACTATATCAAAACAGGCCACATACTGTTTATACACAGATCTTTGTTGCTGTGAAATGCCTCGATTAAGCTGTTTGTCATGAAATGCAGAAACCAACATGCATGTTTCGAAAAGGAAAATAGGAATATTACAACTTCCAATGCTGTATACACAAGCAAATAATTCTCTTTACTTAAAAGAACAATTTCATAACAACATTTGAACAGCTAATTGTTTACCTTTGAGAATGGAAAACTAACATTAGAAGCAGCAGAGACGATGATATACTGAACTTGAATCTCTCATATGATTCAACTTCCCATGATGCAACTTACATGTGTTTTATCTTCTTAATTTGATCTGCCCTTGCTGATAAGTTCCATGCCCTGGATATCGTTTTGGTAGATGTTAAAATATAACTGAAAGGAGTATAGGTTTCACATTACAGCCATTACATGCATTTTGCTGGTATTTGGCACGATTTTAATTGATACTTTTATTAATGAGAAGATTATGGGATTTTCTTGTGTGCATACTGTGTGAGCATTATTGCTGCTGCAAGCTTTATCTGGATTTTGAGAATCCAAACAAAACTGAGAAAGAATGTAATCCAACAAAATAAAGATTCTACATTTTGTAACGTCATATCATATCAGGTGGTAGTCCACGACTCACAGGCCTGGCGGGATCTCACTGAATAGATTCAAGTTACATTGTGCAAAGCTTTTATGTAGTGATCAACTTAGATGAAATCGCTCTCAGAGGTCAAACTATTGGCCATTTGGCACCAGGCACACATGTGGATAAACCCAAGGCAATCAACTTACAGTTTTTTATCCAAAACCTTTTTGCTTTGAGGAGCTAACAGCGGATCCACTGCCCCACCCTACATTTGGGATATCAACAGTAAAATAAGACCTCTGGGCTGCTTTTCAGCATTTAATTGTCATTATTTCAATATCAAAGACAGTATCATGTTGAGCTGAGAATTCAATACATCCAAGGATTTTCTGAAAACTGTCAACAAATGCAATAAATAACAGAAACAGTCCAAATGACAACAATCAAAGCGGGAGTTACACAGTACTGACAATAGATCAAGCCATTCCTTATGTCATAAATAAACATTCAATATTCATACAGATTTTTTTCAAAACAAAAAACTCGGCTATTTGTCTATTACATAGTTTAAAACAGCATTCAGAATGAGAGCTAGAACATAGATGTATGTACAGTTTCTGGTAGATATTCACATTCTATCAAAATAATCCATTGAAATTAAAGCCTTCAAACATTGGTTGTAAAAAGTGGAGCTGAACACTGACAGTCCGTCTTTTACGCTGCAGTTCATTCAAACACTGAAACATTTCAGTTTGTCTGGGCTCCGAGTGGTTCCGCGTGTTGCTTTTTACCTCTTTCTTTGCGTGTGTGTGTGAGTGTGTCTACAGGTGTGTGCTGTAAAAGGCAGGGGCAGCATAGCTCTGTGTCCCTAACATGAAGGGGGACAGGACGTGGCTGGCGGTGAGGAAAGGCAGCTGCACCAGGCTGCCGGTGGGAGGGTGATGGTGGCTGGCGTACCCAGCATGCATTGCCAGGTGCCCACTGACTGGGGGGGACGGGCTGAGAGGACTGAGACTGCCCAGGCCTCCCCCCGATCCTCCCCCTCCTCCACCGGTTGGGGCGGACGTGTCGGCACCAGGGTTTTGTTTCTTCCACTTGGTTCGGCGGTTCTGGAACCAGATCTTGACCTGGGTCTCAGTGAGGGAGAGGGACAGTGCCAGGTTGAGCCGCTCACACACTGAGAGGTAGCGGGTGGACTTGAACTTGTTCTCCAGCGCCACCAGCTGCTCGTAGGTGAAGGCAGTCCGGGCCCTACGGGGCTTTCCTGACTTGGAGTCTGAGCCTGAGCGCTTCCTCTTGGGCTTGGCCCCCTGAGCCCCATTGCTCTGGCCTGTGGAACCTCCACCTGGGCTCTTGGTGTCTCGGGAGAGGTCCTGGTGGCTGTGCTGGCCCAGTTCTCTCTCTCCACCACTAGGCAAGGCTGAGCTGCTCTCCTCGCTGCTGTAGGGCCCATCTGGAGCTTCCGAATCTGGGGTCCCAGACCTGTGATAGTCATCTTCATCTGGGCTTCTGAATGCAAAGCCTTCCTCTGGAAATACACACATAACAAAGACAACGTTAGCTTGTAATTATTGGCATCTTTAGAATTGAGCTGTATATAAGTAGCCTTCAGCAATTAGAGGGGTAAAATACAGCCAGTGTGAATTGACCACCGCTTTTTATAATGACGACTCCATGTCAGCCTCTACACAACTACCGAACAAACTATGGAGGCACTGTGAATGAGTGAATATTTGTGAAGGTTGTATTTCCTGGAGACTGGATTAATCTACTGTGAAGTTGATTTTGGTGCACATTATTTTGGTGCACATAATTTTTTCCCTGGTGGCCAACTGATCTGACGTTTGTGTTTACGTATATAGTATACCAGTGTGTTTTTATTTATATATTTTGAGATATTCACCATGTAAGAATTGCAATAAAAGCATTCGATCTTAATGTAGGGCCTTTTGAATCTTTTAGCGTCGTATATTACCAATCAGATCTCAAATTAATCAAATAACAATATACAGTATATGTATAAAGCCAGGAGCTGAAAATAATTACTGTGCTGGCCTCACCAAAGCCCACTCCTAAAATATATAATTAGATTGTTTAATGAAATATATTTAAACTATAAAAAAAATATTCCTTGTTGCAAATAAAATATGGCTGTCTGACTGGCTTGTTATCATCCAAACATTTGAAGCCAAACTGATAAATGAATTGCGAGATGCCGAGACTCTTTCATTTCTAATTATTGAAAATTACACAATGGGGTCAGAGCATTGCTCAAAATGTGGACGTAAAATAATTAATCATAATAATATTCCTAAAGGTGAAATCTTGAAAAGAACCACGTTGGAGGAGAAGAGAACTCTATGAAATAGCATTTTTTTTGTTTATAATACATTTTTTGTAACTTTTAATAAGCCACTTTCCATGAAAGGTTCACCCTTAAATCATGAAAGAAATCACCACACTGTTGATCACATGCTTTGAATTTAGTTTAAAGCTTCACAACAGTGAAAGGTTTAAGGGGACTGCAGTTAGAAAAAACACACCATCAGCTGAAAATTAAAATGCTGTACTAGTGGTGATGTTTTATGAAAATCTTTAGATAGAACTACATTTATAGTAAAAGTGAAGGTTTTATCATAGGGATATTTTGGCAGATTTTCCTCACCCTTTTTAAGGGTTAATGGCAAAAGATGTCACACTGTACAGATTATGAAGCCCTATGAGGCAAAGTGGTATAATATGGGTGATACAAATAAAATTTGATTTTATGATCAAACATTAAGAAATATTTTTAGTGTTTTGCGCCTACCATTGATAACCATAACCTCTGATAAAGACTGACACACAAAACACACACTTCACTACTATGGTACTATGGTATGCCAACATGATGATATGTGATTAGTTTTTCTTGTGTGACTTGTGGTGATATCTCTTGCCCTAGGTCTGATCAAACAAGAGACACTTGGCCTTTAGTTTAGAGAATGCCAGTGGATAAAACCTCTGATAAAGACTGACACACAAAACACACACTTCACTACTATGGTACTATGGTATGCCAACATGATGATATGTGATTAGTTTTTCTTGTGTGACTTGTGGTGATATCTCTTGCCCTAGGTCTGATCCAACAAGAGACACTTGGCCTTTAGTTTAGAGAATGCCAGTGGATAAAATTATATATATACTGTGTGTGTGTGTGTGTGTGTATATATATATATATATATATATATATATAATATATATATATTTATATATATGTGTGTGTGTGTGTGTGTGTGTGTGTGTGTGTGTGTGTGTGTGTGTGTGTGTGTGTGTGTGTGTGTGTGTGTGTGTGATTTTATTTTATTTTATAGATCTATGTCTTAATCCGTTTATTAAATGTATTAAATAGGAAAAGAATAAAGCTTGACCCATACAGCTTTGTTTGTGTCTATTTTTTCCGAAATGTTTTGAATATAAACGAATAATTGTTTAAAGAACATCGAAAAATGTCGTGACACATAAGAAAATAAGGAACATCAAATTAAGGTAAAACATTTCCCACAGACAGAATAGAACGTGGAGAGAGAGAGGAAACGGAACTGATTACAGCTAATGGGTCTTTCTCTATATTTCCCTCTCTCACACACATTCACACACACAAACACATACACACAGGAAACGCTGCTAGTTGAAACATATATTCACCAATCAATATTACCGATCACACACACACACCGTCTCCAATTAGCCAACCCTTCTCGGACCTGTTGTCTCTGAGCTGAGCGTGTCGCGGCCCGTAACACACACACTGACACTGTCCCGCGCTAATAAAAAATGTCTGCCGGACATCTGGTCTGGGTGAATACCGGAGAAAAAAGACAATCACAATCGCGTAACGGACGGTACCGGTGCGAGCTCGAGTGCCCAGCACATCTGGACAGAGGAGAGGGGTGCAAGGAAAGTAAAGACAACAACAGAGTTGGAGAAGGTCAAACTTACTGCTCGGGTATTCCTCGGCACCGTAGCAGCCTTTGCTGGGCTCCAGGCCGGCCTCGCGCTCCCCTGCTCCTGCTCCTCCTCCTCTCCGGTTCTCCGCTCCGTACGCGCTCAGATCGCGCTCACTCCTCGCGTGTTGCTGCCGCCGGTTGCTCGTGAACTTGTTGGGGTCCAGGATGTCCAGCACAGAGAAAGAGGTGGTGCGGTGCCCGGTGGGGCCCTGACAAGGAACACAGGGGAACTGTTCACTGCTGGGTTTCATACTTCAATGTTCACGCGAACCTGTGGATCATCCCTAACGAACCCACATATTCAGTTCAGGATGACTTAATCCTGTGTCGCTATTATGAATATGATTATGATTCTTATTATTATGATTGTTATTATTGTTGTTTATTATTGTGATTATTATGATTATTATGATTATTATAATCATAATAATAATTATTATTATTATTACTTCTATTATTATTATTATTATTATTGTAAATATTGGCATTATTACTGTTATTTATAATAATAATAATAATAATAATAATAATAATAATAATAATAATAATAATAATAATAATAATAATAATAATATATTATATAATAATATATTAATAATAATATATTAATAATAATATATCATAACATTATTATTATTATTATTATTATTATTATTATTATTATTATTATTATTATTATTATTATTATTATTATTAACTAATAATAACGTATTATAGTTTAATTACAACGAAAAAATGACGGTGCTTTGGTAGTATAATAAATGATACATTAATAAATGTCGTTTCGATTATTTGATATATTTATGTTGCAATGTAGTAACAAAAATAAAAAAACTAACGCAATCATAAGAAGAAGAAGACGAAGAGATCGGCAACAATTAGTGAACACAATAACGAGATATTCTCCGTAATATTCTCTGTAACTATTGTTAAAATATTGAAACAAGCTGTGACCTGAAGGCAGACAAACAGCTCAGCGCACATCACAGCCGATAAAACGGACGGTAAACTGTATTCATAAAGCAAACAGCAACAACATAAATCAACTCGATTTCCTATATCGAATATGTAGCGGTCAGCAGGGTATCAGGAGGCAAACGAATCAAGCACACTTTACTTTAACACATTCGCAGTGTGGATACAAAGAGAAAGGAATTACTTTATTATTTTTGATCAGATGTAAAACTACCATGCCGTTGTAAAAATTGTTGTATACATTAATTTAAGGATGAATTTATCATTCTCTAAATCCCCGATTCCTCAAATCTATCACTTCGGGTTGACCAGGTATGATGCTGATATGCGCATTGAATTTATTTCCTAAAGATTTATGTGAAACCAAGGGTGGGAAAGTATAATAAGCAGATAAAGGGTAGTGCAGAGCTTCGATGTGGTTTTGATTAGGATCATTTATTTATTAAAACGAGCATGTCTACATGAATAATCCCACATTATTAACATGATAATTCTCCACGCAAATAATCCAATAATCCGAGGGGACATGCGGGCCTGTAAATATATGGTGATAAGAATAATTGCATAATAGGAAAAATATTAATAAACTGTGGAAGACATGACGATAAATATATACAAAAAAGGCCTGAGTGTCCCCCGAAAAAATATAAATCTACAAAGTTGTACCCTCATTTTTTGTTAAGTACAATACTTGGGGGAACTTTTATTTACGTAATAATTATTTAATTTAAAGATGTATAAAATATTTGTATAATTTATCTTCACGTCTTCAGACTCAATGACATATATATATAATTGTTTTACCTTTTTATGGATTCGAGCGCAGATTAAGAACGAAGCATCCTCCTAATTATTTCACGAAAACAGTTTGATATTATTGTTTACCATAAGAAGTGGCTCTTCATTTGACTTATATGCCTAAATTAAGGCCACATCTGCGGAAAACATGCCACCACAGGTCCATGGGACAATTTCAATTATCCGTTGAATTAATATCATTATCATCTGTGGAAAATACCTCCGATTTTCACGTTTTTACTTATCGTGTCTTGTTCACTCACACTTGGTCTGACTGTCTGTGTGTTTCGGAAGTAGTCTCTCCTGTTAACATACGCTGCTACAGTTGTTAATCCCCCAAACTTTGATCGCATGCATCTACCTGCTGTGGCGGGGCTAAGACCGGGTTCGTCGGCGGGGGATCCGAATGGTTCTCCGCGGCCGGAACCTCTCTGCCTCCGGCTACCGCGTTAGAGAAGAGCCGCTTCTCCGCGGGTCCCACTCCATCCAGCATGTCCCCGCTGTCCAGGCCCACCAGGGTCTGGATCCCGTCACCGTCCGGCGCCGGTACGGCCACTCTGTCCCGGCTCATCACGGGCTGTACTGCGTCCGCCACGGGTCCCGCTACGGCTCTGTCCCGGCTAATCACGGCCTGGACCCCGTCTACCCTGGGCCCCGGTACCGCTCTGTCCCGGTTCATCACTTTACTCTCCTTTTCCCATAAATTGACAATCCGGTTTAAATGCAGAAGCGTTGTAAAGTTGAAATGAATCCGACCTGACCGTTTTACAGGGATTGCATGGTACTCATTTCCGAGAGTTAACTTGGCACCACAAAGCGTTCAACATCCAGTGTGAGGTGATGCTTTGAGCCGGGTAAAGTTTTCCATCGGTGAGAGCGTGGACACAGGAGGGGTGTGTCTGGGTTTGTGTGGATCAGGCTGCCAGACTCGGAGCCGTCAAACTTTGAACTTCTTCTCCCCGCCTCTGTCCCTTCATCCTCCGGGTCCACCGCGGCAAAAAAATGTCTGTCTGTCTGTCTCGTGCTGCTCAGTTATCCCGCGTGGGCTCTCTCTCTTCCTCTCTCTCTCTCTTTCTCTCTCTCTCTCTCTCACACACACACACAAACACACACACATAAAGAGCGTTCAGCGTCCCGACCTCCACCCTCGCGCGCTACGTCTGTTCACCCGAGGGTGCGCGCTCTGGAAGCCTGACGGGAGTTGAAGGCGGGACGGACGCTGATCTATCTCTAATGGCTAAAACACTCTCTCTCTCGCTCTCTCATTTATTTCTCTCTCTCCCCCTCTATTAGTTAAGTGAATTTTCCGGATGTGTATAAACCCTTAAGTGAATCCCCCCCCCCCCCCATTTAGTTCATGCCGCTTTCACCTCCTCTTTTATTTTAACCGGCCTCTGAGGACTTTGTTTTTCTAAACTCATATACGTGCGTGTGTCGCTCTTCCTCTTTATTTATGCAATCCTATCTACTGCGCTGCTTATAATTGGCTACATATTAATCCCACTTACACTAATAGTCTATTAAATTGGGGTCGCTTGCACCGTACAGAGCCGTATAGACCAGCTCATCCAATGCACGCGGACGATCTGATGAAGCGAAGGAAGAGCGACACACGCTCTTCTTATGATGTGTTTGTTTGTGCATGTGCATCAGCAGGTGAAATGCGTGTTGGCCACAGGTGTTTGGACGCAGCAGGGGTTGACTGAGTTAGTGTTGCACCACTTGGTGTGCTTCTGCTTTGCGCTGGGGGGACCATATAGCTTGTGTCTCTTATCTTGGATGCAGATTCCAGGGAAGGTCCTCGCCTTAAAACCCAATTACGGCCTGAATAAAGCCGGTAATGTCCCTACTCCAGTGAAATATTGATTCCTAATCCCTAGCAGTCATTACTATGCCAGAAAATAATAGACCACAGAATTGGATTTTGATTTAACACACACCGTGTTTATTCTAATGCAGGGAACTTAATATTCCGTTGACTCTCATTTTGAGCCACAGAGGATAGGGAGCAGTGATGAGGCTCTGACGCCACACTTTTTATATTGTTGTGGAAGAAATTACAAAAAGAAAGAGAGGCGATGGGACATCTTTCCTGTCCTCCTCCCCGGCCCTAATACACAAGGTCAGCTCCATGTAATTGCCTTGCTCAATGATCCTTAGGGGGACGAAATTAAAAGTTGAAATAATGAGACATGATTAGCCAATCAGAGAGCTGAACCCATTACAACATTTTTGATCTACTTCCTGCTTCTGACCAGAGGTTTTATGACTTTATTTTAAAACAGTTAATGTATTAACTTTATATCACAGAAGCTTATTCACCTTGGGAAATATTAGCATTCTAAGAAGTGGGAGAAAACTATAAAGCATCACCAACACACACTGCAACAGGAAGAATGAAGAGTGAGAATAAGAAAGAGAATGGATATTCCATCTACTGATGGCTTTGCCAAATTAAACATATTACAACTTAACAGTTTAAATGGCAAACAATCCCACCTGCAGTTTATGCCACTTATTCAGAATTCAATGAGAATTCACACCGCTGTTTTGGAGGTATTTATGCTAGAAACACAACAATTACATATGAATATATTAATAGATGATATTAATAATGTAATCATTGTTATATTTAATTGTACGTTATCTTTCAGTGAATACGCTTTTTGTGCTGTGTCTGATACCGTGCTTTTGGATCCACGCCAACATACGGACTTAACAAATGACAAATTAAATTAATAACTAATTAAATGTGAGAATCAGAAAATGTCTGCACTTAGCAGTCCTTCACCTCATGATATTATTACTGCAATACAGTAGTATCATTGTGTTGCACATACACGCCCACACACGCACGCATATACACACACACACACACACCTACACACACACACACACCTACACACACATACACACACACACACACACACGCGCACACCATTCCCACAGTGTAGTCAGTCTGTAGGAACATTACCCATCTTTTTCCTCTCACCCCTCACCAGTGTATGTGTGTGTCAGAGAGAGCGAGTGAGCCTGTGTGTCTCTATAATTATTCTAATGAAGGTTAATGAGCACTGCTCAACCTCCTCTTTATTAAATTAATCTCAGGCTATAATGAATCATAATTACTATAATTAGCAGCTTGAGCTGCCTGATCTTACAATGGTGGCTGGTCCTAGTGAGGTGTTGATACGGAGGCTTTCATCTCCTCACACTGTCTCCATCTCTGTCTCTACTCACAATGCAATTTATATGACTAACTACAACTTATATAAAGTCAGGTCATGCCAAATTCTTTGTGGATGCACTGTACAGTTGGCAAGACAAATGTAACGCACCAAGACTTTAACAATATTACAGGTATAGTACTTTAAAGCCATTTCTTCCTGTACATTAAGGACTATGACAAACCAGATCCTTAGATACAGAGTTCAAAAATGTAAAAAAATACTGAATACGTACATAAATGTCTACTATCAAATCCAAAATATCGCCACCCAACAAACTTGTATTCTTATCAGATATAATAAAACGTTTTTTTTTCTCTTACTCATCCCTCTTGTTCTCCTTTTTCCCCTTACATCCATAAGCCTCTGCCTTATTTTTGCATATTTTCAAGGTTCAAGCGTTTAGATCACCACTCTTCCTTTCCCCCATTACTGTAGTAATAGTCCCTCGTTCTCTACTGACACACTTGACCCATCCAACCCCACATCCACAGTTCGACACTGAGATAGCATCTGACCCGGAGAATTAATTAAATATGATAGCTGATTAAAAATAGCATAACTAATAGTGTAATATCTCAAGCTGTCGTCTTTAATAGTCAACATTGTGTGTGTGTGTCTTATCTGCTGCAGACAGACGCTCTCACTATTGATTTCTGTTCATTTCAGTTGTCAGGCGGACCACTCAGCTCATCTGGAATCATTAAATCCACTGTCTGCCTGTCTCTGTCTCCCCCCCCCCCCTCCCTCTCTCTCTCTCTCTATCCTCCGCTTTCTCTCTGTTAGTATTTCTCTTAACGGATTTACTCAGGATTATAACTTATATTTAATTCACTTAATTTTACAGTACTTTTATTAATTCTTAATGGATTTCCTCATTTATATATTATATATTTTAACACTCAAAAAATTATACAGACAGAAGTAAATTAAGGCTAAATGTCTCCTTCTCACCAGCGCTGTGTCTGTTTATCAGAGCCCAGTATGTCTTGTTTCAATCAGCAGGTCACTGTGATAAGGGTCAATAGTTTCTCGACCATACATTTATATTTATACATAGAGGGAAGCGGGGTACTATTTTCAGCTGAGAAGAGGAATTAGACAGATGAATAGATGTGTAGTTTCAGGGTGGCAGAGAGGGGATTTGAACTCGGTCTGATGGACATGCTACAAAAGAATGCAAAAGAAAGAAGGAAGGATACATACTGTGACAATTACATGTTTACAATTTACAATAATCACTGGAGATAAATATTACTTATCTTTATACAAAGAAAAGATAATATTGTGCTATATACTTTAACATGACTTTCCCATCACATTCTTGGCTACATAAATACATAAATGTTTTACATTTTTCAAAACAAGGCCTTAGTGTGGTCTCGCTTGATCTATCAAACAATCACACTCAACTGCTGACCAGGCACTGCCCACACGCACGCACGCACACACACACACACACACACACACACACACACACACACACACACACACACATACACATCCGTCAGATCTATATTTATGAACTCCCATGCTCCTGACAAAGCGTTCAGCCACAACCAAGTTATGGAAGCCAATCAGCTTAGTCGAAAAATCGGAAGTACCATTTTATTGTCTGCTAATAGATAAATCAGTTAATCATTCAACAGCATCCCTAGCATGGCTTCCTAAAAGTAGTACTGCCTAAGATAAACACTGGCTGCAGTTATCTTACTTCATTTTTAAGGGTCGATTTAATATTATAATATTTTTTATCTGGAATCTTGTTGATTCCACTAAGCAAACACAAAGCTGTATGCATTTAGCATGTAGTTAATTGATTGCACCACCATAGCAGAGTGTCACTGGATAGTGTAATAGTGTACCTGCACTCTGCTGAATTTTTTAATATAAGACACACACAAACACACACATGCGCATGCACACGCATGCACACACAAACACACAGCTTACTGTTCCTGTATGTAGTTATTGAGGTATGAGATATGATGAGTATGGATAAAGTGTTTATTAGCATCTGCACAACATCATAGTAAATGTTGTATCGTACAGTGGCATTGCAATTAAATACAATATAAAATACTATGAAAATGACTGTCTAATGATATTTTTGGAAGAAATTCTAATATAGCGAATCAGTGCAAGAGTCTTTGGGAGGTGATGTCCGGCTTTAAAAAGCTGAAATCACTTTAAGGTCTTTGTAGGTCTTCAAGGCTAAAGTGGTTAAACATAACGGTTTATTATCAGAGTGGCTCTTTCACACAGTAGCAATGATATCTTTGCAGCACAGTCCTTCAATGTGTGTGTGTGTGTGTGTGTATCCTCCCAGCAGTAAAATGTATTTTATTGGAGTTAACACTAAGGTCAAATAAAGCAGATTTATTTCTGCGGATTACTAGCTCTCTGCTAGCCAGTCCATAAAACAGAAACCAATCACTGACACACACACACACACAAACACACACACACACACACACACACACACACACACACACACACACACACACACACACACATACTATTTTACACACAGTGGCCAGCTATCAGGACATAGCCTGCCACTTGACAACATTCATAAGGACACAGGGAGGGAAATCTTTACTCCACCAGAGTCCATTCTTTAAAACAAAAATGAAACTACAAGCTGTTGCCCCATAGCCACACATTACAGACAGGAAAACAGGGAATGTATGCGCTACACACACACACTTAACACATCCTTGAAGAGTCTACCAACTCTTGAAAATTAAGGTTTACCATGATTTTTGCAAGTAGTTGTATGCGTTATGTGGCTCTTCCTCTCATTGTTTAATTTAGTTTCAGGTAAATCTGTTGAGAACCAGGCTTCCTTACCAAAGCCTGCCTAACTGAAATATAAATTACATGTACATGTTTGATCATTTACATAGGGTGAAAGAAAACAAATAAAGTAAAACCTGTCACATCAAATCGGATGTCCATCAAGAGAGTGCAACAGATTGGTAACATGTTTTAAGAGTAATTTGGTAGTTAATATATTGACATGTGTAACCAATTCACAGAAAACTTCTGTTTCTCGTCTGCCAACTTTTAGGTCCCCATTGTCATCAGTTATCTTGTTTCTGTTGCATCCATTCTTGGAAGACCACAGACTTCCACTCATAATTCATACTTTGGTTTATTTTGATTTCTTATTTTTAAAGTCTGCCCATCACTGGCTGTGAATACACATACAAACAGACATGGGTCACAGGAGGGCCGGGATGTTGATTAGTATTGGCTTGGAATGGTCGTCATCACGCTTCTCAACCAATTAGAGCATTTAGGGGCGGGGCCTAAGACACATGAACATGAACAGGAGGAAAACTCAGTGTGCGATACAGAGCGAAGAATAATTGTCTGTAAAGTCGGTGGAATAGATAAATAAATTCAATCTGTCATGTGTAACTACTCTACCTGCATCAATGAAATTGTATTTTTTGACTGTACAAAAAACAAGTACAAAGATGGGCTTCACAGACTAAAAAGTACCCTGAACAGTAAATACTAGCTGTAACCACTTCACCTCATTTTAAGGGCCACTTTCTACTGAACATAGACTGTTTATGCCGCTCCCTCATCAA
This sequence comes from Colistium nudipinnis, assembly GCA_016785305.1. Lineage (NCBI taxonomy): Eukaryota > Metazoa > Chordata > Actinopteri > Pleuronectiformes > Rhombosoleidae > Colistium > Colistium nudipinnis. The sequence continues at coordinate 541,455 of JAFBJU010000069.1, forward strand.
AGAAAAATCTTGAAAAAAGAAAAAGGGTACCAGTTCATTTCACCAGTTCAACATATAATAATAATGCAAATAAAAGCAAATATGGTTTGGGAACCCAATCGGCTGCCTGTATTTGACTGTACACCAAGTTAAATTCCTGTGTGACTGTACATTTGGCGAATATAAACGATTCTGATTCTGATTCTGATTGACTATTACAGGGGAAAACTTTGCTTGGTTATGACACATAAATAAGTACTTGAATAGTAATGGTAATATTAATAGTATTAGGTAATAGTTATGTTTTTGAGGTTCGACCCTTTTGTCTCAAAAGGGGTCCGTGAAATGTAACTGTGGGCCGTGTGGAGGTAATGTCCAAATTAAAACTTTCCCGTAGGGGTAATAAAAATACATAATTAGAAAGGTCTCAATCTGAAGATAATCATATTGTCAGTCTGAAGACTATAAGTAGGTTCTGCTCTGAAATGTTGACCTTTGAACCTTGTCATTCTGCTCCAGAAGCAACTACATACATGGGAACACTTGTTATATTGAGAACTATACGTAAGCTGTGTGAATATGCCATACCGGGGTTGAATTACCAAATGGGGCCACTGTTAAATAGGGAAAAGAGATTTTCAGTCATTTAATAATTATATATTAAAATTTGGATCATATAGGTGTGTTTCCTACCACCTCAAACCCCATACTGTATTTTCAACTCAGTATTTACATTTTTAATCCAAAGAAAATCCATTATATCGTTAAAAACTACAATTCCCAATAAACCAGTGATGCAGCATTATTCAAAATGACTCCACATTTGTAGTTTTTTCAGTATGCAGAGTTGTTATATTTTTGTCCATTTATATCGTGAAAGAACCAAGGTAGATAAGTAATATTAGATGCAGCCAAAACATTTATTTCAATGCATAATTACCGGCAAATGAAGTACAGTATACATTGTTTTATGTTGGACAAATATTATTTCATCATAAAAACGGGTCGCTGCTTGTGGTCACTGATAACCGGGTATTCTGGGTCGTGTAGTTTCAGCTTTCTAAAACGAACAAAAACATTGCGCATTGAACGTACACAGACCCCCCACCCTTTTGGCTCTTCAGACAAAAACTTTGGACACCCCTGATCTAGAGGCACGCACAGTAACCCTCACCTTAACCTTTGGCTGCCATCGTCCCTATGGTAACACGCAGAGTTTTGTTTAACGTGCATTAATATACCGTCAGATTGTACGCTCCAAGTTTCACCTTTCTCTGTCTGTTTCATTGGTCAGAATTGTCATTAGTTTTGTGGACTGGATTTTATTTAATCCAGGATCATAAACATAAACACAACATAAGCAACACCATTAGACAGTATAAGGTGCTGAGAATCTTAAATATGAAAGAGACATGAAGTCAGATTAATTGCAATGAATATAGTCCGAAATAAAAAGAAGGACAATGTAGAAAACCGTGCAGTCTGTGTGCGCGCAGATGCTGGAGTAAGGTTCATTGCGAACGATTTACCCTCTTCATTGAAATCCGTTGGTTTATATTGGGTAACCGGGACCAGATCGTTACGGTGGCAAAGAATAAATAGATACATTTTTGTAACAGTCCCACAAATATTCGAGACTGGGTTGCTACTAATATCTTAATCCTTGTAATTTTACCACTTGTTGGAATCAGTCAACTTTATTGAATCCAAAAAGAAGATAAACAGTTATATACAGATATACATCAATGTTGTCACAAACTGAATGAGAAATGAAATACACTTCACACACACACATACCTTTGACACCTTGTATCACAAGACTAACAAATTTGGTCGTTTAATGGTTCGCCATATTCGTGCTACTACAAGTGCCAATGATATATAGGTATACTTTATAATGCTCAAGAGCACTATGCAGGCAGAATGTACAAATAAGCAAGCTCATACAAGGAAAAGTACTCATTTGGGTCATGTTAAATCAGCACTAATCTTTTGTATAACTTTATACTTAATTGAACTTTGTCATGCTCATTTCCATTGTTCCAAATATTTTGGTTTGCATACTTGACCTGTTTCTTGCCATCTAGTAAAAGAAAGAACAAAATTAAGCGTAAGAATGTTTGAATACAGAGATGGAAACGCTGTAAAAAAGCATTTTAGACAGATATTACCATAAACTAGCAAAGGAACAACATTCCACAGCCAAATTAAAATGGGACAAATATGATATTTTGACAGTGTCTCTGTTATATTCCATGCTTTTGCACAATCCAGTTTTATATAATTTTGCTGAGGTAGTCCCCAAACATGAATAGAAACTTTTTTTCAAGACAAAGACTGAACTGGCACTCGCTAGCTTGCTATGAAACTGCATACATTAGACTTCCAATGTTGTCATTGTTTTTCATTTAGGTTTTAAAAGAGCCATTACAAAGTGCATCACTATGAGGTACAAATAAAAGCAAGCAAACACAGATGATCTAAAAATAGACAGCGTGTTCCCTGGGTAAACTATTCCAGAGAGTTGGGGCCCTGACTGCTTGGCCATCAGCCCTGATCAAGGATGGTCATGACGGAATGAAAAATAAATGAAAAGCACATAGTTGATATGTTTCAATAAAATGCTAATACTGCCTGAGTGTACATTTTGTAGGTAGTAAGTAGTAATGGTTCCTCATTTTATCATCATTGTATGAAGCAGAAAACATAGGTATTTGTGCGTTCACACACAAACACACACACATGCACACAAACACACACGCACACACACACACACACAAGCACACACTCAAACACAAACATACAGAGCTGTCGGCATCAGAGCTCCAGGCTGAGAAATGTGGCATGTGTGCAGCAGCAGAAAAAAGCTAATAAAGCAAATAGTGTTATCAGTAATTTAACAGCATGCTGATATGGCCTATTGATCTCTCCAGTAGAATATTGTATCTCCACAACACAATGTATCCACTCGATCTATCCACTGTTTATGACCCCGACCCACCCCACCACTAGTACCATACACATATTAGTCTTGGGTCTATCAACACACACGTAGCTACACACTGACCACAATATGGTCACACAGGACAACACACCCAGGAGAGCAATTCAACACATCTTGACCAAGAATAATAATGGTTCTAGACTCTGTTTTTTCAAATTCAATGTATTTTATTGTAACACAATAGTTAAATAGTTAAATTAAGAGTAATTCAATTTAAATGTTTCTCATTGTGGGTGTGTCTGGTGCATTAGTGGAAAATAATGTCCTAAATACTGTAAATTTATCATTTGAGGTAGGCTACTTGTGCTTTATTTGAATAGTTATATTATTTTTTTCTGTCCCAATATGGCTCAAATTAGCTTCACCTGCAGCAGTCACAAATAACATGCTTCCCAGACACTGATGGTGGATTATGCCATATATAATTATAATATTATTATTATGTCATATATGATAATATCCCAAACACAACTTTTCACGTAAAAGTCCTTTTTGCTGTTAATAGTTATGTACCATTGCTTAAGTAGTATATTTCATGGAGTATATTATTTGTAACAAGACCTTACTCTATTGTTGCTTTTACAAAAAGGATCAAAGTACTTAATCACTGGCCTAGTTGAGCCGGTCAGCTGCTTTATTTCATAATTCAGCTTAAGCTTGGGGTTGACTATTCCATAGGCCATACTGTACAAATCCACCTCAATGTGGTGAGGTCCCAATATTTCCAAAAGAAGATGTAGTGGTTGTATATGCAGCCATGTCTTATTCCTCCTATAAACCACTCCCAAATCATGGCCAAAGTATAAAGGACGCCTTTTGGCCTCTGGCTTATGTCTGTCCATGTGATTGGTAGTGTGGCTGCTACTTTAATAGGAATGTATGTTTCACTCACCCTATGTACCTTTGGATGTATGTGAGGCTGAGACTGACATCCTTAAGTTGTTTGGTCATCCTGCATCTAAAGTTAGAATTTACAAGTAGGGTCCAAGCACTGGTACACATTTTTAGGCTGCTTTTCTGTATTGTTTTGCTTTTTTTGCTTTATTTTTGCATTTATTACAACCGTATGTCCATTTGACCCCTTTTGTTAAACCAACTTGCTTTCTTGGTTTATTAGTTTGTTTAATTACAGTAGTTTTTTATTGGCTTGTTTATGCATGTGTTTATTGCTTAGTTGGATGTTTGTAATTTGGCATATTTGTTCGTTTACAACCTATTTTTAGTTCTTTGTGACCTGAGCACAATTGTGGGAAAACACAGGTCCTTGCACTTATGCATGTGATTAGAGGCTTTGCTGGCAGTAACTCCAGCCTGATTTATTTATTTACTTTGATCTTCTTTTTTTATTGATTGCATTGTATTTATATTATTAAGTGAACTAGTGGGTGTCCAGTCTCTCCAAAATCGAATTGAAAGCATTTGAGGAAAACTTTCCTGGGTGGCGTTGTTGTTCCTTCTACCCCCCTTTTGTTGTCCACTCATTTACATCAACATGCACAAGAACAAGGCCTGGCAAGCCTTGTTTTACAACACAGCCTGCATGCAATACTTGCTACTCTAAACCAAGTTGACAGTATTGCTGTAATACATTTGCTAAGTAAATGCTAACAATATGCTCGATCATTACTTAAGGTGGAGCATCCCACAGAGACTCTTGCACAAACCCCTTGCCTGCATCCACCTTGCCTGCACTCTGCAACCAGGTCACTGTACTTTGCCCTTTCTTTCATGGGCTGAACCCACCCTGCCTTCTACCATCTATAACCAAGAGTGGTGGGTTTTAAGGGTAGTTGTCATGGAAAGAGTTGCTTTGGAATCCATTCTTCTCACTGCTGATGAGCTGATTTCACACAGCTTCAGAGGAACTGAACCTTCCTCGTATCCATCTGGGACAAACCCTCTCACAGCCCCATCTCCTTGTCTGAGAGGCTGGCTGTATATTGCCTATATATTGCTGGTCCACTGGTCCCCCACCAATAGTAAAGATTGCCCTGTCATTGAGAACGACTCCTCAAATTTCCTGGTTTAAACATTAAAAAAAATTAAATGAAAAAAATTAAAAGTTGGGATTCTTTTTGCAGCACAATATACTGTAAATGATCACAGCATTATGCTGCCATCAGCCATTTATTAATTACACACGGTCTGTGTTTTATTGTCTTGTCAGGTCGTGTGAGCCTTGTTGTGTCCATATTGCTGACGTAAGTGGAAGGGTGAATAAGTTATACATTCTTAAAAGATATATAATAACATATTACAATGTACTGCTACGTTGATGATCCAAGTATTGTTACAGTGAGTCCGCTTGTTGTCTCTTCTTAGCAGGAGTTGCATGGGAAGTCTGATATCTATATCTATAATTCACTAGAGTTGCAGGTCTTGTTATGTATTTTTATTCACACACGTATTACACCCACCTACACACACATGTACACTCATCAGGCCTCTTCTTTTGTCTCCCTTTTTCTATCTGGTCTATATGTTCATTCTATCCATCATATAATTAAACAAGCTCTGTAGTTAAAATGCCCAATAAATCCATGTTCATCAAGCAATGTGAAGCAATCTCGCCTTTATGGCAGCCCTGTTGCCAGCAGTATCCACAAACCTTTTGTCAATTAAGACAATCGCATTAAGAAACAAATTAACAATTAGCACAAACATAATTAGTAAATGCTGACATTTTGCGTGCATTATTGTTGAAACAATTTCTGGAAATTGCCCTCAGAGAGGTTTTTGTCACAAGGGGATAATGGCAGTACTTTGTCACACACAGCTATTCACACAGAGAGATACACACACACACACACACATAGAAAGCCGGCTAGCTAATTGTCATGGTGAATGTGTATGAGAGAGAGAAGCAATTGTGCATAAAAACAATTACCGAAAGGCTAGTTGTGCCAAAGAGAGAGTTCTGTCAAACAAACAATAGATGTCCTTTTTGGACTTTCAGTCTGAACACACAGTCAAGAAAGACTATCGGTCATCAAACTCAGTGTTAAGAGTAAGAGTTGTGCTGTTGATGATGTGTTCATATCATATGGTATAATATCAAATCAGAGCCTCCAGTGCCCGCAGATATTTGCACCTGACATTTTCAGTCCAAAAATATTGCACCAGTGCTGTAATAGATATGTGGAAGCAAAGGATTTACCTAGGAGGCATGATTCCAGCTAAAGAGCAGTAATACATGTCCGTTCAAATGAAAGCTTTTTCAGGCAAAGTCATGGATTGCGCCATGCTCACCAGTATCCCTCATTGTAGCCCTGACCTCGTCAACAGGATTTGCCCCAACCCACTTGTTCAGGTAGGTGGACGACACCTGGGTCAAAATCAAGACACAGGCAGGAGAAGCACTCTTGGACCATGTAGTGCAAATTGAAATAGACAGAAGACTCAACATTGAAGTCTACTGGAAACCCACACCACAAACCACTTACTTTTTTAGTCCCACCATCCTCGAGGAACAGAAACTTGGAGTCATCAGAGCCACAACCATTTCCGCAAGAGCCATGGGCGAATAGAGGGAACAGGACCACACCGAGGTAGCCCTGAAAACATGCGGCTATCAAAAATGGCCCTTCTCAAAAAACACCTGAAAAAAGAGGACTTAAAAAGGAAAAGAACAGCAATAAACGTAAAAACAATGTTATTCTGTATATTTCAGGAGTATATATATTACTTCACACTAACACCCTAAGGCAAGAGTTGGTCCACCCCAAGGACAAGGTTCGAAGACACAAACAGGACAACATGGTTTATGCAATTGTAAAAGGGTAGACCTTTATCGGCATAAATTTGGGTGCTGTCAACACTTGGGTCTCATAGTGTCTGTGTGTGCGCGTGTGTTTCTGTGTGTGTGTGTGTGTGTGTGTGTGTCTGTGTTTGTTTGTTTGTGTGTGTTCAGTAAAGCTTGTTGGTGTGGTCCCAACATGTGGTATGGGCTGGTGGCATACAGGTGTGGGTGTGACCTCCAGTATTTAATCAGCCACAAATTCAAAGTAGAATTTGATATCACCTTGTCTGACTCCTGTGTGCATGTTTTAGTCTTTTCATTCTGAAAAAAAAAGTTTGTTGAATACGTGTACTATCAGCCACTAGTGCTGGCCAAAACCTGCTGACAAAAATGATACTGACCTGTCATCAAATACAAGCACACACTCACGCGCACAGGCACACACACTCACTGACCACTCTCTTATCATCTCTTCTCCTCTCCAATGGGCAGCAGTCTTTAGAAAATTAACTTTGAGAAGTCTGGAAGAGACATACAATTTATCACATACGACTCTGTCAACCACAACACTATTAGAGAGAGAGGGTGGAACGTGAGTGTGTGTGTTCGACTCACAAACTCACAATCATCCCACAGAAGCATTTACTGTAGGCCAATGTGTGTGTGTGTGTGTGTGTTGCCATCTTCAGAGGCTTTGATAAATGTGTCTATTTGGTGGTGTGTCTCAGGCAAACTGGCTGTGTGTGATGGATGGAAAGAAAACAGCTGCTAATATGTGGGATGGGACTTAACATTGCTGCACTGCTATCACCTACACCCATTCTGCTATTAACACATCAGCTATACATACACAGTGCAAGAGGCCACCACACGCAGACCATATTATAATTCCTCTTTTCCCAGTTACTTTATAACTTTTCATTTAAGTGATGATGGTTATATCAGTATTTTTGCATTGGCAATATTGGTGGCTGTCATTCTGTATTTATTACCTTCTAAATGGACATGGCAAGTCGAGAAAACCAGACATTTTTTGTTGTTTCCAATTAAATACTTCTAGATTTCAAATGTTTGCAATTGGGAAGCTCTTGGATGGATGACACATTTGCATTTGTAGTCGTGAGATGTACTCGTTTTTGGGGGTATGGGGTGATCTAGCATGATCCTCTGTGCGTGACAGTCCTTTAGAGAAGTTACTTGCTGCCAGATGAAAAGACGCATCTGATGAGCTGGTGTGATAAAAGATCTAAGTCATGATCTGTTTCCTTACAATTCTCCTAAGGCTTATTAGAATGTTCATGCTCACTTCCTGTTTCCCACGAGAATTTCCTGACACAAAGGCCATCTAACCCAATGCCACAGTTGACCCTACAGAGGTGATTATTGTCCTTTAATGCAGAGTAAAGGGACATTGCAGCACTTTTCAGTTGAAAAGATATTTATAAAAGGACCTATAGTATGAGTAAAATGCGTATCATTTCTCATCGTAAAATGATTTTTTTCAAAAAATGTAACTGCAATGAATGAACTACAATGCATCAGAAGTGCAATATTAAACAATTATCAATCGCTGTCTAACTTAGCTGATGTGATTTTGATTGCAATGATTTTCCACAATATAATACCAAAATTGGTAATAAATCCTTTTCACATTATTCATCTGTGTTGAGGTTGAACTAAAAACATGATATGCTATCTGTTGTTGCTCAACTATACTCTGTAGTGCTCTTTGCATTGTTAGCAGCACTATAGTGATGTAACTCAGTACTGTTGCCTGCTGTCTATATACAAAAGGGTTTTGTGTTTATCTTGGATCCCATCTCCAGGTGGACAACATCCTGACCTTCTACACCTCTCTTCATCCTCCCCCCTTCACCCATTCACCCTGCCATGCTAGCAAAGACTTTGCACATAACACCAAGCCTAATTAACATTGACAGTAACAGGTTTGGATTTTAACTGCATATAGCAGTTTTGATATGTGAGTACTTGGTGCTTTTAACCATGTGTTAGCCTGAAGTCTGCTTTTTGCGAAGCCTTAGTCTTTTCCTGTGAACATTAAAGAAAGGGTATATTGTCTGTTGGTCAGGTTGCCTGATTGTAGCTGAACCTTCAGTGTCAGTCTGAGGAGACTATTGATTTTAATTATCGTCTGCCCACAGGGAGCTGGCTGATGATTGGAGAAGAATAGAATGTCCTCAAAACTATGATAAAAATCACACACACACACACACATGCATGCGCAAGCACACACGCACACACACACAGCTAATTATTAGGTTTAATCAGTGGTGGAATGGCTGTAGGTCCTGTCCAAGGTGCTTAGAGGTGGAAGGCAACACAAAGAGACATAAGATGGGTTTTAATTCACGTGATGCAAAGCTTTTATCATTTTTTGGGGGGATTCTGCAAAATATTATAATAATAAATAAAACTGCACATGGTCCCACACAACATGCACACGCAAATACACAAGTCAGGGGAAATTTGTCTTCTGCATTTAACCCATCTGTGGCGCATGCAAGGCCACAGAGCAGTGGACAGCTGAAAGGGTCCGGGGAGCAGATGGGGTTAGTGCCTTGCGCAAGGGCATTAAAGGTGGACTCTCTTTTGGACTCTAATCCATCTTTCCAGAGGGAGAATGCCTCGAGCCGGCAACCCTTTGGTCCGATGCCTGTCTCCCTTACCACTAGGCCACCACTCCCCACATGATGTGAATTAATGCAGAAGAGTTGGTCCATTAAGAAATACAGCTGGTGGTGCTAATTCTCCAAAGAAGGGGCACCAAGGGGAAACAATTTAAATAGTTGCAGTCAAATATTAGTGAAACAGTAAAAGCAATGGGGGGAAAGTCAATGCACGAGTGAACGTTTCTGATGTTTAAATCACACACTTCATGTATGTATTTTTTAATTAATTCATTAAAGCCAAAGAAGAAAGCTAGAAATAGTAGAAATCAGGGATGTGCGGTCAGGGGAGGCAGTGCCTCAACTGTCGTCATGAAAATACAAATAACTATAAAATAAAATAAATATTAATATTTTTTATAGTAAAAATGGCTGAAATGGCGTAAGGTATATAACTATTACATAGTCATGCTGAGAAAGACGTAAGTTAGCTAGACATTTGGAGACATCCGCAGTGTTTTCTGACTTGTTAAACAAAATACAGAACAATTTAATTTAAGCAGTGGGTGATGTGATCTTACGTTAATTAGAAAGACATACGAGACAACTGATTTCACAAACAAAGCGCAGATCTTTTGCTCATCATATGTTGCTATGTTGCCAAATGTGAAGTAGACTGTGAAGTGAAGAAGAGGTTTTTAGGATTTGATGATGTGAGTGATGACAAACAAGCCCCTGCTATAGCTAAGAATGTCTTGGGAGTGTTGGAGAAATACAACTTTGTTGAAAAGCTGGTTGCTCAGACTTATGACGGAGCTTCTGTGATGGCATCAGAGCTTAATGGCGTGTAGGCCAAAATTAAACAAAAGGCACCTGAGGCCATGTTTAGCCACTGTTACGCACACAAATTGAACCTCGTACTGTTGCATTGTGCAAAATGCATGCCTGAGTGTCAAATTAAAAAAAAAACTTTTGAGGGCCTTGGGACGTTTTTTAGCAGGTCCGTAAAGCACACCCACTTACTGGATGATGTTGTGAAGCTTACGGTAAGCTGACGTTGACCAAGAGCAGATCCCAAACAATGGAGTTCAAATTCTAGACAATAAGCATGTATCATTCTGATCTGTATGCTATATTCCGTATTATGAGCGAAAATCAGTTGGGATAGTGATGATGGCTGTCAAAACCATCAACATGCTTTTTAATTATGCCATATGACTGCATTTCCAATGAATGCACTTTTTAGAGTGCTGCAAAGTATTGGAAATGGGATATTGTTTTGCGCACATTTTTTGCAACGCAATTGGTGCTGTTGAATGCATAAGACAGGAGTTTGACAGTTGACAGTGACACTCTTGGCCTGACAGATAGTGGAAGTAAACAAAGTAAGAGAGGAGATGGATGTTTTATAGCACACTGGACAATATCAGTGTTCTAATGAAAGCTAGGTCTGATCATTTCGGTGAGCTTGCTTTCCTGCATTTTGATGAAACCAAACTGCACAGCACTGCACACAGAACTGATCAACGACAATAATCATTGAGACGGGGAGACTTTTAAAACAAATTTTTGTCCAGAAGGAAAGGCGCATGGACATTTTCAAGTAAAAGTAAGACCACAATTTTATTGAAAAATGGGATCTTAATAAGAGAGAACAATACCATTTTTAATTAAATATTTGTTTTCGTTTTTTTGGATTATCCTTTTGTTGAACGGTCTGTTTAAAATGAATCGTAACATGCAAAAAATAAATCTTTATTTGAAAATAACAATATTTTGATTAAGGTTAAAACTGTAAAATCCGTTTTTTGGCACACCACCCTGTACTTTAATTTGTATTTAAAGAGTATGAATTATGGAATTGTAATGGCAAAATTAAAACACACGGAGGGTGCAGACTGATGTTGCTCTCTCTGAGTCGCTATAAATGTAGCGGCCAAATATGTTCCTTTTCGCATGTATAAAAAATGCTGATATGAGATATGAAACATAACCACCAGCCATAAAACTCACCACACGTCACTGGTAGAAATTCTTCTATTGAATAAAGCAAAAACTACACCAATAACATAATCATTTAAAGCCTAGAGTCAAATAATGATTGTGCAAGTATAGATAAATGATGGTTGGTCCAGTGTTTATTTGTGCTTTCAAAAACAGTGACATTAAATATTAGTTGATGATTCTCTTAATCAACAAGATGAAATCTTACAAAATTAAGAATACAAAGACATGTTGGATAAGTTTTCTTATCCAACATGAAAAAACAAAGGAACAAAAAAAGGCAAAATGTAAAAAAATTTGAAGTGATATATGAACTAATCCTTGCCATTCTCGTCTGGAAGAATATCCTTAATTCAATTTACATTAAATATACACAGGGGTGTACATAACTTTTTTATTAAGTCAGTCAGATGAGATGCTCGCATGTGTTGATGAGGGCGATGCTCAGGTACGCAAAGGCACTTTGTGACACAAGTGACGTTACGCATTCCAGATTTTTGCCGTGTACCTGCGAACTGCTTATGTGCACCCCTGAAATGTGCTTCCCTAGTAGTATGAATTACAGAATGAAATTAAATTCTGATCTAATCCCGATATTAGACGTATCTGCATTGCATTGCTGAAAAATGCATTCGTAGCAATGTACAACGCGAGTAGATCAAAGACAATTACAGACAAAAATATGTTCTTACTAAAATATGATCAAATATACTTCTAAAGCAGGGACAACTACATGTAATGACTATTCTCTAATATTGACATTCCTTTATTCATTTCCTTGTTTCTTTCCGAACTGTTCTAATGGTTTTCAGAAAATCACAATCCATCCATCTCTTTCCATCCTCCATCCCGGATAGAACCGTGGGGATTTGTTTTGCTGTTATATTTGCACCATTAACCAGTGGGAAGTGTGACCGGTCAGAGTGTCTGTGTGTAATATCCTCATCCAATCAGAGTGCAGGACAGACAAGATGGCTGTCGGTACACAATTACTGTCAAATGTCAATTTCATGGAGGCAGTATTGCGGAGATTAACACTCACACTTTTACTCTTTCTCCCTCTCTCTCTCTCTCTCTCTCACACACACACATTAACACACACACACACACACACACACACACACACACACACACACACACACATTGTAATAAGTCACTTATTGAGGACATTACATAGACTTACCCAAACCATAAACTAACACCACACCTTTACCATTGACCACAAATCAACCCAAATGGGGACATGACCTTTGTACCAAGTTGAAAGAGCTGGCCCAAATTTACTGGAGAGTATTCTGAAAATTGTCCCTAAAGGCACGTATGACACACGCACACACAGAAAGAAACAGACCAGAGAGACAAGCACATACACAATCACTGGGCAGAGATGGAGTGAATGCTAATGTATGGCCTGAGGAAGGGTGAAAGTGAAGGTGACTCCTTCACGTGACAGACGTGAATCCTGTCTAGACTAATGGAATTGCAGCCAAACAAAAACTTCCCTTTCTGAAAATCACTTCCACACAACAACATAGCTGCAACACATACCGCATCATGAACACCTCTACACTGTGTTATACAACCAGCCCTGGCATGCTGCCTATGCTGCAGCATCTTTACCTTCCTGATGACTCACACTCATTGAACTAATACTCATAAATAAAGTCAGCTGTCATAATGAGACAGCACCTTGTGTCACAGACAGCTTGTCAGCATGCCTGAAATGTGTGTGCAAAGTTATGTCTGTTCAGATGGTCACTTTGTACAGGTCAGGCGATATTAGAGTCATAGGTTGTTGTCCAGATGTCTCTCAGCCATGACATATTTTTTTATCACAAGACTGGCTGTCTTGTGCTTTGTCGCGGAGTTGAGAAAACCCAGCGTTCCCATACAGCCCTGCCTATAAAAATATGCCACAACCAAATGTTCTTTAATCTACACAAGCCACACAACACTATTCAGTCAGCATAAGAGTTCATTTGTGATTGTGCATAGGACAAGGGAAGGACAAAGGGATGAAATGGCCAAAAAGGGGCCATTAAGATCCAGGGACCACCGGCCTGTTACAAGCTAATGTGCTGAACTCCACAATACAATACTATCATTAGGAATAAGAGGTGGAGCAAAACACAAGAAAGTTGTTAGAATAAAAATAAATAAAAAGAGTTCTATGATCAGCTAAGCCATCAGCCATCCTCTTCACTGTCACTGTAACAAAACCATCTTCTTGCTACTTTAAATCAATCAAATAATGTTTGTACAACCCACATTCATCCAGCTCCCAATTGTGTGTTGACATCCTCTGTTTTTAACCCTCAGCATATTTTAAGACTATATAATGTGCAGTGAGTGATTTTTTATGTGACAAACAATACACAAGAGATGAGATGAAAGTGCAGGGGAATTAAAGGAAAACGGGACGTTGTAATCCAAACTGCCTCAAAACTGTAAAGTCTTACATTCAAACTGGTCCTCACTATGATAGAAGTACGTACACACACACACCCTGCCTCCCTCACACAATCACTCTTTCACATGGTCTACCAGGCTTGACTTGAAGCTTCAAAGCTTTAGACTGGGTGATTGACTGTCCACTGACTGCCCGACTCTCTCTCTCTCTGTGTGGCTTGGAGTAGTCAGTTCACCTGACAAATGCACATTTAGAGTACCTGACTGATCCCACAATCCATTATGGGTGGTTTTCTTACAGAAAGTGGTCACAACATCGACTGTGGTTGGTGTTAAATAGGTGTCAGACACTACTGCTGGAGGCCATCAAATTGTCAACACCCCCTTTATCTGCAACCTGTAAACACATGCCACATAATGGCATTTTAATGTCGCCTCAAAATCGAAGACTTATTGCATCCTTTAGAGCCTATGGTATTTAAATGTCAGCTGAACAGATTGAGAAATGCAAATATTTGCAAGGCAAATTTGAACCAGTGTTGAGTGCTGATAAAGCTGGTAGCAAAAACATAATGATATTAGAGTGAAAACATCAGAGGTTTCCTCCATTTTATGTAAAGACTATCCAGGGAATAGACAACAGGACAACATAAGACAGAACACTTTATTCAAACTATCTAATGACGTCAGGAACTATAGATGTCATACAACCATCTTTTTATCAATTAAAATTTGCAATAGGTAACCAAACTAACAAGATAACATTTATACAATTTAACAAACCCTGATTTATACATTCAGGTGTAAAAATGCTCTTAGTGATTTAATTAACTTTCCAATTCTTTTTTGTGACTGGTAATTAATTTGAAATTGTAACCCTAATCAAATTAGTCTTGCAATATGCATGTAGGTCATATATGATATGTTTAGGTTTTAAAATATTTGTAGCTTATATTTTTGAATGGCGAGTGAAATTGCTATAATCATGGCTATTTGTTGGCCATTACCTTAAGTACCTTTGTCGCTGTTTGAGAATGATGTCAACCTTTTTGTCAAGGCATAACAATTGCAGTCGAGAGGGGACGAAACAATATCATGGAAAATGTATCGCTTAAATAACTGATCACTTGCAACATGAGAGGGTTTTGAGGGCAGGTCTCATTACAAAAATCTCATTGCATGAAACACCAACACATTTCACATGTAAAACCTATTAGTCATACTACATTATATCACCTCTAGTACCACAATCAAAAAATGAATCGAAAAATGTATGAATTTAACATGCATGTCTGTGTAAGACAGCATCAGACCTTGCATGTAACATTCCTCTTTATTCCTGTCTGTTTTGTGTGTGCTGCCAATAAAATGGCGGCAAAACTAATAAGATAAAACAATAAAGGAAAAAAACAGAGAAAGATGCATGGAATTGTGTCTTCATTTCCCAACTGCATGCTCTCTGTGTGTAAGTGTGACATGGGGGCAGCTTAGGCTGCAACCGCTAAATCTTCTCCACATCTTGTCTGCTGGCCACAGTCTTAAATCTACAACATTCTGTTGAGCACAGCTTTGCTAACCTCAGACAGCCACCTCTGTGGCACCACTATCACTCACTGTGAGTGTGTCTGTGTGTGTGTGTGTGTGTGACCAGACCATAGTCCAGATAACCTGATGTTATTGATGCTCAAGACCACAGAGCCACTGCTATCTACATGTGCTGCATGTACACAAACACCCACATACACATACGCACGCACACACCAACAACCTTTTTATAAGTTCCTCAGGTCTGAGGGTTTTATTGAACAGATCGCCTCTCCTCTCCTCGCATCATCTTTCTTGGTGTAAGCCATTTACATTTACATGTTCCTCACATCTCTCTGGTGTTTTCTTTTTTAGTCTTGGCTTTTTTCCCCTCCTCACATCTTTGACACTTCCCAACTAATTTTGCTCTTCCTCCTTTCATATTTCCCTCTTTCATTTCTCCTCCTCCTCTCTACCGACCTCGGCCCTCTCCCTCTTCATCTTCTCCTCTCCACTCTGCTCTTTTCCTTCTCCTTCTCTCCTTTTTCTCCTGCCCATTTATCTAAATCTGTGCTCTCCTTAACCACTTCTTATCAGAAGTGGCGGTCGTTTTCCATCCTAAATGTGCCGCTCCAGATTTTAATTTTCTTTTGATGAATGTCCTCCTCTCCTCTTAATGCCTTCAGCTATCTAGCTCCCTGATGTTTATCAGTGGGCATGCACACGCACGCAAGCACACGCAGGCACGCGCACATTTTTAAAACCACCTAGCAGGCTGGGGAAATGGAATAGAACAAGGTTCTCAAATTTCCTTTAGATTAGGAAGTGTTGGAATAAAGTGAGAAAAAAACACCTCAGGAATCTTTTCATTACAACAGAGCTGACTGAAAACAACAAACCAGAGCAGAGCTGATGAAACAACACAGACCAGATCGAAAAGGATTCCATTACTAAAAAGAGCCAGGTTAAATCCTGAGCCAACTGCTATAGAACAGGCCCTGTAAAAAAAGATGAATCAAATGTATTATTAAGACATTCATTTAATGTCACTCATAATTTTGGAAAAAAGTTGATTGTAGAGCTTCATCTAAACTTACACTATAGAAAGGACACAGTTTTGGACACGTGTGTTTATGAAGCAATCGGTCTGGAGCTGAGGGCCACAGACAACAGAGATAACGAGGTATTATTTGTTATACCTATGTTATATATATGTTGTATATATGGTGGATTGGAGTCAGGACATAACTAGCAAGACTCTGCATACTTGCTATTATAGTATGTCTACACATAAATGTTACCATAACTTTTTATTTACAGATCAAATACATTTTATAAAATAACTGCAACAAAAGTGAATACATAATAAACTTATAATGATGTATTCTTTGCATCGAAAAGATAGGAGCTAAAATAAGACCATTTTATCATAATTATTTATGATAACATTTATTTCATAATTACATGTAGGAATAATTATTTCTTAAGAGGTCTAGTCAAGTGAATGTAGTAGCAATAAATTCTAATTAATCTTCAGGCTGATGAAAAGCAGCAATAAAATTAGGTGGCAATCACTATTAGCAAAGTCAATTACTACACATTAGTAAGCCAAAGACACACACTAACAGACATCCAGGTTTATATTGTATATGAACGTATGAGGGTACTCTGTCTCGCTTTTTCTCCTTCACTGAACACACACAGACACACACACACACAGCGAGAGAGAGAACATTCTCAGGCCTCCATAATTATTTTAATAAGATTTTTCTCTCTATTCAGTCTGAGCTTGTTGCTTTAATAACACCATTACAACCTGAATATAACCCCAACATATTACTGCCTGATATCACTTTGCAGCCCGCCGCTGCGCTCTGTCTGTGCGTGTGTGTGCATGTTAGGGTTAATAAGCTGCTGTGTGTTTTAGAAGAGCCACTTGGCCTTGCTGTGCTCTCTCTTTGTCTCCGAGCATTGTAGAGCCAGTAGAGAGCGCTGACAATGGCAGAATAGCCTCTGGAGAATAAAACACCGGTCATTGTTTTCTATTAGCTAACTCTTCTCCATGCCATCTCCAACCTCATCTCCTCATTTTACACTGAAATGAAATTGGTTGGGGAAATGTGAATAAATATATGTCTGTCACAGAGAAATACACCCTTTCTTTTATCCGAACTACATTTTAAAGTAGCTCTTGCGAGAATGCTCTTTTCTCTCGTATAATGTTTAATTCCCTTAAACATGAGAATTAATTAGTTCAGATCTGCATCTCCAGAGTATTTTCACACCCTCTGAAAAACACTGGCATCACCTTAAACCATATAACCTCTACAAGATTGAGAATAAGCCAGTCAGTATTGTTTGACTGAATCAGCCCATAAGAGATAACACGCAAACACTATGAAGCTGGGAGGTTTCCACAGTGGTCACAGCCTCTGTGTAAGTAGCTTCACTTCGGAACACTGTCCATGTCAACTTTGAGTCCATGGGTGTGAATGGATGCCATTGTGTGCTCTACATACGACACATTGTGTACGTTTGATTGTGTAGTTTGGAGGATGCAGTTATTATGCATGATGCACCCAGGAGTTTACTAACCGACCAATTAGTATGTGGTCTAAAAGTGCAATAATTGGATTAA
This sequence comes from Colistium nudipinnis, assembly GCA_016785305.1. Classification (NCBI taxonomy): domain Eukaryota; kingdom Metazoa; phylum Chordata; class Actinopteri; order Pleuronectiformes; family Rhombosoleidae; genus Colistium; species Colistium nudipinnis. Next base: position 559,379 of record JAFBJU010000069.1, read on the forward strand.
TAAATCCTTGCAAAACTAAGCTGCAACTATTTCATTATCTTTAAATCATTCCTTTTTTAATAAAAAAAAAAAGTCAAACATTTTCTTGTTCCATCTTCTTAAATTTGAGGTTTTGATTATTGTCAGTTATTTCAAATATTAATATGAATATTTATAAGTTTTAGATTGTTGGTGAAATAAAATATTCTTCTTGAATACATCACCTTGGATGGTAGGAAATGGCCTTTTGTTTTATTATAAATTGGCGTGACGTTAAAAAAGAACATACATGACCGAAACATGAATGACAACTTGAAAGCCTGTTATCGTCAAATATTCCATCTGATGCAGATAATAAATCAATCAACTAGAGACAAAAGAGAAATAATTAATAATTACATCCAGGAACAGTGAACTACATTTCCATCCCGATCCACTTCAAATGGTATTAAAATATATAATAAGAGCCAGTTCTGCAGCTGCAGAATGGCAGTCTAGCTGTCATTCTGAATCTGAATTAATTCTCGTCTGCTTAAAGAAAGGTTAGATTAAAGGAGACAAATTAGAGGAAAATGTTAAATTAAAGTAGAAAATAATAAAGTTATTCATCGGTGAGATGTCACTGCTGATCATCACCTTAACAGTAGTTTCATTGTCTTGATTCATTATCACAGCAATAATCTCACAATCTTAGCCTAGTCAAAATACATTATCTACCTTGAATGACATTATCGGTGTCTACTTCAAGCTGTCAGCTTGAATGAGAGGCGTACAGCCAATACAACGCATGGCTGCATCCTGAGGAGCCCCAGACAACCAATCAGCTGTCAAAGCCACAGATGTCTCCTCCTCTTAGGCTGATGAGCCGGTCAGTCAGTCAGAACCTGAACACCAGCACTTAACACCAGCACACTTAACTCAGCATAGACCAATAACACTCTTGTTTCCATCAGGTAGTGTTCACAGGAAATATTTTCCTAAAGTTAGTTTAAAGGTTTAAAATTAGGTGGAAATTTCTGTTCCCTTTGTGATAGAAATAGAGGAGTATTTTATAAGGGGAGGCAGCTGTGGCTCAGGACGTAGAACAAGTTGTCCTTTAACCAGGGGGTTGGTGGTCTGGATGCCTAGAGTGTCTTTGGCCAAGACACCAAACCCACATTTCCTCTTGATGGCATGGCTGACAGGGTATGAATGTGTGTGTGAACGGGCAGATGGCAAGACTATCGTGCGAAGCGCTTTGAGTGGTCTTTCATGCTCTATATAAATCTAGAGAATTTGTCATAAAAAGGGCTAATGTTAAACGCTATATGAAACCCTCAAATACCGTCGTATTATCATATTTAAACTGAACAGAACTTGAACACAGGCCACAGACTAGTCAACAAAGCAAGGGTTAAATTGTACTCGACTGATGAATGAATGAGGGGATGGGAATCCAGGAGTGGAGTGTGCTAAACAGGTCGAGATGAATACATAAAGGTTACGAAGGTTTTTGTCTTAACCCTCCAAGACATGTGTGGAAAAGGTTTTTTCAGGCGTACACCTATGTGTTTTTTAGTCTATACGACAAAAAGACTGGAGCCTGAGCTGACCCATACAACTAACCAACCAAGTCTCACGAAAATTCGTCAAATAGTCACAAAAAATGATCTATTGATTTGTAGTCACCATAACGATTTGCTCTCAAAAATCATGGTGGTTGCTCTACATAAATTCAATACTCCAGTCTCACGAAAAGTTGTTTGATAGTAACGAAATGTAATCTATCTATCTGAATTGTGTGCAGGGGTGACAATATCCTCTTGTATTATTTTGTCATGGTCAACACGATTTAAAAGCCAGTGTAAAGTATTTCTACTGCAGTCATGTGACGAATATAGAATAACAATAAAAAAGTCGGTCACTCATAACACAGTGCACCCCTCCCTCAACACTCACGGGTGCAACGCTGCGCAATACACCAACCCCCCCTTGACGATTGCGAATGCGGATGATAACATGGCGTTGGCGTTGTTCCACAGTAGCGCGTTATACATGTGGAAATACATCAAATATGCTAATGGGCGTGCTCCTGAGTCAATTCATTTCAGCACGAAGCCACCTTTATGCAGTGGTCGGCTCAGTGCGTCAGAGTGCGTGGGAGAAGTTGAGACCAAAAAACTTATAATTTATTTTACTGTCTATGCATTTTACAGTGATAGCTGCACTATTCCTTAACTCCAAAACACAACTTTGTCCTTGTTACTTGCGTGACATTACCTAATGACTAACACCCTTAGTTCCTCTTGTTATTTCCCCCTTCAATTTTGATAAAACAAAGTTTTTGTGAATTTTGGAAAGCTGAAAGCACTACCCATGATCCACAGCTATTGTTGTATTGATGAAGTGACTTCGCTGAGTCCGTCTGCCATAACCAAACCCATTTTTATGATTAAATTATATTTGTCCTAAAATAATAAAACAATGTGTTCTCCATTTTCTAGTAACATCATATCTGCATTGCAATACATGTTTTGGCTGCATCAAATAGTACCTATCTACCATAGTTTTTTTCTTTTTAGAACGCAAATAACAATTTTTTTTGAAAACCTCAGGGAACCATCATTCGAAAAATGAATGTATGGCGTGGATATACGCGGACAAAAATATATCTGAAATTTCTCTTTACATACTGTGTCTCAGTGATTCAATGCTAATTTGGCTGTGCTACATATTTGATCGGATCAGTAGATATATCTTTATAAAACCTTAATCATAACACCTCTGCATACTGAAAAACGACAAATGTGGTGTCGTTTTGTATAATGCTAAACCACTGGTATATTGGGATTTGTAATTTTTGCAGGTATAATTGATTTTCTTTGGATTAAAACATTTAAATAGTGAGTTGAGAATACAGTCAGGGGTTTAGGTGATGGAAAACACACCTATATCATCAGAATTTAATATCTACTGTAATTTCCGGACTATTAAGCGCACCTAAATATAAGCCGCACCCAGTGAATTTTAATGTATACGCCACACATGTCTGTAAGCCGCAGGTGTCTACATTGAAACATACGAAATTTACTCAGGCTTCAACGAAAGACAATGCCTGTAACACGGCTTGTGTAATACAAACTATAAACAGTAGTATACCAAGAACGTCATTGGTCACTATCTTCCCCTTCCTGTGCACTGAAACCACTGTTGAACAGCCTCGGATGAATTGCTTCATCCGATGTTTGCTCAGCCTCGTTTTCATTGTCGCTCTTGTCACGTTCGTCCTGCTCAACACAGAGCGCCACCTTAAATGCGCGATTTAAACTGATGTCGTGTGGCTGCAAAAACTTTGTGGTACCCCCAGAAATCACAGCTGGTCGCCTTCAAGTTGAAAGCTGCATCGTATGCATTTCTCCGTGTCTTTGCCATGAAGAGGGTGTGTGCATGACAAAATGAAGATTCGGTAGGAGCGCACTAGATTTAATGTAAACTGTTTCATTGGTCCACCTTAACCCATTCGGCAATTTCACTGATCTAATGTGACGGAACTCAATTACAAAAACAAAAAAAACATATATTAGCCGTATCATTGTCTAAGCCGCAAGGTTCAACGCGTGGAAAAAAGTAGCGGCTTATAGTCCGGAAATTAGGGTAATTATTAAATGACTGCAGTGGGATGCGGTGCTCCTGGGTGTGTTCCGATGGAGGGGGGTTGTGCTGCTCGTTTGTGTTTGTTCCTAGGGGATTACCGCTTATGTACACCACTGGTTATAACTTAACATTGTTCAAAGGTCAACATTTCAGGGCAGAACCTACTCATAGTCTTCAAACCATTACTTTTCAAGTACTACACTTATTTATGTGTCATAACCAGGCAAATGTGGACTAGACACCAGATCGGCTGCCTGTTTTTGACTATTATATGTGTACACAGATTCATGGCACATTGAGACAGCCTCGAATAGTCCATATTTATTTGGTTATGACACATAATTAAGTGTAGTACTTGAATAGTAATGGTAATATTAATATTATTAGGTAATTGTTATAGCTTGTTATTGTATATATTTGAGGTTCGATCTCCAAAGGGGGCATTGAAATGTAACTTGAGGGCTGTGTGGAGGAAGTCGCTAAATTAAATCTTGGTCATAGGAGTAAACAAAATACCCTCATTGGAAACATCTCAATCTGGAGAGAAACATAATGTCAGTCAGAAGACTAAACTTAGGTTCTGCTCTGAAATTTTGACCTTAAAAAGATATTAGATATTGAAATGCCTCACATAGGTGGGTTTCCCACCACCTAAAACCCCCGACTGTGTTCTCAATAAGTTTTTATATTTACAAGAAAATCTATTATATCTTTCGAAACTGCAATTCCCTATATAGCAGTGGTGCAGTGTGAAACAAAACAACACCACATTTGTAGTTTTGTCAGTATGCAGGGGTGTTGTGCTAAAGGGTTTAAAAATATATATTTTATATTAAAATATTAAAGATGTTGTTTTATTTCAGATATATTTTTGTCTGTGTATATCCACGAGAACACGTATTTCCGGATCTCAAACAGTATTTCAAACTTGGCAACTTTTTTTCAAAAGCGACCAGTGACAAATCAAGCGACTTTTTCTGATTTTATTCAAGACTTTTTGGTCTTTTAGCAACTCTGATGTAAAAGTGTTAGAATACGCCCGGCCTTTAGTTGGAAGCCCAAGAACAACTGGAGAAATCTGGAGAAATCTTCAGCTCACAACTGCATGGTTTATTATGGTCACAGCGCCGGAGACAGAGTGTCAGAGTACCTGCATGATCTCCGCCAGTTTGTGCGCCAATGTCCGGGAATGGTTCACTTTTATCCTCTTTGGGCTAGGCCTGCCCCGTACAGAGGTTGGACTTTCACCCGACCAATTGTAACCAGTGTTGACCAGTTACCAGTATGTGTGTGTTGGTTTGTACGTGTATCTAATCCAACAGAAGTAACTGATATGATAGATAAGTTTCATCTGTTCATGTTGTATGAGCCAGTTGTGAGTGGATATGCTATCTTACAATTCTTACGTCATTCAACGACATACAGTGCGTCATCTGGGCTCAGAGGAAAAGGATCACAACAAGAACTGGTGTTCAGTGAAAAGATGCAGAGTGAGAATACATGATACTCTCAGAACAAAACCAGTTATACCAGACATGTATCTTATCCTACTGGCAAGAAAGAGAAGTTTCATTTCTTCATGTTGTACAAGCCAGTTGTGAGTGATGTGCTATCTTATTGTTCTTACATCATTCAAGGACATATAGTGCACCATCTGAGCTCAACTTAAAAGTAAACAACAGGAACTGAATTTCAGTGGAAAAATGCAGAATAAGTTTATATGATAGTCTTAGAACAAGACCAATGAAAACATTCCCCCTTTTGATTCTATCATGTCAAGTAAAAATGAAGTAGGAACATTGTCTCTGTATTGTGTCATAGCTGTCAGTGGCAGCCAACTCAACAGGGCCCCAATCTGCAAGGGGCCATCAACTTCAAGATGCAGCACAATCATGTAGAGTATTATTGATGTCCCCCTTTTTGATAATAATCAATTTATCTCCAACGTTCAGATATTGTGCATAAGCAAGTCTTCATTGCATCATGCGTCTATATGTGAGAGACTATGTGAAAGCTGTTCTTTGTTGCATCTAGAAGCAGCAAGCACATCTTCATTGCACATACTTGGGGAAATAGTAAACAATTCTATATGTGAGAGTAAAAGGAAAACATTCATCATCAGGAGTGTCTACCATGGTACTGGAAACAGAAACTCTTTTCCCAGAATAGTTCAACTTTCATAACTCAGCTGATTTCAGCTCTGCTATGAGCGCATTTCTAAAGAAAACTATGAGTATCACATTGAAAATGTCCAGGGAAGTTTCGGATTTCTGCCGGGAGAGAGTTCCACAGGGTGGGGGCAGCCACACAGGCTCTGTCCCCAAAAGTCTGCAGTCTGGTGTGGGGGGCGCTGAGCAGGCCAGTGTCTGAAGACAGCAGGTTCCAAGAAGGGGTGTAGGGGTGGAGGGGTCGGAGAGGTAGTCAGAGAGTGGAGGGATCTAATGGAGTTGGGCAGCAACTGCTCTTTCCAGGATTTTGCTGACAAACGGTAGGTTGGAAATCGGGTGGTAGTTGGTGAGATTGTCGGGGTCCAGACCTGTTTTTTTAAGGGTCGGGGAGACTGCAGCCAGTTTGAAACTGGAGGTTACAATTCCACATTCCATGGAGCGGTTGATCATTTCTACCATGAACGGGCATACACTTTAATCGTCCCCTACATGCACATGCACATGCACAAACATAGATAGGGGAATAGGGGAAATGTAGTCTCTGCATTTTTCACAGCAATCAGTCCTGCTTGGCCACAGAGCAGAGGGCAACTGAGTAAGCAGCCAGGGAGCAGATGTTCGAGGGGTAGGCTTGCTCAGGGCACGAGGAGGAGTCTCTGGGTTGGTCAGGGCTCGTCCAACGGACACCCTTCACACTGGTCCACCGCCTCTCGGTCCCAGTGGGTAGACATGCCTTGACCATGGCTGTAGGCATTGGGTCAAGAGAGCAGGTGGAGGTCTTGATTTAGCCACCAGTTTGGCCACATATGGAGCAGTTACTGGGGAGAAGGAGGAGAGACAGTATTCCAACAGGCGTGAAGCAGTGACGTATGAAGTCTGTGACGTATGTATGAGGAGAGGGAGAGGTAGGGGGCCATGAGCTGCTGGTAAATGGAGGCGACTTTGGCTTGCGAGAAATGTAGAGCAGCAATGGGTGGTAGGTGTAGGGTGGGGGGGCAGTGAGGGGCTGCAGTAGATGGTTGATGGTGGAGAACAGCATTTTGGGATGGTGTTGTTGGTTGCCAATGAGAGTTGAGTTGTATTGGGTTTTGGTCCAGGAGAGAGTGTCTTTGTATGATCTTACATGTTCAATGAAGGTGTGGGGGTGAACAGTGAGGCCAGAGTGTTTCTAGAGCCTCTCCAGCTTTTGAAAGCATGCTGAAATTGCTCAGTTTCGGTGGAGCGTTCACACCCACCAAATATTCCTCTACCTTGCATTGCCCTCGTCCACTGTACAAATCTATCCGTTCCCTTCTTCTCTTCTTCCTTCTGTACCTTATTATACCATCTAGTAATTGTCTCAATCAATATCCACCTCAAAGAGTCAGATATGCAATCCTTCCATTTATCAACAATTTTCTGTGACATCTTTAAATATCTTTACACGTGTTGGTTAGAGAGGGCGAATGGCACAATGCCGAGGCAGGACCCAATCAAGAAGCTTCTAGACGGAGCCTATTACTCTGTGCATTTGATTGCTGGGGGTTCTCCCAGTCTATTGACTCGTTTTTAATTCACCCTAACCAGAGTTGTTAGTAACGCTATTCCAATGGCCCCCTTTTTGTTACCCGGGTGGTATTCTAACAATTTGGTGCCGTGACCCGGATTGGTTGACTCTGAGACTGCGTCCGATTGAGGACCACCGGAGACGATCGGAGGAAGGCTTTGTTCAGACAATTCCAGGCGCCTAAAAACCAAAAGTGGACTCTCTCCTCGACACATGCCCACAGCAACATCTGCAACTGGACCAATCCAGGAAAAGCTGGCTACAGAGGAATGCAGAGGAATTCCGGGTGTGGTTCCCAAGATGTGTCGACATGAGCAGGGTTGCAGCATGCACACAAAGAGATGAAGAACTGCCAACTGCATTCCTAGCCGGACTCCTGCAGATATGCAGACATTTCTGTGGCTAACCTAGAGACGACAACTACGTTGGGGCCCTGTTGAATTGGCTGCCACTGACGGTTATGACACAATACAGAGACAACGTTCCTACCTAATTTTTGATTGACATGATAGAATCTTGTCAAAAGGGGAATGCTATAATTGGCTTTGTTCTGAGACATCATGTATACCTATTCTGTATTTTCCACTGTACCTCAGCTCATATGATGCACTGTATATCCTTGAATGGTCTAAGAAATGTAAGATAGAATAACCAGTCAGAACTGGCTTGTACTACAAGGACAGATGAAACTTCTCTATCCTGTCAAGAAATGCCTATAACCAAAACAACACACACACACATACATTCCAAGATTCCTGTCCAAGCCACTGGTAACTGGCCCAACCTCTGTACTGGGCAGGCCCAGCCCGAGAAGATAAATGTGAACTATTCCCGGACATCGGGGCACACTCTTTGTCCAGGTCTGAGCCTAGCGCTCGGCCCAGCGCTGCTTTACTTTCCATGTGACCATAATAAACCATGCAGTTGTGAGCTGAAGATTTCTCTTGACTTCTCCGGTTTGTTCTTGGGCTTCCAACAAAATAAACTGGTGTATTCTAACAATGTCTCAGAGCAAAGCCAATTATAACAGCAGTATAAGTCCGATTTTAGACTGAGGCAACCATGTAACCACAGAGATACTCATGTTTACTCTACCACTCAGACCAGACGTCTAGAGGCAAGGACATGTAAATCCACCCTACCGCCTGAGAATTAGAACGATGCACAGGTAATGGCTCTACCCCCAACCTTGGTCTAGAGCCAAAGACATGCAAAAGCCTCCCCCCATAGCACCTTAGTTTAGAATTAAAGAAATGCATATAACCTGTAATTCAAAGGAGTGTAACTGTAACTGAAAAAACTGCTAACTCATGATGAACAGACCACTGAACTGTGCAACACAAACTAGATGGACACAACCCTGCACAAACCAGGAGGTGCCTCGTCATGAGCACAGTTCACCTATAGTTTAGACCAATAAGAAATGTATGTGCCACTATGTAATGCGCTGCGAGTTGCGAGACCTGGCTTGGGACTCTTTTTCTCCCCGCCAGGGGTACTTTGGCTGCCTTGCTCGGGGCTGGAGAGACATTGTTTGAAGCCCTTTATTCTATGTTTTTTGTAATAAATCTTTTTTTGTTAAACCATTGAAACTAGGACACTAAACACTGTTCTTTTGATAGGGATATTTGTCTCCTCTCTGCTCCGCCTGCGGGGTCAGCTGGGTCTGCTGCGCGAGGCTACTGTGAGACTGACCGCCTGTGAGCGCTTTGGGACGTCGGAGGGGCTCACGGCAGCACCTGCTGCTCGTTCAGGATAACTATACGTGCTTTTACGTCAAGAGTCGCCGAAACATCAAAAGGTCTCGGAAATTCTGTGCTGTTATCTGGACTCTGATTGGCCAAAATACTAGACACGTACCACCAAAGATTTTATACTAAAGTGACGTAACGGTTTATAGAAACATTGTTGGTCTCCGGTTTCTCCAGCGGCCACTTAGCCACTTACAATTGTCAATCACGATACAGAGAATTTTTTAACTTGAAAATTGCATCTTCAAAATATTTTTACCTGCAATATCAGAATTTGTCTGCAAATTGCAGGTAAAAGGTGGGTATTTCGCAACGTTCTCTAGGTTCTGCTGTCCGTTGAGATTTGAGACTGACCTCTCTGTGGTGAAAACTCTCAGGCTTTGGCATTTAGCCCAGTTTAAGGATGGGGAACTTTATGACAATGTTGTGTTTGTTAGGGTCTCACTAACCTATAGCAGGGAATCTGCTGACAAGTGCAGTCCTCACCAGAGCTGTCTGTATCTTCTTCATTATTTATAGAAACTGTCAGTTTCTTTTGTGTCAACTTTGGTTTCCTTTTCTGAGCCTGAGTAGGGAGTGTTTCTTCCAGGGGCAGTTCATTTACTGGCAAGAGTAGGTTCCTGTGAAGCACACACAGTGACTTTAGTTCCCTCTCAGGTTGCACTTTGTAAACTGGACCATTGTCAACTCTCCCCACAACGAGGTGCACTATTTGCTCCCAGTATGACCTTAACTTGCCTGGTGCACCTCTGTCTGACAGTTTTTTTTTTAACAACACTCGGTTGCCTGGCATAAGAACAAGACCCCTGACTACTCTGTCGTATTGTCTCTTGCCTCTGGCATAAGACTTTTAATTATTGTTTGTTGCAATCTCATACGCGGAGCGCATCCTCTTTGCCCACTTCTGTGCATGTCTGCCGATCAGCAGGTTCAGGTGCAAATATAATCATGCACGACCTGGGTAAGATGGTCTTTCCACTGACTCTTTTTTTCCCTCTACGCAACACCTGAAGGAGTGTGCGGTTGAGTCTCTCCACCGGGTTACCTTACAGATGGTAAGGTGTGGTGTTTGAGTGACCATTACCAGCCAGCTGTTGTAACCTGTTGAACAAATTGTTCTAAAACTCTTTGTCCTGGTCGTGGTGAAGCTTCTCAGGATATCTAAAGCGAGGAATGAAGTCCTGGAAGATCTTATCGGCTGCTGTTTTTCCAGACGTGTTTCTGGTTGGATACGCTTGAGCAAAAGTTCTCAGCAAGTTCACCAACCCATCTATGGCCAACGGCATTTGAGCTGGCAGTGCTGAGGACATTAGTCAAAGGGTTGTTATCTGTGAATACTGTAAATGTAGGGGCATAATACAAGTAATCACGGAATATGTCACTGATAACCCACTTGAAAGTGAAGAACTTAAGTTTACCGGAGTGGAGTTTGGATATGCTAAGATGGGTGGTTTAGCCAGCGGGTTGACTAGCTTAGCTACTACATCTCTATGCTCTGCTCTCCAAATGATGGGTGTTTTGATGAAAGCTGTCCTTTATCCCCCTTCTTAGCTTTGCCTGTACTTTTAGTTGTTCGCTTTTGACTGTCACTTTTCGTTTCCTTCACATTACAGTGTGATGTTGAACAAAGGCTTAGTTATGCGTGAAAAGTCTTGGATGAAGGAACGGTAATATCCAAGAAACCCCAGCAAGGACTTGACATCTCAAATTGTGCAAGGCTCTTTTTCTTTAAGCGGTACAGCTGCTGTCAAATCCTGCAGGTTGATATTGACTCTTTCTCCATACACAAGTTGCCCAAAGTAATGAACCTCTCTTTTGAAAAAATCATACTTGGCTGGTCTCAGTTTGATGCAATGTTCTCTCATGTGACGAAGAACTTTTCTGAGGTGATGTATATGATTCCCCAGGATGTTGAGTAACAAAGCACATGGTCAAGGTATGGGGCACAGCATTGATCTCGGATTCGTTCCAGCACACCTTCGATATAGCGTTGGAAAGCTGCAGTTGCGTTTGTCAGGCAAAGGAATATGAAGACACAGATATACGTTTCCATCCTCTGTCCAGGAGATTCTGCATATAATCCTTCACCGCCTTGTACACAGGCATGGGTATGGAGTTATAACTGTTTCAGACAGGATTGTTGTCCACGACATTGATTTTCAGCTGTTGGTCGGGAATACAACCTATGTCTCCCTTTTCCCTTGTAAGAGCATCTGTTGCAAAATCTCCTGCTGCTGTTGGTTAAGATTCTGTAAATTGACAGGAGAATGCCACTTTTCTTGTGTTTTTGCTGTGCTGTCCATTAGATGGTGAACAGAGATTCACTGGCTTGCTGTCAAATATTTCTTCCATACAGCCTAAACTGTTCTTGGTGACAGGATGATTTCATGCTTGTTGGAGTTGCATACTGGGATCTTTACAGTTTTTGAGGCACCAGTGGGCACATCGACCAATGCAGGAAACAGTTCTAGCCTCTCTGGTAGGATGCTTTCTAAGGAGGATTCAAATTGCATTGTTGTAGCTAATGTTGTTTTTGGAGGCCTGTTTTAATTTTTGTTTTAGTTTACTCTTTGTGTCAAGCTGTTATTTTAGTTTTTATTAGTTTTGGTCACGCTCATACTCTTTATCTAGTCAAGTTTCAGTCGACTAAAAGTCACAGCATTTTAGTTTTATTTTAGTCAGAATTATCACTTATTCATATTTTATGTCTACAACGCTTTTTTAACACTTTACGTGCCTAGAGAGAGAAGCCTAGAGTTAAAAGCTACCTGAAGCCAGATCAATTGAAGATTAAAATTGTCCTAAATAAGAAAACAAAAAAATGAAAAATGGTGCAGTGCAGGTGTGCGCAAGTTTTTGGATAACGTGCGTCGACCACGATGAACCCGTCTCTTCGTCCAGCAGGAATTTTGAGAGCAAATCGTTATGGTGATCACAAATCAATAGATATATTTTTGTGACTAGTTGACGAAATTGCATGGGACTGGGTTGAATTAGCAGCTGCATCTCTATCTGGCTGAGCTACCACTCTTGAAAAATGAAATGTAAAAATGTTGAACCATTGCATACGAAATACATTTTTAGGTATGAATATAAATTCTCTTTGATTAAGACTAAAAAAGCAGGTGCTCCCAAAGCTATAAATATTCAACCATTTCGGCTCCAGGAGGCCTTTCCCTCAATTTTTCTAAAGCAAGCCTCTTTTCAAGTACAATTTGACCTCTCTAGCAAAATAGCAGATACAACACACAGGATAATTGCACCATATGCGGAAATTGTTTCTTTTTTAACAGCGGAATCTCATACGGCTTGATTTCACATCAAAAGATAGTTTTAAGGTAGACAGAATGAAATGAATTGTATAAAAAATTTACTCTACACGTGTCATTCAGGGATAGAGAAACAGACACACTTGTCAAACAATGTTTACTGTCATTTAACAGTAAATGCCATTTGTGAAAACAAGAATCAAATGATTGAAACGTAAAAGTGTGTCCTGCTCTGTGAAATTTCCCATTCGCTGCCTGCTGACTTCCATCTCAGTACACTGATGTTAAACCAATGTCCAACTCAGCAGGGGGTGAAACCTGGAAAAAATACCTAATTGTTGTGACCATAATTAATTTTTAGTATATAGCTAAAATTATCTCACCGCGTGTGTGGGATATGCATTTTCAAACCATGTAAAACAGGGGTGTTCAATGTTTTTCAGGCCAAAGACCCCAGAACTTATGAAGAAATGGAGCAGGGACCCCCTACTATATACATTGTAGAAAATGGTGTTTTAAATTAAACTGGGCCTACTGGCATGTATGAACGCTACCTTGTTATTGTGCATTCAATACCAAGCTATTCAATGAATACACATGTGCATATACAGTATTCATGTTTGGTCCGGAAAAAAATCTAAATAAAAAATTGTCTAATCAACCAAAAATTTCACGACCCCCCCTGCATGTACACCGCAGACCCCCGAGGGGTGGTGGAACCCCTGTTGAAAACTTCTAATCTAATTCTATCTAAAGAACTTATTTGTGGATTTTATATGTAAGGCACATCGATGACGGTACAGATTCGGCTGAAATCTCATCAGAGTTTTTACCTGCGGCCTCAAATTTTAAGAGTTTAAATGTCATACTATGTATGTATGTACTGTATCATGGAAACCTATGGGGTCAGTGGAGGTACTGCAGGGGGTCGCAACATTGGTTCAATATACATTTTTTTTACTATTTAGATTTGTTCACAAATATCTTTATATACAATATACAATTCATCCAAAATGTTGTTGTAGCTATGTTTATACATGGCTTTAGGCATTAGACATTTTATGATATTACTTATGATATGATATTATTTTATTAATACCATTTCATACAATATATATTGTAGGAGGTCCCTGCTCCATCCCTCCATCAGTTTGAGGGTCCTTTGCCTGGAAAACACCCCTGCTTTAGTGATTTAACAAAGCCACATTCCAGGTCACAGCCATAGTGGGTTTGCAGGGATACCATTTTACTCACCTGTGCAAATCAAAAAAGAGAGTGATGAGATAAAAATTTAATAAATGAAAAGTGGCCCCCATCGCGGCCATGGCTTTTCAAGATAGTGAATATCTAGAGGGGAGCAATATACTTGTGCTTTAGATAATGGACTTATCCCTGATATAAAATAAATAAATAACATTTGAGTTAATAGTCTTATTCAGTTCCATGCCTGCTGTTTCCAGGTTATAGTCCTATCCCTGCCACTGCCTTTTCACAGAGATAATAAACGAGCATAGTAATGGGCTGTATATCTCTCCGCAGCCTGATAAGACACCGGTTGGGAAAGGAAATTCTGGTTTTGCAGAAACATTATGATTTATGGATTGAGAGCAGAACACTAGTGGCCTGCATATTGTCCATGAGTACTCATATCTGTGTGTCCCTGAGTGGAAAAAGTAATGTGTGCATGTTCCTGTGCAAGTACTGTATGCATGTGTATGTGTGAACATAGCCCTGTGTTTCGAATACAATGTGCATGTATGTCAGTTTAAGTGTAATGTAAAGCAGTGTGACAAGTTATTTATTATGGCATCCAGAAAAGTCAACTCTTGGGCTTATGATTCGATTTGAAAAGTGATTAAATTCAATACATGCTTAAATGTCATTCTATATTTTACTTTTTCCATGTGACATCTGTGAGACTTTTCTCAAATAATAATACTTTTTTTGCACACCGTATTTGCATTTAATCCAAGCCAGTTTATACTATTTGACTATGGTTATAATCCTCCACATCAATCAAAAAAACGTATAACTGTTATTATATATTAAAATATGTAAATTATGAATATTAAACATGCATTGCATAATAAAACTCATCAAAAGGCAGACTGTGTTGTCTGATGCAAACTTGTTTCCCTGGACGAGGTGGCTGAGGAAAGAATGCTGGCCGATCATGGTCAATGCCTCCCACCCCCTCCATAAAACACTGGACAAACTCAAGAGCAGTTTTAGTAACAGGCTCAACTGCTCAAAGGAACGCTACAGGAAATCATTCCTGCCTGGCGCCATCAGACTATATAATGTATCTGCATCTGTCAGACCTGCAGTACTGACATAAAACACTCAGGACACTTTACATCTTGCACCTTAGCCATTCATCTCTCTTTTATTTAATGTAAATATTCTGCACTATTTTCTTGTTGTCTGCACTATTTTGTTGTTGTGTTATTGTTGCTGTTGTTTTAAACTACGTGTATTTTGTATTTGTAATATTTTTTACCAGGGTGCTACAACACCATAATTTCCCCACAGGGATTAATAAAGTAAGTAAATCAAATCAAATCTTATATTTACACATTTTGCGTATTAACTCAGGGAAAATCCTGCCTCTGGTAGAAAAGACAGCATTAACACACACACACACACCTACACAGACACACACAGATGGACAGCAATAAGAATAGCAGAACGGTTAGGTCGCTGTAGTACTTTCAACAAATGTTCTGCTCTTCATATCTTATTAAGGAGATGTGTGTGCGTGGGTGTGTGTGTGTGTGTGTTTGTGTGTGAGAGAGTGGGTAAAATATTATAGGTGTGAAGGGCAGCACTACTCAATTGACCTCAGGGTCAAACCACTTGACCTCTGATCTCCCTGAGGCTCACCCTCACTCACATGCACAAACCCAATCAGACAGACACACACACACACACAGAAAGAAAATAATAATCATAATAAACCCTAACTTTTACTTTTTGCTTTCAGGATTTTTTTTCCTGAAAGTTTGCAGGTTTATGTTTAACAGTTTTCTGCAATTAATCCACAGATTTAGCATTGCACTGGATTCATCATTTGCAGGATGAACTGCTTATTTTATAGGGTTCAGCAACATAAAAATATTGTTAAATTATAGCTGTTATACAATCTTAAACGCCTCCAGCTGCCATCCCATGCTTCAGTGTTTGATGTCGAGGCACAGCGCCTTACAAAAAACACTGTGATAAAATGTGGTTTAAAGTAAACAACAAACTATATTTTAAGGAGGATTTTAAGCCATGCTGAGCTGTGACCAATGAATTTCATTGATGGTTTTCGGTTTGACACCATCTAGTGCTGAGAAGACGTAACACTCACCTGTTGCGCAGCATTTCCATCAGGGTACTAGGGGTCTGTGATGGCAACACTTATTTAGAACCTGTGAAGTTTCACAAATTAATTAGGAGCAAAAAGAAGCTGTTGACAAAAATAAACTGTAATAGATGAATACATCTGCATGTGTTTATTTGTAAATTCAATTTAAACCTGTTCTCTGCTTTTTTATATAGTAATATATTTCACCCTTTCCCTTTTTAGATGAATTAATAATTATGATAGTTGTATTTGGTTAATCCACAATGTTTTAAAATAATGGTCAAATTAAGGAACACGTTTGTCGCTGCCTATATGTCACCTAAGATTCCTAAACAGATTTTAATTGATAAATCTCAGCACAACTTAATTACTCAGTTACAGCAGTAATGCATAGACATACATTCTTTAAATCCATAAATAAAAGTAGGATAAGATCCACCATGGCAATGAAATGCAGCTGCTTGTCTTACATACTAGTGAAAGATCCACAATATTATTCTAAAACGTTAATTTTATACCTTTATCCCATGATTATGATGATCAAGGTGGAGAGCATCAGACTGTAAAACCAATTTTGCTATCCTGGATCTGATTGCTTTGATTCTGCTCCTCTTCCCCACTGTTCAATGACTTGCAGTCTCACCTGCTCATTTAACATCTTGTGTTGAACTGCTGTTCCTCCATGTGTGCTGCTGAAACACAACACTCACCGCACTCGTCACACAGAATGCGAGTACAAAAGTTGAGTCGAGAGTCAGATCGGATGACACACCCACTGGCTTCACAGTTTAATCGTTACTTCAGCACAGGATTTACAACAAAGCAACCATCATAACAGAAAAAGTGACTTATTCAGTGGACACACAGGTTTTATATCTGGCTTTCTCCACCCATTGTGGTCATTGTGGTCATTTCCGTCAAATTACACTTAAAAGCATTTATAGGGAAAGCTTGTTAAGTCCTTATTTGGACCATTTTGATGTGACCCATTCATCCTACGTCAGATCAACATGACAATTGAAATATGTACTGGCTTGGCCTCAGGTCAGAGCGACCAGTTCTTTGGCACCCAATCTTGAAGTTGGCCATTCTCAAGCCTTCTTTCCTGTAGTTGTTTCCCAATACCATTACACAATGGGGTCTTAGACTATTAATGGAGGTTTTGGGAAGCGAAACTCCAGTTTCTATTTCTTATCCTCCCCTAGACATTAGACTCACACATGTATCATAATCTGAATCCTGGGACCAGAAGCTTACATTTCTACTTCCTATTCTTCCTCTCCTCTATGTTTCACCTGCTCTCTTAATCTCTTCCTCACTGCTTTACTCTTCTACCACCCTCTTCCTTTCCTCTCCACTTCCATGTCTTTACATTTGTCCTGCCTTTTCCTTTTCACCCCCTCCCCCCCGCCTTCTGCCTCACCACATCACCACCCTCACTCCTCATCTTTGTCGCTGTTGGCAGCCTATTTAAATGCTCCATTGGAGAAGGATTAAGGTTTATGCAAGGTCAGTGTGGGATGTGATAATTATAATCACAGCTTTTTGCCTGGCCAATGACGGCCATTTGTTATTCTCAGTTCAGTGCCTTCAGAAGCCCCTGGGTTTGGGGAGGTGGGGTGGGGGATGAGCTGGTGGGTGGTGTTGACAAGGGGCTGGCTGATTTACTGGGCCTCCTCCTCCCCCTCCTCTCACAACACAGAGCTGCCTTAGGCTGCATGTTTCCCCCCTCTGTTTCCTTCTCCTCCTCCCTTTGCCTCTCCCCTGACTCCTAGAGCTTTCTCTCTTTCACCCCGGTGTCTACTCTTTCCTCATCTTGACCTTTACTTTTAACCTACTTTTCATTATTTTCTCCTAACTGGGATAACAGGATTTTTTATGATTAAAGTGAAAGCCCTCACAAAAAAAACAGCCAAAAGACAGTCTTAAAATACATTTTCCTTCAACATGGTTTGTTTTCCTGTTATAAGAAGGGAGTGGTATTTGGATTTATTTCTGAAAACAGTTAAGAAGAGGTGCTTAACAAAAGTAAGTTTTGGTAAGTTGATGTGTTCTCACAGGCATGTTTTCTATGAGAAAAGGGAACCAAGACCAAAGTGAATTGGGTTATACAAACACTTCTGATTTTACATACTTAGTTGTCCTTTTTATTAGCCCCCAACTGCTAGCATCACTCAGGAATGTGCACATTACTGTTATGCATGCCTCAACCCTGTTTAGTATATGCCATTTTTGTACGGAATGCTTCATATTGAGAACTGAAAAAAAGAAGTGTAATTTTGATAAAAATAAGGACAATATGACTTTCAGATTTCACATTCACAATTCAGACTAAGCTAATAGAGTGGCAGACTGTAAATACATAACAGGCTGATGTCCTTATGATAAACATGAAATGTAGGAACACATACAGGGATACAGGAATTTCTCTAGTTCACACATTCAAAATATTTTTTGGTAGGCTTCAATGCACTCCTGTAGATCCCTCATTCCTTTTTTCATGATTTTTGAGCTGAGTGTGTGTATGTGTGTGTGTGTGTGTGTTTATGCTGCCTTTTCTACCAGATGCAGGAGACTGTGTTAATACCCAAAGGTGTAACTGATATTATTAATGATGTCTTCCATGTAGGTTTGCTTGTGGTGTGGGGCTATTGTGTGTGCTTGCTCAACGCTGTTTTACTGGCACAGCTGAATGGAACTAATGTCATTAGTCACACCTGTGAATCCAGGCGTCCTCACCACTACTTCCACCATTTAGAAGCACTGATGTTGCAGACTGATTACATGGCTCAATGGGATACAATTTAAACTACCTTTCATCATATTCACAATGTAAAGGCACGTTGGATGAGTTAAAGCTTAACTGATCAATATTTTCACAGTAACAGTTAATCATATGACTACTTTATGTGTACACTGAAAGGAAAATCCACAGATAATTATTGCCAGTTCTCTGCTTTATATGCCATTCTTTCTAGAATGTTTCAGTCTTGTGCCTGCCATCAACCTAAGGTCCAGTAGCTAATTTTGGATTAATAGTACACAGTAATCGACATTACTGCATTGTTTATACAGTTTTTTCAACAAAGAAACCAACTGTCTCCTTTCTACACTGCCAGGCATATGTCCAATGTACACGAATGGTCATATGACATATATTTTCAGGTGTCTTATATGGATCGGGGTGACTTCTGATATGGAGCTCATGCTCATTTGCTCATATGCTCAATTTTAAAAAGCCATTTTGAAACGCAAATGTTTTGTATATGGGTGTAGCCATACACTAATATGTGGACAACGTTGAATATTTTGCAGTCCTTCATGTGTGCTGTAGTCATAACACTTTGGTCTATTTGTTTGGACAGTTGGGGGAGAACAAAAACGCTAAAATGAGAATGAGAGATTGTGGGATGACCCATAAGCCAACTTTAAATAAATGAGGTTACTCCATATAAACATACAAATATCTGTTAATAAGCAATTACTTGCAAACATCCTTGGCATATTCTTTTTGGAGGTTGACAAGACTGGAGTGTGAACTATTTCATTCAAACACAATGTAGCATTGGCCAGCACAGTCCCAGTCGAAATGTACACTTCTGTAAACTGGAATTTTCCCCAAATAATCACAGTGGACTGGGAGGCTAGTCCCAAACCACTGCAGACACAGATTTTGCCAGTACAAGCTCAGCTTTTATCTTTGTCCATTGGGAGTTAACCAACATAGCCTTTCTTTGCTGTAGTCTCAGTGTGTGCTCATGCAGAGGTGTGGGGTCCAGGCTGTGTTTGATTTTCACTCGCAGGTTTTCTTGGGGACTCCTGGAGTCCAACCTGTGATGTAATCACAGGCCCGTTTCAGCCTGCCATGTGCACTCTGTGTTTAGTGCATGATGCAGAGCTAACCAAGCCTCCATCCATCATCCCTCCAGTCAGCCAGCACTGCCGGCCATGTTTGACTGGTCAGGACTGCTGCTGGGGAATAGATTAGATAGATTTGTCCAGCTCATGCACATTCAAACACACACACACAGGGCCAGTCATAGCCAGGGATCAGAGTGCTTTCTAGTTGACTGGTGTTAGAACTGAACTAAGCGCAGCCAACATAAAAGAGAGATCAGAGGCCAGGGTCAGGCAGGGATTTGGGTGAATGACTCATTTAAAGCCCCAGCACTACAGCTGAGCTGTCAGTCTATGTGCCATTCGTGAAGGGGAGAAAGCAGTTTAGAGTTTTAAGGTCCTGCTGAGAGGAGGTTTCAGATTTAAATCTGTGAAAAATTCACAGTGAAAGGGATGGTGCAATGGAGACAAAGAATGGGAGGACTCATATGAAAGCTCATCTTGTATGATATTATAATTCCCATGTTCAAGGTAGATTTACAAACAATTGTTTATACAAACTATATTTTATGGTTTACTACTGTTTATTTCTAACATTTTTTCCTTGGAAAAAGCATCTAAATACAATGTTTGTGTGCTGTGTTCAAAAAAACGGAGTCTGTGATTATTGCCATTTGGGGCCATCAAGAAGAATAGATAAAATCAATATTTATATTGATGAATAGAATTAAACATGAGTCAAATTCTACTTAAGGGCACTGAGATGTGAGCAAATATTTGAATCTCCACTCACCACGGGAGGCCAAATTAAGTTATGTGTGTATTCTGTAACATTACTTTGATAAAGGCGCAGAACTTGGTTGATTAATATGTATCGGTGTTAATATGTATGTGCACAGTTGGAATGAAAGACAATTGGGAGTGTTCACTGTACTGCAAAGATAAGTTGGAAGTCAATTGGAGATAAATGTATTGAACTCAATATGCAAACCAATTATTAGCACTAACAGCCAATAAAATGGAGTATAGTAAGTATTTACTAAACTACTCATCAACATGTCCAGGCAGAAGGAGCAACAACCACATACTCCGCAAAATGTAAACAAGCAATCTGGAGAATCGTGAAGCTCCCATGTAGGCATGGGCCGGTATGATTTTCTGACGGTATGATAACATTCAGCAAAAATATTGCAGTACTGCGGTATCACAGTATGATGGTATTGCGCTTGCAGCTATAAAATGTATTATTTCTCTTTGGTGTTCATGCTCAGTCGCAAAGTGTAGGTACATTAGGACCTGATGTGTGGCAGATCAAGGACTAATTTGTTTTGTGTAGACATATTAACAGGCTCAAAATGACACGAGGTATCAATGTTAAAGAGCCATTTAAGCCAATGCATTTAAGTGAATGGAGCTTGCCTTTGACATTATGGTGTAAATCCAGCTTGAGGACTGCAACCCTGTAAAGAAACAGGAACGACTGTTTCTTTTTCTGCTGCCTATTTAATTGTCTTAGCCTGTGTTCCACAGAGCTATTTTGAAGGACAGGGTCTCTCATTAGGCATTCACACCAAGGGCCTGCTCCAATTGGGCTGCCTAAGGAATCTGAAGGCAATGCAATTGTGTAATTTGCACACAAAGTGGTCTGGATTGATCCAAAATAAACCTCTCAACTTTAAATGTACGGTTGGGGTTGGTGGTGGTGGTGGGGGGCGTATAATTGCATCATTTAGTGAATTGATTGGATGAGAGTCGATGGAAGGGAATCAGGAAGCAGAAGATAAACGGTGACAGCAGTGCCTTTTAGAGCAGGGACCCATTGACACAAAGACGCACACACACAGGTTTGATGCTCTTGAACAAAGATATACACACAGAGAAAAAACACACCTAACGACAAACACAGATAAACCCAGACACAAACATATAGAAGCAGACATGAGGACACACACACACCAACACACCCACACACACCTACACACACACACATGCACACACATACCATGTGAGATTAGACAGCACAAAGAGCCCAGGTACACATCACACAGAAAGTGCTGCTGGGCGGGACAATGGCAGAGAGAATTAGAGGTAACAATAGGTTTCATTAAGCCAAACTAGACTTAACGAGACAATCGATACGTCATAATTAAAGTGAGGAGGCTGAGAGTGACTTAGACTCAAAATGATGACTGCTCTTATTAAGATGGAGCAGATAGAGAAAGCCTCTGTGACAATGGAGCTCTGTAACTACCCACCACAGCAGGCCTTTATGCTCACATCAGCCTTTCACCACCACCAGGACAGATATATAGAAATAACTCTAACCATCTGTGTGTGTTGTGTGAACATGTGCATGTTTGTGTGGGACCATTAAAAGCAATTCTTATTCAAATTCTCTCCAACCGCTCCCCTTCACCAAAACCTTAACCTTAATTCCACGTGTGTAACTCAAAAAAGTCGACTCACCAAAACCCTGGTTCCACATTTTAGGGTTACACATGTGGAATTAGCAGTGTTTCCTCAACCATTACCTTGGGGGGTTTAACTGGGTCAAACATAGGTCAAACACCTCAACCCTCAAGCTAAGTGCTATGTTGATGTTCTCACACACATCCACTGCCGCAGTAGGTCAACACTCACTCACAGGCCTATCGCCTTCATCTGACTTGATTCTCAGTTTAATTAAGTCTTATCATTAATGGACTGGTTAATGTAGCTCTTTCTATTGACTGCTCTGTTGACTTTGGAGGATTCACAGGGTTCTCATTTAAGAAATGTGTGTTTCTGGTGTTTATGTACAAAGTCGTACCAAAAATGATAATAATATATCAATATTAGATTATAAAAAAATTGAAATGTCAAAGAAATAAATGGCTCTGTCATAATACTTTAATATTAAATGCATAAAATACATTATTCTGCCCTCACAGCCTCCCCGACCCAGCTATGCAGATATCTAACTCAATCATTGACGACCAATGAAAGTAGTTCTCCATTATGGACTTTATTGACACACCATTCAATGAAAACTGCAACATACAAAGTACAAACCACTATTCAAAGCTATCCCCATAGAGTACATTACATTTTCAATAAACATACATTCATTTATACAATACAGCTATTATACAGCATGTAAAAAGTTGTAAAAAGTCATATACACACACTACCTTTAACTTATTATAGGTTAATGCTTTGCTTAGCATTAGCAAACAGAAATGTTACATCACATCATCGCAAATCTATCAAATGACAAAATGTATTTTACATAATATTTTAAATGATTCATAATTGATGCATATTTGATGCATCTAATATAATTGTAATATAAATGACGTGTTATTACGAGTGTTCTGTAATTTCAGTCCAAACATCCCTGAATGTGAAAGCAAGCTTAATATCTTAATGTTATTGTCTTGATTTTTGTCTACATGTTTGTGGCACAACCTTTCAGCATTGCATGCCACTTTAAATTATAACCATAATAAAAAGTAATTTATTTAATTTAATTTCAAACAGTGGCTGTTTGAAATAATGTATGGTGTAATGTTATTTAAAACTACCCTGCTGCTTATTCATCTATCGTCCATAAAAGGCAAGTGAACACAATGGAGAGTCCAGTGCTCCCAGTACATTTAAAGTATGTCTTCCACTCTCAGTGGATCTAATAAGATCTGTTTCACCCATCATTGACTGGTAAATGACAGCCAGCTTTCAATGTGGTCTGTAGAGTTGAGTTGGAAGAGAAAAGGTTTCTATTGTCACATGGCATCAGGGTAAGGTACTGAATACATCAGTGGATTAAGCTGCATAATATGGCTTATTGAAACCCAGTGAACATATAAGAACATTAGTACAATTGTGTCTTTCTTTCATTCTTTCTCTCTTTCTTTTTTCTTGTTCTCTTTTTTTCCCTTAGTAACACAAAAACGCGCACATCCCTTGAACTATAACACTGGCAATATTCTACATTCAATATAATTAATTCTCCACATACAATTGTGCTATGTTCAATGGGCGCAGTCCCAAATTGGGCTCAAGATCAGTTTTCATTGTGTTCAGCGGTGCAAGTACAAACACATTTATTCCATTGTGTGCGACATCACCTCAGTTCCTTCCTTCCAATGACCATGTCCTTTCCATAATTTGCATGGAGTCAGTGAACATAATCCATCACAATTATCACTTCAAACATATTTTCTGTCACATCTACAATGATAGGAAAGAAACTGGAAACTTGTTGTAGTTTTTGCAATGAAAAACAATGTTTATCCGTATGTATTTTTTCACGGCTTAAGAGACATATTACCCACCAGTCAATGGTCATATCAATCACCAGAACTTTAATTTGTTATAGTATTGTTCACACAGTTTGTTTCTAAAAATGTGATTATGTTCGCTCAAAAAAAACTGAATTAATGCCAATGTTAATTTGCAGGGAAACTGTAACAGGGTACCAGTTAATTATGAAAGGAGAATATATATTTTGCTGATATGGAAAAGCTGCTGAGATTAAACTGAATTTCTCAATCACTCTCTCCCTCTCCATCTCTTTCAGACAACTATCATTTCTGAATTATATTTTATGGCTCATTAAGCATCTACATTGCTAGAGCACAGAGAATAAGGCAGAGAGCAGGACAAAGGACTGATGAAAAGACTGAAGAAATATTAAGGGACGCTGGGAATGAAAAACTAGCACAATGTATATACCCTAATGAAATTACCACTATTTAAATACACACAGCTGTTACACTGAATAGACGGACGTGTTTAATGGGAAACCTGTCTTATACACAGGTATTTTTGAAGACATACAGATTTCCTAACCTAAAGACAGAAGAAGAAAAACTTTCTTGGAAGCTTTTGTTTATTGATACCAAAGATTCAAAGATGTGCTTAATACACGCTCCTTTTAAAATTATTATTTATGCTTACCTTAAAATGTTTTTTTATTTTTTATTTATTATTTAACAGGGATATATTATCTTTTATAGGCTGATTTTGTCCCCCAAATTCTCCCACTGTGAAACTGTTGTACTAGAGGGCTGGAACACCTATAGCTTGGCAAACTCCTCCTATGAAAACTGCTCAGATTCTTTTAGGTTCAATGGTTGTCATCTCCCGGCCAATATTTTCTTCTTTGGATGTCTTACAGATGTGTTTCAACCGCCGTTTGGGGGAGCCATGTTCTACAACTGCATGCATGTTGAGAAACAAATGCTTTATTTTGCTGTTTCTATTTCAAAGGTGGGCTTCTGATGTATATTCTTCAACATCTATTGCTTCTCCATGTTGTATGCACATTTTGCAGCATTTATTCTATTCATTGTGGGAAAAGGATCCCTGACTTCTGGCTTTCAAAAAATGGAAGACACCTGTTATCCTAATTGAAAATGATAGCATCACTATAGTCCACTTATTAAGCACCACTAGAAGAGATATCATCTCTAGACCACATTAAAGAAAACTTAAAAAAATAAAAAATAAATAAATACTTGAACTTAATTTTGTTGTTGAAGCCATTATCTATTTCTCTGCACTATGAGACTATGAACATATTTTATAGACTAATCTGACATTGGCAGAATGGTTTGAATGGACCAACTAAATTGCTCCATTGACAGTGTTTCATGGTTTATTAACTTGATGTTCTTTCTGCATAATAATGCAAGATCGAGTGATACATGTATTAAAGTGCTTTTAAGAAGGAGAATATGTTTGCACATTATATACAAGTGGAACTGATACTGCTGTTGTTATATATTCAATATATTCAATTCAGATCAAAACATAAAGCACCTCCAATTTGCAAAAGTAAATAATTTCTTATGCTTAGAAACCGTATAGTAACCACTTAATAACAACTTTGTTGATGTAAATGGCTGCTGAAGGGCAGGATACTGTTGGCGGCACTATCCTGATGTTTCTTCTCCATGTTAAATTTCTCCATCCCTGTAGGTCCTTCCAGCCACAAGGTCATAGCGTGTTTTTAATTGTGGTGCCCCTCAACCACCAACCCTCCCACCCCACCCCGTCTTTCCAACCCCCTCAGCCCAAATGATGAACGACTGTACCTTGTGAAAAGGGCCCTCTCCAATAAACAAGCTTATCTCTCCTCTCTCTTTCTCACTGCTGCCTGTGAATAATGAGCTTTGGGTATCACTGTTAATCACTATAATTGTTAATGTTAAGAGGGGGCCGGTTGCTATTTGCCCGACACCCACGCCTTTATTGATTTCATTTTTTTACATTAAAATGCAGCATGCCTTTGTCAGAGCAGTGGGTCACCCATTTCCCCCCACACCCCAATCTCCAGAGAGAAGCTAATTAGTTATTTAGTGGCCTGTGTGTATGTGATGGTGTGAATGTGGGACAATTCCCTTTATCTGCACCCTGATAAAGGGAATTGGTTGTCCCACAGTAGCTGTGAGAGGCTATGGTTGATAACAGCGTGGCCATTATAGAGCGGACAGGCTCTTGCACACACATGCACATTACACCCTCCACACTAAACACATTCTCTTAAAAAACATAGACATGTAAATATATCTAAGCTCATAAACACCCGTAGTTTGAAGGAGAAATTCACCTTAGAACACTTGAACACTGTCTGGCCCACAACTCCGTATTGCTTGCAGTTTTGTAGAATTGACCACTTACCCACCTAAAAAATCGAAAACAACTACCTACTTGGTCGAGGTTGTTGTGGGCTGTACAGTCTTTCATAAAGCCTGGCAACCGCTGAAGGCAGGGGTCTTCAATGTTTTTTGGACAATCTGATGGAGAGTTTGAGCAGGGACCCCCTTTGTATAAAATTGCGTTTTATTTTAAACTGGGCCTAGTGAAATGTATAAACAGAGTGACAACAATATGTTGGATTCATGTTCATGTGTATTTACAGACATTTAAATCGGAAAAAAAATGTAATGTAAAAAATTGTCTAATCAACTTAAAATTTTGCGACCCCCCTGTTGAAGACCTCTGGTTAACAGTGTTGGGTAAATGTCCTATTTATTCGCACTACAGTGTATGTATGTGTAATTAGTATTGCTTGTCAAGTTAACGCGTTATCGCAATTTACCTCAATAGCAAATATTTTATTGCGCGTTAACGCCATTATTTATTTATTTATTTTTAAAGTCTGTCTCTGTACTGAGTACCATAATCAAAAGCATCTTCAAAGTTCTAATTAATCCAACACAGAAAACCAAGCTATATTACATTTACATACTATTTGGCACAGTGCTTATGTTAATTGGGGCATTGGATAATGCACAACATAAACTGTAGTAGCAAAATTGAGGATTCCCTGAGCGCCGTTATTACACAACATTTCACAAGAATGGACAAAGCGCAATGTGTACATACTTAATTGGAAGGCAAAGGTCAAGTACTCAGAGTCAAAATTGGGCTTGTGTGTATACAGTCAATCTACACAACTCGACCTGCATCTTAAATGGTTAGCTTACAGAAACCTCCATATAAAGTAGTAGTCGACGATTGATATTTAACCACCCCCCCTCGCTGACATAACCCCCGTATGTTATCAGAGGTGATTTTGTTGGTTGGCCTGGAGCACAAATGCTTTGATTGATTTTATCTTTCCAACTGGTAAACTGTGATATGCCCATGGATTTGATGATTCATGATCTTTCCATGATTGTGGAAAATTTCCAAAAGTGGACTATTATATAGAGTACAACAGACATGAAGTTCCACTTAAGTAATTTATTCTCATTCCTAGCTTCAATTTCCTCAATGTGTCCTGGGCTTCAAATTGATTGTTTACACTGGTTTAACCAATTCATTACTTCAAGCTAATAATAACTGAAGATAGTGTGAAGAAGTGGCCGAGTAGCGACTAACTCTTGACACTATCTCGCAAACTAAAGGCAGAGAATGATTTAAGTAGTGTTAAATGAAATACTAAATGTTTAATATTTTAATTTAAATATTTAATAGGGTATATTATAGACCGGTGTTTTTCAAAGTGGGGTTCTCCAGGGGGCGCTAGGGGGGTCGCGAAAACCATGAGGGAAAGGGAACAAAGGGGAGAAATGTGACAATTACATTTTAATTTGTTTGATATGTTTTTAATAAATGCATATCAAAATCTACGTGTCCTTTGATGCCAATCTTTTAATAATAAATAAATAAATAGATCATCATGACCACTCAAAGCGTATCTGCTCAGCTTTTGGGGCAAGTGAGAACTTGTGAATATTTTCTTTCTCTGCAGCTGGATGAGAGCACAGATTGAGTATTAGTATTGAATGCTGCAGAATTGCTTGCCTACATTATATTTATTTACGAAGACAACTTTGTGGAGGAATTATTATTTAGCAAAGTACTGGAAGCCAAGACCACAGGAAGAGACATTTTCCAGGTTTTAGATAAGTACATTGTCTCAAATGGTCTTGACTGGTTTCGTTGTGTGGGTGTGTGTTCAGATGGGCCAGCGGCTATAACCGGCTAAAAAAGCAGAGTCACGTGCCCCGCACTTCACCAGATTGAAATGCGAAGCGTAGGTGTGGTCCCCCGTCTCCCTCCGCACAAAGCAGTGCGTCTCAACAGAGATCACCATTGGAGGTCAGAGGCAGGGGGCGTCCTGGCGGTCTCTCCCTGACCACTCTTGGCAATTATCAGGTACGCAAAGGGGCAAACGCTTGAGGGGTTACTGCTCCACTACATAGTGTGCTGGCTTTCATGGTACTGAATCGTGTTTTTGAATTGCTCTCATCTGAAAATTATCAACTGGCTGGCTGTTTTTCAGATGCCTCGTGACTTCTGAAACTTGCATACGTGTCAGACATTTTCCAGCACCTAAATGTCCTGAATAACAGCATGCAAGGGTGTGAGACATACATATCACATGTGCAGGACAAAGTACAGGCCTTTACAAACTGACACACTGAATGTAGTAAACACAAAATAAAACCAAAAAAATGTTTACAAGACAAGAATATATTATAAGAAAACATATTCAGAAGCTGTATGTTAGATGTTTTATATATTCCATCATTTGAATGAAAAATTACAACAGGGGTTATAGACTATTGTCTGCTTCCTAATTCTGAATGTTGTGTGGCAATTTATTTCAATTTAACTGTGTGTGTGTGTTTCTGTGTCTGTGTGTGTCTGCGTGTGTGTGTGTGTCTGTGTGACTTGCCCATACACTTTTAGTTGAAAAATCTGTGGTTGTAGCATATGCACACACAGGTCCACACACATATACTGTATGTTGTGTGGTATTACAATCACAGCTGCAGATCTGCTTAAATACCTTGGTCTAGATTCCTCTAATTAGACCAACACTTATTATCTGCCAGCAATAAGTCCTCTCGATAGTGCAGCAATTAGTGCCATCACACAGCACATACCGTAGGTATAAGTACACATCAATGGAATCAAACAGGGTGGGTCAAGGAACAAGCAAATTAATGAAGGGCACACTTAGTCAACCTAAACACATCACATATCACTAATATTCACATATGGTGACCATATCATGAAGCTCACAAAAATGGCTATTATTTGTATCTGCATTGGCTAGGGGGAATACTACAAGCTACTAAGGTGTCATGTGGGAATATTTTCAAAGGAGACATAGAGTAATGTCACAACCTTTCCATTTATATTATAATTATATCTTTCTCAAAATGTACCAAAGTCATGTTGTTGCCTTAACCACAAACAGGATTATAGATGGTGGTTTATATGCGTTTTGTCATCCACATACTGACTCATCATACTGGTGACCATTTTTATGGCAGACTTTAATTTAGTTCCTGCAACAATCAAGCAATTTGCCTTTTTAATCATAAAAAACCTTCTTCCCCTCGTGTAAATGAATAAAGTTGACATGGTTCAGAGTAATATATATTTTAAAGCTGTGGCATTGGATGTTTCAGTTTTTCATTGTTAACCAGGCTTTCGCAAATTTCTCCAATTAAAATTGACCACTAAGTCTTGGCTTATTCTTGCCAGAATAGACCCAATTAGTAAAGTCTTGAATTCAGTTGAATCCAGTATAGAGCAGTTCAGTGTACTGGAGTCCCAATTCAGTTTGGGGTTCAGTGGGTGTCAGTTTAGTTGAGCTCGAAAGGGTCCTGTTCAGTCCGGCTCAGCCCACACAAGTCCAGGCCACATCAGCCTTTTCTAGTCCAGTCCAGTGGATCCGGTGAACAAAGTGATTTTAATTAAAGATAAGTCGCTCAGTGTGCGGCCATACTGAGCCTGTTAATCTGAATCCAATAGGCTTGATGTAGCAGCTAGGAGGCCCTTGTAAAGCACAGGCTCTATTGAAACCAACTGCATTTCATTTGGCTGAGGATCAATGCAGATTGACACCACTTAACATGCAAATGGTGCCCAGGTCAACCAGTAACTTCCTTCCTGTTGGCAGTGGTCTACCATGTACACCTTAACTCTTTTTTTTAACCTCACTATGCTACTCTTTGCATATAACGTGTCCTTTCCTTTCCCTCTTCATGAAAGTTAACCTCTTCCCAAGTTGTCCTGTGAACTGCATTATCCTGACCCTTTTCCCCTTGCTGGTTCCCATCATCTTTATCATCCCATATTCCTTTTCTCCCTCCTCTCTGCTTACCTACCCATCTTTTCCATCACATTCCTCCCTGCTGTTGTAAAAATCATATTCAGGATATTCGTCCATTTAAAGATATGAGAAAATAAAAGACTATTGATTGCTTGATAAACTGCCACTGATGTCAAGAGAATGGGAGTAAAGTCGGTATAACCCCTTGCTGCGGCTTTGTGTGTGTTAGCTGGAGGCACTATATGGGAGATGCCATGGATCAATAAAGTGTATTTGTGTGTGTCGGCCCTTGGCTATCCTTCCAATTACACATTTCCAGCAGTGCAGCCGAGCACAGCTCTTTGTTAACGCCTTAATGGATCAGCTCGGGAAAGTGTCTGCACACACACACACACACTCACACACACACACAAACACACACACTAATGCACACACACACAAACACACACACACACACACAAATAGATAAAGCTTTACAAGGTAAGCATTCTCAAATTGATTTGTTAAACAGCGTTTTGAGTCCCGGCGCTCTCTGCAACTGTGTAATTACTGTGAGAGCTGACACTGTATCTGTGTGTGTGTGTGTGTGTATGGTATGTGTGTCCGCATCAAAGTGTGTCTGTGGATAATTTCATGAACCGCTGTGTGCTTGTGTTGCTAACAGTTTCCACATGAAGGAAGCTCCATGTGTCTGATTATTGAAGAAGAGAGTGTTTCATTAGGAATTTACTTCACAGCAGCAGAGACATTACTGCCAGAGGCCTCTCATCACTCCTCAACTCATCTGCTCTTCCATCTTCACTCCTTTCATATCCAATGAGAAATGTGTATTTTCTACTGAAGAGGGATAAGCACAGTCAACAAAGAGTAGACATCCCTGCAGGTTTTTGTGTGCATATGTTGAAACTGAGACTGCTCTCAGAACCGTTTTGATTGACCAATGAGCACACATAGGTGACACGTTGAAGGAAATTTACAGTAAACTGGAGAAACATAACACCTACAGATTGTTTTACACTGATCAGAAGCATTTTTATTGGTATGCTTCAGATTCACTTTGTACTCAATGGAAGAAAAGCCTTACTGCAATTCAGTACAGTTCTTTTCTGAAAGTGATGACCTTATTATCGCCCAATTGACAATCCCCACATCCTCAGCTACAATGGGCCCTTAAATGGTTTAGTGGGAATTCATCCATTCAATCCTATTGTCTTCACACTCGTCATTATCTAAACACAAATTATCACATGTGTAAGACAGCACTCATCATCAAAACCCAATCCAGACAATGACAGGGTATGGAAATAAATATATTAAACTGTAAGTCAGTAATTCTGATAGTGTTTAGTCAGCAAAGAAGGCCTTGCTAGCCCTCAAGGCCCGCTTCCGCTTAAAATGTTCCTCTTTAATAAAGGTTATGCTGAACCAACCCATAGTAATGCCGCTCACTTCTTATCTTGAGATAAGGGACAAAACCTGTCCTACCTTGAAAAGATGTGTATTGCACTTCTTCACTTTATGTCGATTTTGTTAGACTTTTTAATAGTTCTGAAAAAATCATGCATATTTTAGTCAGCTATAACGGAAACGTTTCCTCAACTTGATCTTGCTGGATGCAGCAGTACAGTACAAATACTTAAAAATCTAATGGCAAGCAAAGACAAGAGGAATCAAAAAATGACTCACCCCAAACTAAAACTGAGAGGATGATATCAGGAAGCAGACTAAGAAACCCTAACATCAAGCTCTACTTTTCCTCAATGTTCTCTGGAACTCAAAATAAATAAACACGCTCTGTTGTCACAGAGACAAGCCATGATCAGGGAAGATCCTCTGGAAATATCGGTTTCTCCATAGGATCCACGAGTTTGGTTTGAGTTACAAGTTACTAAGTGAAAGAAAACAAACAGCACATGAGAAGTCACCATTTCTACAGCGTATCAGCCGTTCAGCAATTCTTTGTGAACTCATCATCAGGAATAAGTTCACGCACCAGCGAATGATTCTGAATGACTCTATGCTGAATCTCCACAGTGAGTTCATCCACAGGAACCATTTTTGAAGCTTAGTTACTCTTCCTTCTATGCTCGGCGGCCTTTCTATAGGAATACATGTTTTAACGCCTGTTTCCCAAGTCAGGCAGGGTTAAACCAAAATAAAGTATTGCACCATTCTCCCCTTTAAAAATGCTATAGGTCTCCTGTATTCAGAATACTGGAGCGTTTCTTTCATTGTTACATGGTGTAGTATTGCATATGTCTATCCTGAAAATATATTTAATTCATTGTTCGATATGTTTGTCTTGAAGCTTGTGTTCAAACATACTTGGATTTTTACTTTCATTTTTCAGTGAGTCATTAGAAAGAGGCAGGATGATAGTTTTTTTATCCTGTTATGGTCAGTTCAATTGTGCTCTAGCCTTTCCATCAAAGCTGGATAAAATACTTGTCTTCAGTTATATTTTCCATCAGTTTGTCAACACCATTAGATTTATGTCAACACCGTAAGATTTTTCTCTTTAAAAAAATATAAATGTTACTGTTGTATGTATGTATTGTCTTTATATTCAAGAACTCAACTGAACTACAGACACTGTGTCCAATTTGCATAAGAACCCTGACTTTATATGTGAAGTATTAAAAAATCTGTTCGAAAATAAAGGTATTTTGTAATAGCATTTTTCAAAATAGTTTACATTTATAAATACAATCTATATGAGGACAAATATTACTTAACTCTCTTAAGAACCACCCTTTTTACATATGTTCATACTTTACACTCTGAATTGATTAAATTAAAATTAAATACTTTCTAATGTGTCTGACAGAGTTGAAAAATGTCAAGTTTCGAAAAAAAAATTATGAATAAAAACCTGTTCCCTTTCATGGTCTATTAGCTCAGACCCTTGTTTATAAATACATATATTTCATATCAATGTACCATCAAAAATAAAATTCAAGTTTTCAAAAGTTGTTGTGTGGCTTATCTCAACAATCTAAAGAACATAGAAGCTATAGGCCTGGATTGCTGGGGGAACTCCCATTATGCACTGAGCTCTCTCTCTCTCTCTCTCTCTCTCTCTCTCTCTCTCTCTCTCATGCAGTCTTCCCTGACCCTTTTGACAGATAAGGGCAGAGGATGCACACTGTACACTTGAAGCTCTATGAGGCAAATTGTTATTTGTGAATATACAAATAAAATGTAATTATTCATTCATTAATTATTAATACCCCCACAGTTGCTCCCGCACTGGGATTAGGTTAATTGGAGGCCTCTAATTTGGCCATTGACCCTTGACCTCTGTCTTGGCTCTTTGATCAGCTGGCGGCCTATTTATGCTCTACCCTGCCTCTAATCAGAGGCGTCACAACAGGGCAGGCAATCTAACCAATTGCCTAAGGCCCCGAGACGGCTGTTTACATTGGTCCACAGCAACGACAACCTGAAAGCCCCTTAAATTACTTATTTATAAGTACACATTCAGGAACCCCCTTGTGGGGGGGCCCATGGAACTTGTGCGCTGTAAAAAGGTTATTATTTTTTATTCACTCCATTTCAGAGTGTCTTGAAAAACACAACTTTGTGTATGATACATCCACTGGGATGAGTTGATATTGAATTCATGGAAAGGGGAAGTTTTAGGGTACAAAATGTACATTATATTAGTACAATCTGCACTTAACTTTTTGGTTAGTCTCCAATATCTTTTGAATCCAAAGATTAGCAAAACAATAATCCCCTGTGAACCTATACATGAAACAAAACCCCCTCACCTGACTCAAAAAATGTCTCAAGCTTACTCAACCTCTTTAAGACAAGATATATTGTATGTGTGAATG
This sequence comes from Colistium nudipinnis, assembly GCA_016785305.1. Lineage (NCBI taxonomy): Eukaryota > Metazoa > Chordata > Actinopteri > Pleuronectiformes > Rhombosoleidae > Colistium > Colistium nudipinnis. The sequence continues at coordinate 593,311 of JAFBJU010000069.1, forward strand.
TGGATGTTGAATGAATGATCAATAACAAACAAAAAGAACATGAAGGTATGATCTGATGAGTTCTGTTTTTCTCATTCATAGCTGTTATTCTAATGAGGTCATCAATTTCTCAAACATAAGCAGTGGTGAGGCTAAGAGAACTGACCACGACAAAATTACTGTTATGTTGTTACCTTGTCCCATAGCCCCCATTAGGGTGTGTACATTAATGTCAACTGTTGGCTGACTAGTAAGCTAAACTAGATCTCGAGAAGCTGTGGTTCAAAATAAAGACCACCATTCACAACTATACACTTCTACACAATTCTGATCAGTTTATCAGATAGTCCTGGAGTACGAGTGGGTGTGTCTGTGGGTATTATATAGCCTACATGGGCTATAAACTTTAGAATGGTGTATTTTGAAATATGATTTTTTTAACATATTGTTGTTATTATTATTGTTTGTTGTGTCCATGTTTTATATCTGACCTGAAGTGTGTGTGCCTGCAGAAAATGCATATATATATGTGCATGTGTGTGTGTGCGTTTGTGTGTGTGTGTATTTACGACTGAGGGAAAGACAGCAGTCTAAAGGATGAAATTGAAGAGATTAGCATGGTCTGCGCTGCTTTTGATTAGTTCTGACTGGAAATCTGCCGGAGCCACAAGGGGCCCCTCAGCAGCGTGCATTCTCCATTCTCGATTTCTCTCTCTCTCTCTCTGGCTGGGTGTTGTGTTTGTGTGCGAGTGTGTCTCAGTGTATGTGTGTCTGTGTATGCGTGCGTGCATGTGTGTGTGAGAGAACAGGACCCCCCCCCCTTCTCTCGTAGCTTTTCGCGCCACGCCAGAAATTGAATTGATATTTTGTAAACCTGATTTGTGGATAACGCGATGTGACAGCGACAAATGCCTGGCTGAGAATGGTTTTCAAAGCCAGTCCAAATGAAAGTTATTACAGGGTAAATGCGCATTTCTTTGTCTCGGTGGCAGCAGCAGCCCCTCCTGGCTGTGTGTATGAGTTTATATGGGTTGAATATGGATCAATTTCCTGGGTAATTGAATTGATACTGTCATGCACGGGGGCAGTGCCACATTGCTCTGCAGGGCGGATGGACTGTCTGATTGAATTGGATGGAGGTGAGGTGGAGGTGTGTAAGTGTGCGTGTGTGTGTAAGGGGTTGTCAGAGAGCAGTCATAAGATAGACACACCTCAGTGTTCTCCTGATTACTGCCGTACAGCCAATTGTCTCTCCAATAATCTGCCGCCACAGCCCCCTGACACAAACACACACACTTCTGCTCATACATACACACGTACATACGCACACACGCATGCAGACGGATACGGGTCAGGCAGCACAGAAGCCATTTCCAATTCCAGGCTAGGCGAGCGCCGCAGATCTGCTACATATTAATTTTGTCCCGGCTGAGATTTGCTCCCATTCAGTTAGAGCCGATTGATGAGAGAGCAGAGAGGATCAGACGGCTGCTCATTCGCTCTCCTCACCTCTGATTAGAAACACTGCCACTGTCACTGCGCTATTAGGACAGAGGGGGAGAGATGGGAAGGTAAAAAGGAGATAAGGGAGGGACAGTGAGAGGGGATGGAAAAGGGTGAGAGAGGAGAAAGAAGAGAGTGACAGAGGACAGAAGGGAGGTTTTAAAAAGGAAATGAAGTGAAAGAAAGGGCAAGAAAGAAGGGAAATGTAAAGAGTGACATGGAAAAGAGGGGAATGTAGAGGAATAAAGTCAGAGATGCGGTTAGAGACAGGGGTTTGGAGAAAGGGAAACAAAATAGGGAGAGAGGGATGATGGGACATGGGAGGAGTGAGATAAGGGTTGAAATGCCTGTGAATCAAAAAGTGGAGAGTAAAAGATGAGTAACGGCCAAGAGGGAGGCAAAAGGGGGAAGACAATACAATATGAGGTCTGTTGGGTGTGGGGAGGGCATTTGAAAGGAACAAATGGTGAGGAAGAAGGGAATGTTGATAGAGTTGAAGGACAGAGGAGAAAATAAGGAGAGATTAGAAAGACAAGTGAGGGAAGGAGAGACAAGGAAAAGCAGGACTAGCATTGAAGGGTGGAATCAGAAGTGAGGGAAGGAACAGACTGGAGGAGGTTAAAAGGTTCAAAACAGAGAGAGTGATAATAAGACATGAAGGACAAATGTATGGAGGGAGTGAAGAAGGGAGGAACAATAGTTGGAGTGACAATCTGTAGGAGTTACAAGGTAAAACAGGGATGGAGCAACTCAACTAAATGTGTTTTAATTATGTAAATAGTAAAATATATAGAAAAGATACACAAACATACAAATACAGTACAAATCCAACTCATGATAGTGTTAGCTAAGAGTTAGTGTCAGTTAATAGTTATTAGTAATACTAGTTATGATATAAAAGTAATATCTGTAGAAATGCCTTTTTTACATATATATAATATAATATAATTAGTGCTTGGCAACAATTAAAATAGTTTGACGCAAAATGTAATATTTAAAAGTAGTGTATTTAAAAGTAGTATATTGTTCACTTTTACTTTAAAGTACTGCTATATGAACACAATGCAATAACACTTAAACAAATGAGTTGCTTATTTACAGCAGTATTCCTTTTACACAGTAGCGGCTAAGAAAAATCTTGTAAATCTCAACTTTATTAATTAATGTAATCAAATGAAGTATAAAACCACCACGTACTGACTATTAACTTTTATAACTATTATAATATTGATTATAGTGTTTTTCTCTGTTACCGTGATGATTTATTAGGGAGCAGCATAAACAGTCTATGTTCAGAAGCAAGTGGACAAACTAAAAAAAGTAATGCGCACTTCTGATAATATAATCAATATAAATTATACTATGACAATGCAGATAAGTATAAATGCACATATGTGGAATATATACTGTACATGTGAATGATATATAATATCAACATTTTAATAGTGTCACATATAATATAGTATATTCAAGTAGACTGGATTGTGGAACAGAAGAAAATTTGCAATTGATAATTACAATATTCATTTTAGTCTTGTGAATGTCATTTGTGAGATAGTGTTCTTGATCGTTTACTCATTTTTAATGTATTAACCAGAATTAATTATGTATTTTTAAGGTAAAAAATTAAGGTAGATTTTCACTGTTCTATTACATACTTCCTCAAGGATATCAATTTGTTTTAATAATTTAGAAAACAAAAAAGCACCACACATCATCTTTAGGCACTTCATAGTAAGGATAAAAGACCTTAAATAAGCCAAGTGTTCCCACAAACACCAAGCATTTCAAGTAATTATATTTGCACTGTATTTAAAACAGTAGAAAAAAACGACAATTGCCAATTGGAGTTAGACATTTAGTCCATCAAAATGTTTTATTTTTGGCCTTCACAAGAGACAGACAGCTTATATATTGTAAAACAATAGACATAGAGAAGGTTCATTAATACTGGTCATACCCAGCAGATTTAGTCAGTATTCTACTAAACTTCAACACACCATTAACTCTTATCAGCAAATTGCTCCCAGCTTCAACCTAAACAGTCCTCTCTATCTAATAGTCCCTTTAACTTTAAGTCTTAATTGTGTCCAGAGCTTCATTGCGATGTTCTGTATGGTCACAATGGCCCACCAACATGTAATGGTGTAAAAACTCTTAACGACCATTAACATCGGGCTCTTTCCATTCTGTGGCTTCACCATTTTATTTTCTCCTCTCTTTCATTCCTTTCATCTATCAGTCTGTTCTCGCCCCTCTCTCTCTCTCTCTTTCTTAAAGAGTTGCCCATTAACAAAATCCTTATGTAGACTTATGAAGTTCACTTAACAGTTAATGCTCCATTCAGAGGATATTACCTTGCATTTAAAGGTATGATTTACTCTGTAATTGTCATGAGCTGGCCCTATAAGGGATTTCAAAGGACTGTTTTGGCTTCCTGCTTAATTGCGATGTCACTTACCTTGTGATTGTCATTTTCCTGTCTTTGTCAATTTCTGTATTTCGTGATTGGACAACATCCTTGTGTTCAATAATTCCTTGCGTGTTTAATCTCTGACAGTTTGTGTGTCTGTGTTGCTCCCAATTGTTACCTTGTGTTTATCCTTGAGTAGTTTCAAGTTTTACCAACCTACTGTTGAACCTGTTGGGCTGGTTTATCTGTATTCCGCTTTCTTCTCTGCCTGCAGAGTTTTGTTGTGGAATCCATTCTTCCAATTCTTGGAGTGAAAACTCTTCTCTGAGGGTGGTGCATAATAAGTTTAGAGAAACCCTGGTTTACGATGCTTTGCCTGATGCATTCAGCTGAAATGAACAACGTTTTTTTGTGAAATACATACCAAAATATCACCTTGATTGTTCACAATGGGAAAAAACAGGCTGTTAGCAGTAATAGAATGACTGTCATGCTTGTATTTATGTAGATGGATCCTTGAGAAATGGTGTGCCTTCCTGAGAAACCAAGAACTGTACAATTCTTCCAAAGGGGGAGAGGGCAGCTAATAATCTTCAGGACTGTGGTGACAACCCCCTGAAGCACTTTCCTGTCCCTCAACCTCTATGTGAAAACCCAGGAAACAGAAGTCCAAACCCCTATTTTTGTATTCCTCCTGAAGTCTATGATTAGCTCCTTAGTTTTGGTAGTGTTCAGGGCCAGGTTGTTTTTCTGCACCACACTAACAGCTGGTTGACCTCGTCACGGTATGCACACTCGTCCTCCTCAGAGATGAGCACCATCACCGTTGTAACATGAGCGAACCATCAAAATATGATGTCGATAACACTATATCCCTAATACAGACATATAAAAGTCTCAGGGATCCCATTTTTCTACATTACTGTTTAAGTGCTTCCACGTCATAGGTTGGCTAGGTAATTGCATGAAAAAGCAGGTCAACAGGTGCTCCTAATAAAGCGATTGTTGAGTGTATTTTCGGATCGCAGTGGCTATTAGGTGAAAAAAAAAAAAAAAAACTGTCGGAATAGAAGTAAAAAAGATTCAGTCAACTGCAAAATCCCTCCCTTTTGCTCCCAATATTTTGCTTCAGCGCCCCTGTGGTTGGCTTACAGTAGGTTATACTTTATCATGTTTAAATTCATTAGCTGTTCTTTTAATTGCTAGCTTAATTTGTTAGAATCCTTTTTTTGTGTTTCTTTTAGATTCATGAATAAATGATTTTGTGCACAGCAGATAATCTGTTTTGTCATCAGTACATTATTTGGGATTTTTAAGGCATTCATTTTTATATGACAAACAAGTAGTAATAATTAGACTGATTTTACATGATAGCTAATCATTTGGGAAGCATGATAAAGGTTAACCCTTCCAATAGACCCCGGTGTTCTCAATCAATATTATAAGACATGAAAGCAATCAAACTGCATCATATACCCTCCCCCTCCCTCTCCCCCTCTCTCCCACTCACCTCCCAGCAGTTCTCCCATGTATCACAGCATAATTAAAGAAACCAGCCAACAGATCCAATTTAAGATTACTCTCTATGAAGAATGTGTGCAGTAGATTCTGTGGACCCCTACCCTTGCCCATTCGGCAGAATGCCTATTATACAATCTATGATCAGTGATAATAAACCTGGTGGAAATCAAACACACTGCCTCTTAACATAACGTTTGAGCTTTGATGGAGAGCAAAAGGAATGCACAAGGCAGAGATTTTCTTTTAAATACAATTGTATCTGGTCGGGTCTTAACCTCCTTCAATGTTTTCAAAGATATGCTGCTTAAGTGTCCCATGATTGACGTTTACATTTCTTGGAATGATCAATAACAATTTGGCCTTGTGGTATTAATTTAATCTATCTAATCTGAATTCTATAAGTGTAATATTATGGAAGGGTTTGAGAAAACTCAGATTGGTAATAAGTAACTTGGTAATAACTAGTTATCCAATTGGGCCTGTAACAATCATTACATGATTTTGTCATTGATTTTAATTGGCCAGTCCAATATAACAACTTCTGCTGTAATCAATATTGATAACAAGTCAGCTTACTTCATGAACAAAAAACTGCTATTCTTTGCTTTCTCTCAGCTCCACAGATTGTTTTAGCTTCTTTCAGCTATGTGTTTGGGTATTACAGAGCACAATCTTATTTTATTTTAGAAGTGTATATTACATGTTTAAAATTATAATTTATGTTAAGTAAAAATGCAGGAATAACAGAACAAACCCCTAAGATTAAGAAGCATTACATTCTAAAAACACATGCACACGCTAATTGAAAATGTTTCATCAATCCTGGTGCACAGTGACAGAAAGAAGTTTGACCCAGTGGAGTGAAGACAACACGATATCTTTCCAGCTCTGGACTCAACTCAACTGAACAACTCTAAAATCCCTTCACTTCACAAATCTGAAAAAAATCACCCTTTCTTCGGGATATTTAGAAAAACGGTCTGCAATGCTATGCTACCTCCATTTTTCTGCGAATAAAAAAGAAATTCTCCTTCAATCAGAGCAGTATAATACAAAGGGCTTTCAGATTACACAGGGCCTGCTGTACTTTAAATCTTGTAATACAGGCTGAAATGAAATCCATTTTTTGCTCCGATGATCTTTCTAGGCAATGTTCAACATGGTCAGAGAGAGAAAGAGAGAGGGAGATGGCCGTCCATCTGCCACTTTTACTCTACCACCCACAACTACCACACACACATGCACACACACACACACATGAACCCCTGCAGAAAAAATGAGCTGCTAAAAAACCCCAGAGAGAGGAATGAGATGCCGTTTTTCCATTTGTAGCAGCATGATAGCACAAAGGAGAGAGACAAAACATTATTTGAAGATAGAAGATACACACACTCTGATAAGGGAGAAAGGAAGAGTGTGTGTTTGTGGGTCTGTGAGTGTGTGACTAGTTCATCTTCCATGGTAACTTAAATGGTAGATTGAGGCCACACACATAGACAGGCCCCCCCCCAGCCCTGCGGCATCCCAGATGCCTTATGGGATAGTAATAATTCATGGAGTTAGCCAACTGCTTGCTTGACCAGACAAATGGAATTATACTGCCCAGATGAGATGGCGGCATACATGTGTGTATATGTGTGTTGTGTTTTTGTGTGTTTGTGTGCCAATGTGAATGTGTGTCTTGGCCAGTCGATACGAAAGAAAAATAACTCTAAAACTCTCTCCACACTCAGGAGAAGTGCCTGTGTGTGGACTATGCAGCAGAAGGCCAGCACCGTGACATTGTTAAACCATGTTAGATTTTAGGCCTCTGGCCATGGATGTCGCTGACATACACAGATGCACACATTCACACACACAGAGCACATTTTGAGGGTTAGAACCAATGTTTGCTGCTGTCTGCAGCCTGCCTGAAGACTCAAGGTTAACCATTAGAACGTTGCGTATTAAGTCATGACAGCAATGCTTCACTCACATTGAACTCTAACCGCACTGGTTTTACTTATCAATCTTAATTACAGTCTTCAATCACATTCCATCAGCATTAGTATCCCCACTCTTTCAAACTAATATTACTGTAAAAAAAAGAGAGAAATGTAAGAACTAACGTGAAAACAGGAGCGCGTTTGCCTCAATCCATACCACGTTTCAATAATGTGTACACCATCAAGCTAGTTGATAAGGGTTCTCGTAGATGATTGGTGGAAAATAGATGTAATACTCTAAGGATGGTACGCTGTATGTTATATCTAAAAACACATCTGAACAACCCTTGATGTGAATATGTGTGCATGTGTACATGCATTAGCATGAATTCAAAAACTAGAACTTTGTGAGAATATGGTATCATGACTGCCCCTGTTTGGTCGAGAGATAAAAAGGAGGGTCAGAGGTCAAAATATGAGGTATTGATGACTCCTAGCTGGCTCTTCTTCCATAATTCCTCAGTTTATTTGCTCTCAGTTCTCTTTACTTCATGTCACCTTCTCTTTTGTCATAATTCAATTAATATTTGGCCATTTTCCACTGTTAAAACTACTTGTATTAATCGCTTCTCCTTCCTCTCTCATTCTTTTCAGTCCTCTTTCCACCATCATCCTCACCAATCCCTTTCCCCAGATGTCCCCCCCCCCTCCTTTCTATCCCTCTGTCTCTCCATCCTCCCCTCTCGCCCCTCCATTCATCAGTATTTCAGCTCCCAGCAGATAGCATCGTTGCTTTACTGCTGCACCGAGTTGACAGTCTGTCTGTCCTCGCCATGGGCTTTAAACACACTAAATCAACGCCTGAAAGAAATAGATATTTTGCCACTGAGATAAGCCCATTTCCTGGCGAGTATTCATTGAAATGATATAATAACTGACATGGATAGGAGAGCGGAAGAAAAGAGAGGGAGAGAGAGGGTACAGAGATAAATATGGTATTTGCAAGTTTCCTTTTGTAGCGCGAAAGCGCCTCCTTTTTCTGGAGGAGGAGAAGGGGTGAGGGATCTAAACGTTGACAGGGGAGGTAGTAAATTGAATGCCATGAGCCGTCTGAGCCTCTCTGTCTCTAAAAAGAAATTCAATTAAAGTGTATTGGAGGGTTGTGAATGTGGCAGAGACTGGGCTCCCAATGGCTGATAAGAGCTGCTTCTCTTGGCGAGTGGCGTTATAACTGAAGCCAGATCACTCGCTACTAAATGTGTAATCCCCTGCAGCCGAACAATATGGGCCCCAGTCTGATTCAATACAGCAGCAGCCAATTCTCCACATTAAATCAACGCAGGGTGGCCAGAGTCGCCTCTGCCGCACAGCCTCGAACGCACTTCCTCCAGCTTAAGCCACACTCAGAAATCAGAAAGCTAGGCCACTGACAATGGCTACTATCTACCGCTCAACACACACACACACACACACATTGTATAAAAGCTCCACTGGGAAGTGATTTCAGTCCTTTCAGTGTTAAGTACCTGCCCCACTCTAACTAATACCACCACTAATGCTGGAATTATACATTGTGTGTGTGTGTGCATGTGTGGGTCTTTTCTGATAGATAAAAAAGATGAGATTAAGTGGTGTTCCTTGGCTGAAGCAGACACAGAAAAGTCTGGTTCATGACCTGTAATACTTGTCACACTAAGACCCCAGCTCAGTCAATTTAAACGAACACATCAACTTTTTGGCAATGATCTTATTGATCAACTTACAGTGACAAAACGCTCAGTTTGAAACCCCACCTGTATTTTTTGTTTTCTTTTTTTTAAATGGTGTCACTAAGAGAAGTTGAAATAATTTAGCTTTGAGGCGAGGACTGTCATCACAGTCACAAGTATTTTGATATTTTCAGTGCCTAGTCCATTTCTCTTTCTCAGGCCTTCAGCCTTCATTTAGTCATCAGTATATAATATATTTATCAAATATATGCATCTAATGGAGTTTTTGTAATATGAATGGATAGGGAAGGGTGGTTGTGTTCTACCCAAAGGATAGGTTCACATTTTTCAAGTCTTAACCAATATTCACATCCCAATAGTTAAATTGACAGTTGTTGGTCCCTTTCGATTGTTCTTTTATTGAGTTATTGGGGACAGAATGCACAGTCAAGTTGTGTGTAAATAAACATTTAATTTCAACATCTTCAGCCTGAAGAGTACATAGGACAGCAGACAGGTAGGGGAACAGACTTGTCATTTGAAAAGGGCAAAAGCTATCTTTATTATACTGCAAAAAAACATCAAAGCTTTTTGTAAACAAGTCAAGTTAACTTGTTAAAGCAATCATATATGAAATTGATGTGCATCAGATCAGAAATGTGTCATAAACGCTGTTGATTTCCTGATCTTCTTGTCGGATAATTACTGTGGTATGAGCTCCATTCACTGCAGGTGGTTAGGTTCATACTATCATCAAGTGCGATTCAAGTAGGCAACTGGAATGGTTGAAGATTTCTTGAAGACGTTTCACCTCTCATACGAGGCTTATTAAGTTCTTACTAGCTGCTGGAAAAGTTCAGTATATTTGTCCTCTTTGAGATGAATAGCTAATCAGATAATGGGTACCTAATTAGAGGACCATTATGTTAAACTTGCAGGTCGTTGGCCATTTGGCCCAGATTCAGGTTATGGGTTTCGCCTGAATCTAGGTGTAAAAGAGGGTCTTTAGTTTCACCTGAGATTTTTTTTTGTTGTTGTTCTTGTTTACCTTCCTTGGGAGAGAGTTGAAGACAAGGTGGTGTCTTAAGCCTCCACCTCTGTTAAGTGATGGTTTCTCTGTTCTAGCAAATGTTATAATTGGCTTTGTTCTGAGACATCATGTATACCTATTCTGTATTTTCCACTGTACCTCAGCTCATATGACACACTGTATATCCTTGAATGGTCTAAGAAATCTAAGATAGAATAACCAGAACTGTCAGAACTGGCTTGTACTACAAGGACATATGAAACTTCAGAAATGCCTATAACCAAAACAGCACACACATACATTCCAAGATTCCTATCCATGCCACTGGTAACTGGCCAATTACATTTGGACGGTGTAAGCCCAACCTCTGTATTGGGGAAGGCCCAGCCCAAGAAGATAAATGTGAACAATTCCCGGACATCAGGGCGCACTCTTTGCGCAGCTTACTTTCCATGTGATCGTAATAAACCATGCAGTTGTGAGCTGAAGATTTCTTGTGACTTCTCTGGTTTGTTCTTGGGCTTCCAACAAAATAATTAGGTGTATTCTAACACAAAGATGGCTTATTTTACTCCTCTTTCAAACCATCTGTATTCTCTGGCCAGAATGTTTTCATCATAAAATGAGTCCACTGTCCTTCAGATTGTTAGAATACGCCCGGTCTTTAGTTGGAAGTCCAAGAACAACGCGGAGAAATCTGGAAAAATCTTCAGCTCATTGATCTTCAGCTGGTTATTCTATCTTACAGTTCTTAGACCATTCAAGGGTATACAGTGCGTCATATGAGCTGAGGTACAGTGGAAAATACAGAAAAGGTATACATGTCAAGTGCGATTCAAAGTAGGCAACTGGACTGGTTGAAGATTTCTTGAAGACGTTTCACCTCTCATCCGAGAGGCTTCTTCAGTTCTAACTAGCTGCTGGAAAAGTTCAGGTATTTTTCCTCTGTGAGATGAATAGCTAATCAGAGGATGAGTATCTAATTAGAGGACCATTGTGTCAAACTTGCAGGTCGTTGGCCATCTGGCCCAGATTCAGGTTATGGGTTTCGCCCGAGTCTAGGTTTAAATGAGGGTCGTTGGTTTCACCTGAGATGTCCTTTGAGTTGTTGTTCTTGTTTACCTTCCTAGGTAGAGTGAAGGACAGCATTGTAAGTGGCTGAGAGATGGTGTCTTAAAGCTTATTTTACTCCTCTTTCAAACCAGCTGTCTTCTCTGGCCAGAATGTGAACGTTTTCATCCTCAAATGAGTGTCCACTGTCCTTCAAATGTAGATGAACGGCTGAGTCCCGGCCAGAGGAGGTTGTTCTCCGGTGTTGTGACATGCGTTTGTGCAATGGTTGTTTTGTTTCTCCTATGTATAAATCAGAACAGTCCTCAGTGCATTGGACTGCATAAACCACATTGCTCTGTTTGTGTCTGGGAAGCTTGTTTGTTGAAGATTCTACAGATTTTTTCGGAGACTCCAGCAACATACGGAATATCCGTGTTTTTCCGTTTTCTGCTGTTTTCTTCTCTGTTAGCCCTCTTTTGACTGGTAGTTTTTACTAAAGCCCAATTCGGGTAGCCACAGGTTTTGAGGGCTGCCTTGACCTGGTTCTGTTCCTTTGGTTTGCCCTTTGTGTTTGTTGGTATTGTTGTGGCTCTGTGATTTAGAGTCCTGATGACTCCCAGTTTGTGCTCCAGAGGCTGGTGGGAATCAAAAAGTAGATATTGGTCTGTATGTGTGGGTTTCCTGTAGACTCCTCTGGCCAGGACTAAGCCGTTCATCTATATTTGAAGGACAGTGGACACTCATTTGAGGATGAAAAGGTTCACATTCTGGCCAGACAAGACAGATGGTTTGAACGAGGAGTAAAATAAGCCATCTATGCCAGAACAGAGAACCCATCACTTAACAGAGGTGAAGGCTTAAGACACCATCTCTCAGCCACTTACAATGCTGTCCTCCACTCTCTCCTAAGGAAGGTAAACAAGAGTAACAACTGAAAGAAAAAATATCAGGTTTAACTAACGACCCTCTTTTAAACCTAGACTCAGGCGAAACCCATAACCTGAATCTAGCCATATGGCCAACGACCTGCAAGTTTAACACAATGGTCCTCTAATTAGGTACTCATCCTCTGATTAGCTATTCATCTCACAGAGGACAAATACCTGAACTTTTCCAGCAGTTAGTTAGAAGAAGCCTCTCGGATGAGAGGTGAAACGTCTTCAAGAAATCTTTAACAAGTCTAGTTGCCTACTTTGAATTGCACTTGATATTACCATGACCTGGATGACTGAGAACCTTCACAGACATGTTCATACTATGCATCGCACCCAACAGATGGTTGCGCATCTAGTATCTCAGACTTTATATGTGTATTTAACTACTGCATTTTAAGTCTTGGGCAATAGTTATTATGGATGAAACTAAATGTATACTCTGAGTTATAAACACACACACACACACACAGATTGTTAATTAGTAGTAGGTTGCCTGTGACTAAAGTTCATTAATTAATAACAAGAGATACACAATAGACCCACTTAAACTCAATCAGTTGGCATGCACACACACATACACTCACACACTGCCATCCCCTCTAATCTCCAATTATTAATTAGTGAAAGTGAAATGTATGAATTACTTGCTCCATTATGTACTTTGGTGGCTTCAATTTGCATTGTGGCCTGTTTTTTCCCTGGCCAGCAGATTAAAGTGGCTATTTGAAATCAATTTCTCTAATAACAGATCTTAACGAGCTCATCAATTAAGACGTCGTTAATGGCTTGTTACTGTCTAATATGCTTGTGTGTAAATATATGTGTGTGTGTGTGTACACACCCAGTACATATATCACTGCGATTGGTTTGAGTTTGCCAGGCTGTTGGTTATTGATAGGAAGAAATGGGGGTTAGGCTTAACTTTTTCTTAACCGAACAGAAATCTTAAAGGAGTAATCAAGACTGATATACACACGTGTGTGCGTTTGGGGTAGGGGTTGGGGGCTTTTCCTGGCCTTCAGGAACCTATTTGAAAGAGTTTTTATGCAAATTAGTCCGATAATGGCTTCCAGCATTGAGGCTGTGATTTCCATAAGTTGGGCTGCTCACTGGGGCATTTCGCAGGCTAGAAAGGCCATTAGCACAGGACACACACACACACAAGCACACAAACACACACGCACACAGTTATGAGCCTGTGACCTCCCCCCTGACCCTTCTTCTCTTTGACACGCACATATAGTCACACCCCCTCTAAATCTAAGCGTTATGTATGCATCGGTTAGCTTAACTCTTCGGAGTTGAGGCCTGTAATAACCAGTTCATTTATTTAACCACTGCCTGGGCACTTTCTTTCAGCAGTAATAAAGTAGGTGACAAGATTCAGTATGCACACTACACATGTATACATGTATACATGGAGACTGACTTGACTCACTGTTATACGGGACGTAATTACATTCACAACAGCACCTGAGAGCTCCAGACTCTGACTAAACAAAATTTTAGGTTGGCAGCCATCCAAAATTGTGTTCTGATACTCTTGAAACACAGGACATTAGCCCATAATTAAACAGGACTACAGTGAACATTTAATTGTGATGTTAACCGTGATGGATGTTCAGCTGCAATTCTCAGAGATGCAAGTACAGTTCTGTCAAGAATGATAGACACAATGTCAAACCCAAGTTATAATACGTGTTTTTGTTCATGTTAAATGTTTTGTTTTTCTTTTGAACCAATATTCGCTTAAATCAAATACAGCAAAAATTGTCATTCTTATCCCACTACATCTACTTGACTGTTAGTTGCTAGTTAATTTGTTGTTAAGCGATAAGAATTTCGATTTTAGAAATAGAATAAACCACCTTTTGTAATTAGATCCTTGTCATTCTACCGAACCTATGGTTTACCGAAAAATGGTTTACTTACGATGTTGATCTAAATACTTGTTGTTGTTGTGTTAACAAATGCAACATATGATACTGTGAATTGAAACTCATTGGAGGCTGACATAAAAAATACTTTTGTGTGTTCTTCTCCCTTCTCAGATAGTCATAGAACTATTCGGATAAAGCATTACAGAAAAAAAATAATGCACATTTACTGTCTTATCATGTGATTTCCCAACAGGAACAGTGGGAGACTTTCAGCCATGTCTCTGCTCCCATCATCTGCCTGTTTATCAGCAAACTTGCACTTTAATGATTGATACTGGGAGAACTAATTATGACACCTCAGTTCACTCATTAAGCTACACAGCTACAAATGATTAATTGATTTATCACATTTTCCCAAGGCTCCATTTATAACCTCATGCTGAAATGAGTTTGGGGGAGGAGGGGGAGGACGGGAGAGACGATACAGAGGGAGAAGAAGAGGAAGGGTGAAAGCAGGGAATGATGGGGAGAGAAGGTTTTAAGGTGGTGTTTCAATTTTAAAGGTTGAGTGGAGGTTAAGGAATATTGATATACTCCAAATGGTGTTCTTTAACTGTATTTATGCTCTACAAAATCAGACATGAGTGTTCCAATTGCTATAGTGGTGTGAGGGCCAAATCAACCTGACATGATTTTGTCATTATTTTGTGAAAAAACCTTGAGAAGTTTAAGGATTGGAGTTATCTTAATTTTTGTTGATGAAAACTGAAATTCTAAGTAAAAAAATTAAATAAAAATGTTTATTATACTATATTTTAGCTATCAAATTAATGGTTTAAAACATAATAAATACAATTAATAAATACATATTACCATGGACTGAAATGGTAAAATGAATGAGCTAGAGACAATTTGTGCTACAACGCCCTTTCAAATAAAAGGATTTTTATGAAGTCGGAACATTACAATTACGTAGGATGACATTTATTATTTAAACTTCAGTTTTCAGGTGTTAATTAACAGTGGGTGACGTTCTTATTACTTAATATGGCTAAATAGAGAGACGTGGGACAGATAATGCAGGCTGAGGCCAGGCTTGATATTAGCTTAAAATTAAATGAACAAATAAAATACACGAAATATATTTTTTTATCATGATCAAAGATATATCTCTGAGCAAAAAAAAAAACACTTTAATGTGCAGGCATTAGCTGCGAGACAACAAAGAATGTAACCACAGCAAACCTCATCCACTATCCACAGCGGAGTTAAAAGAAATGGGGAATATGACAGATACCAGACCTTTTCAAGGGATGACAATCATTCAATCTTCAATTTTTTTTTTTACATTTTTGAAGAGTTGTCACCAGAATGAAATGGTTTGTCAGGACAGTGTGGGCGTAAATGGAACATAATCACATGTTGTATATTTCACTAACTCCCTGTTATCAGAGCTTGAGGTGTCACCTTTTCCTGTTGCTGGTCAGTCTTTTTCGTGTCTAATAACAAATAACTAATACTTTTAGCACACAACTGCTGTGGGCCCTGATGTTTAACTACAGCTGCTTATCAGCCTGAATGATGCTAAGGAATGTCACAAAAATAATCCCCTGTCCTTGTCATATTTTATGGTCTGTTCCCCATCCTCACACAGATGCTAAGAGAAAAAAAAAAATGCACCTGCGTCGTGTAAATACAGTTCATGGCAGCAGAGGCTGCTGCTGTTCAACAAGTTACAAAGTGACCGAAACACACCGATCACACAAACACAACGATCAATTTCGCTCATTTAACAATTGCAAAATAATTGAAATGCGACATAATTCAGATCCATTGTTTCCTTGTTTTCAATCTTCTTCCTTGCCATTTGCCTCTGCTTGCGCATGACTGTCAGTTTCTGACCACTGGAAAAGCCCAAAACAAGTGTCTATAATGTCTATAGATCTATTGATTTAAAAAAAACACAAACACTCTGTAAGGTACCTTTAAAAAAGCACAGTGTGATCCAATATTATATGAATTACACACTGCACTTTAACATAATTTGTAATGCAGTTTGCAATCTCGATATACTTTTATTTATACTTTTACTAGTTGTAGGGGATATCTTATTGCTAATGGACTTTTTGATTATGTGTGGGTTGTCTCTTCAAGGGATGAGGTGCAAGTTTAAACTGGCCTTTGGGTTGTCTGATTAAACTATTCAACTACTTACTAAATGTGTGCATATATAAGCCTGATTCAGAAGCAGAATCACATACAGATTAGAGCACAGACAATGAGGAGGAGGAGGTACTTGGAAACGGCACTGCTTGGAGAGGAATAGTGGAGGTATAGAGGAGGTCAGCCAGGAAGGAGCAGATCTATGAGAAAAAGAGGAGGTCTATCGGGAGGTGGTGTAATGAGATACTGAGGCTGGGCTGGCTAACAATAGCTGCTGTGTGTCGCTGCTTAGCCTGCTGCTCTCCACCTATTTGTCATAATCACAGCCAGCTTTCTCATTAGTGGAAATCATTATCCCTTAAAGGTTTATCTGCCTCTTATCAGCCCCGCCACTACCACAGCACCATGGCTTACGCAGACACACACACACACACACACACACACACACACACACACACACACACACATCATAAAATCTAAAAACAATCATCAGGACACAGTGCACAGCGCAGCACAAACACACACAGTGCCACAGCGCCACTGGCCCACATTGCCTTGCTCAGGTAACTCATAAAGGAGTCCCTGACCCTACAAGTCTAACTGAGCCTCCGACAGTGCCAGCGCAAGTTACAAAGCACACCCATCCTAATCTGGCTCCATTAGCAGCGTCTGTCCCTCCCCAGTTGCCGGGGCTTTGTTCAGCTGTCAGGATGACCAATGACGTCGCACCACTGCCTGATTCATGGCAGCGACCCTGAGATCACATCTGATGGGAGCGTCAGGCCAAACGACCAAACGCATCCCCAGCAACCCATTATAGTCTATTTATCTAGCTGGACATCTAATGGGAGCGTTTTTTTCACTCAACACTGTGATGGTATCGTTGAAGGCTTGGTTAAGACGTGGACTACTTGGCTGGGGCTATCTCGGGTATTGCAGGTTAATAACTGGTATAGCTGTTAAATTCTGAAAGGCCTCAGACAGGGCTGAGGTCTGTGGGAGCTCCTCCGTTTGTAAATGAAAAGAGTGAAGTCAGAGATGAGCTTAATACCTTCCATCTCCAAGCTCAAAGCTGGGTTTACTGAATCTGCATGTGGTCAGTTTTGCCAACTAATTTTCAAGTGAAGTTGCTACAGGAAAGTTGGTTGCAAAAAGTTGCCAGATGACGTTGTGATGTCATTGTGTGATGATGTCATTATGTAAAACTGCATCATAAAGTAATTTACATAATTATTTATTTATGATTTATTCAAATCAAATCAATCTTGGAAAAAAATATTATTTAAAATGTGTTAGATAACATTGTTGTATTCTCACATTCTTTTTGTAGAAGTAGTATAAACACAAAACACTTTTTTATGATCAGATATGTTTTATTCATATTTCGCCCTTTTCAGATTGTCAATTCCTACTTTGTGGAGGAAATGTTTTAATTGTATTTTTTTTGTATTGTGACTTTCTTACCATACAGCTGTACTCTGAACTGAGTGTGTTTAAATAATATGACCAAAAAAAACAAGCCCACCCCATGTTGTCTCATTGAATGCATGCTACTGCTGTTGCAGTCAGCCACGGATTGCTGCTACTGCACCTGACTGTCTGTCTCTCTATTGAGCTGAGTCGTGCTGACGTAACTCACGCAGTTTTGATTCACTTTTCAAAAGTTGCAAAAGTTTCTAAATACATTTTAAAGGCAGCAAAATTTGCTCTGTGCTTTTTGAAAAAAATGTGGTTAAGGTTCCAAATAAAAAGAAACAACATGTATTAATTAATATCTAGTATTCCAAACAGAAGCTATGCCTCCCATAACAATGATTAATCAAGTTAAGGCTTCTTTGGTCATTAAATATTAAAAAAGATACGTTGACACAAAGCTTCTTTGTTTAACCTAAGGTTTAGTAAATGGGGGTAATCAGATTCAGAATCGCTTTAATTCGCCTTACGTACAATGTACACAGTAATTTTACTTGGTGTACAGCGCAAAGAGAAAGACATAAATTAAGATAAAACAAAAATAAAATTCCCCAAAAATCTTTATCTTTATTTTTAATATGTTGTTGACAATAATTGAACTTTTTACGTTTATCTTTGGCCACCAGTTTTAAATAGAATTCACTGATAAAAATGTTGTTGTCGCAAACATCATATTGGCTTAGATTCGGCTTCATCTGTCATGGAAGGCCCTGCTTATTCAGGTTCACTTCTCATGCCCATCTCAGTTTTAATCGTCTTTTTTGTCTCATCCTTGACATATGTTTGCAATCTTCTTTACATTTCTCCTGATCTTACTCTCCCTCCATGTTCCCCTCCAATACTTGTACTTCTTTCAAAGAATTAGTTTGATTTTCGTCCATCTCCAACATTGGCCTTTTATTTTCATCTCACTTTTTTCTCACCTCTCTCTTTCCTCTCTTCTTTCATCCTCCTCTCCACCCCAGTCCTTATTCTACTCATCTAACCCTCCCCGCTCTGCTTCTTCCCTCCATCTTCCTCCCCTCTCTATGTCATTAACCCCTCAGTCTGCCCGTGCACTAAAACATGTAAAAGAGCTTCCGTTTTGGGAGAGATTTGTTTGTGACATTAATAGTCTTTAGTTTTCCACATGGTTTCCCAACAGCCAGAGACATTAGAAAGAGAAGTGAGGTGCAACATATCTTCCCTCTCATCCTCTCATCCCTGCCTCATCTGTCAACCCCCGAGGCGGGGGGAGGGAGACTAACGAGTAAAAGGGAAGTGAGAGGGATGTAAAACCCAGACATAAAAAAAAGCATTAAAGAAGAATAAGGAAAGAGCCTGGCAGATTATATTTGTGTTGTATTTGTGAAAAGCACAGAACTATTTCAGAAGGTATTTACACCCCTTAACATTTTGCATACTTGCAACGTGTTAAGTGTGAAATGGTAATGGTGGTAATTGATCAAATTGACATTTATGTCCATCAATGAAAATTCTATTGTATTTGATGAGCTACAAAAGTGCACAAAAGAGGCTTTGCTGCCAGAGTTTCTTCCTGTGTGGGAAGTTTTGGGAATGGTTCTCTAGAAAGCATGAAATATCACTTTTCTACATATTACTTGACGTATTGTCAATCTTTTACATGTACTTCAAGTTATATGGAGAAAGTACATCCAAGCTCAAGTTTTACATATCTAATTGCATAGACTATGAATCTGAGACCACTGTTTAGGAACCAAGTCAACATATTTCCAAACTCAGAGCCTACACATCTAGAAGAAGTTGTTTGGATGAAACTCTCAAAAAAGATGCAAGCTGGATTATTGCAGCTAAAGCAATCAGATCTTGTCAACAGGCCCTGTATTAATTCTAACGGTGCCCTAATTATCCCATTTATAAGCAACAGGCCTCATTACTAGGAATTATCATTTTTTTTCTGCATTGAAGTAAAGCCTTTACAAATCATAGAAATATAAATGTCCGTGAGCTAGAGGATCTATTAAGGATATATTTTTTAAAGTCATAATAAAAATAAAATTGTAAATGTGAGTGCAATGGGTTACTGACCTTCACAAGAAGCCTTGAGAAGTACATGGATTAACATACTGAAACCAATACGTTCATAACCATGGCTTAAGCTAATGTCGTGTTCTTTTTCTTTGAGAACTAGGGGATTTGGAGTCCACCTGCTTTCGAGGGTAGTGTAGTAAGTTGTGTCAGGAGAAATACTAGATTATACACATTATCACAAACATGAAATCACCTTAAAATGTAGTCAGTGTTCTAATTTTGTGTAATGTCCTCAATGTTGGTAATAGAGGAACGTCTAATTTTATAATTTAAAGTTTCTACCTTCGCTCATTCATTCACCGTTATAACAAAGGAAATTAACCATTTAACCTTTCCCATAGCCTTTATTGTCATCATTCTGAACAAATATGCCTCTCTGCTCCATTTTCTTCTCTCTTCCATCCTCCTCTTATCTTTCCTTTCATCTTCATCTCCTCTTCTACCACCCCTCACCCCTTCCATCACCCCCCAAGTTAATCACAGTTGTTCCCGGGAAAAGGAGCCGTTAACGGCTTAGTGCGTCAGGAATGGTCCAGGCACTCCCCACCGCTAATCGGACCG
Organism: Colistium nudipinnis; assembly: GCA_016785305.1. Taxonomy (NCBI): domain Eukaryota; kingdom Metazoa; phylum Chordata; class Actinopteri; order Pleuronectiformes; family Rhombosoleidae; genus Colistium; species Colistium nudipinnis. The sequence goes on from JAFBJU010000069.1 coordinate 613,508, forward strand.
TTACGACTGAGAAGCTTTGCATTATGCAAATCACTGGCCGGGAACAGGTGACATTTGTAGGGGAGCGGGGCGACAGGGCGATGGAGTCTGGCTGATTTAGACATTAGTCCCTGTCACAATGCAACAGACACACATGCACTCACACACAGACACCCCCCCCCCCCCCCCCCCCACACACGCACGCGCGCGCACCACACACACACACACATTTATGCACACACACACACACACATAGACACACACACACTCACTTACACTGCCCATCTGCCTATGAACACAGTACACACAGACTGTATACACAGAACAATAAACATTTAATTAAAAATGTAATCCATGAACCTGGCACTAGCACTTTCTAAAAGTCAGTTCTTTACTTTGATGTGAACTGCTCTTTGGTTTATTTAGAACCGTAAGTTTCTCATTCACATCGGGGTTGATCATCATGAGAACCTCCTGAACCTGCTAAAGGAGCCATAACTTACATATTTTATTTAAGATTTGATGTTTATTATATGTTCCATGTTTATGGAATCACATCCACCAAGGATTTTTTGGGAATTGTTTATCTGGTTGTTTGTTTTTTAGCAGGATTACTTCAAATCTGCTGAATTCATTTTTGGTTGATGGCTCACAGAAGAACCCATTTAATTTAGGAGCAGATCTGATTTTGGGGGTGGAAACAGGGATTTTTTATTTTCTAGACATAGGGCATTTAAGGTGTTGGTTAAGTGTTCCTCAAGAACGTTCTAGTCTATGTTAATTAGATTCATGATTCAATAACAAAAATAACAAATACCACATAAGTCAATGAAAACAGACTACCAGTTTCTGTCAACATCATCCTTCTCTTCACTTTATTTTCTATTGTCTTGATAGATATTAAAAACAACAAACAAACAGAGTCCCCCTTTCATGTGTTTTTATCTTTTGATTGCTACTAATACAGCACACAGCAGCTCTAATTATGACAACATTAAATTCACAATTGTTCAATCAAAAATCACTTTTTTAAAATTGACTTGCACATGACCCAGGGCCATGAAGGGCAGAAAGCTAAAGGATGAAAAGTATTAGAACAAAAAAGAACCAGTTTCCAACAAAGATTTATTTTTGTGGTTTACAAATCTTGTTCACTATGAAGAAACCTTGCAACTTTTCCACCAAACACATTTTAAATATGGAGAGGATAGATACCTCATAGACAGAAAGGAAAACAAATGTTACCTAATAGAATGACCTTTGTGGCGAGGTTGTCAGATTGTAGTGTATATGCATAGCTGTGGAGAATTTCTTGTATTCCACACACCAAACGTATGCAGACGGTCCTTAAAGAGTCTCACTCAAACCCACAGTGCATGATGCAGCATGCTGTGAAGCGTGGGTCGATTAAATGTTTATGAGACTTAAGTATCAATGGAGGGAATCCAACAGGCCAGGACTGACCAGAACTGACCAACTGGAGGAGAAGGATAACCAATAGCTCTACCTGCTCCACCTCCACCTGGCTAAACGTCAGCTTACATGGATACTGAAGTATCCTTCATCCTTCCACTGTCAGGGTGTATTGTCAATGCACATGGACAGCAAGTACAAACTTTCAAATCACTAATAAGCAAACCACCTAGGAGGTCACAAACTATAGTGCAACCTTTCTGAACCAAGCTATTGGCGTTAAGCAACAACAAAAAAAAAAGATTCAGACATGCCTTTAATGCTTTTGTGCTTTAAGTCATTAAATGAAACCAAAAGTGTCCTTTCTTCGTTCATGAACCAACACAGTCTCTTGGAGTCATTGTATTATGATAGGGGATAACAGACATTACAGCGTAAAAACAGATTTTACAATTAACCTTTCATGCTATTTTAATGCATGCCGTGTAGATGTCGATTTTCAGATGTATTTCCCCACAATTACAGGCTGTAGGTCTCACATCTATTATCTTTTTATCTGAATGGATAGACTAATATCATCTCATTGTAAAGATATGAACGAAAATCAATGGTTGCATGAAACGTATTTATTAATGGTGATAAACATGTTTTATCAATGTATCAAAAATATCGTAATCGCAGTATCAGGAAAGGATGCTCAAGTATGATGTATGTGAACAATGTTTCTTTCATGAATGTGTTTTGGTTGGGAAACTCAGTTTCCAAAAATTCAAAATTCGGCTGCAAAAGTGACAAAGTCAAAAACAGTCTTCAGTATGTCAGAAGTGAATAAATTAACAACATGTGAAGGACCCATTTAAAGACATTAGAATTACACCTCTGCATCTAACCATCTGTGGCACATGCAAGGCCACAGAGCAGTGGGCAGCTGAGAGCGTCCGGGGAGCACATGGGGTTAGTGCCTTGCTCAAGGGCATTAGAGGTGGCCTCTCTTTTTTGTTAGTGGCGGGGCGGGGCCAGATGGAGACCACCTTGGCTGGGCCTTGAGCCGGCAGCCCTCTGGTCCGATGCCTGTCTACCTCACCACTAGGCCGCCACTCCCCCACATAATGACTGATCCATCAGCATCTCTCAGTCTGGACTTAGTGACAGTCTTCAATTTGTGGAAATGTTTTGTTTGAATGTAGACTTCAGCATCCAACTCTTGATCACAATACTGCTTTGTGAGTATGTGCTAGTGAGCATTTCTTTTCTAAGTTTAAGCATCCTTGAACAATTCAACGTCTAATTCTTTCTCAGTGTTGTCGTCTGTCACTCCCTCTCTTTTGTCGGGTTCCCTCACTCGATCAAACACAAAAATACAATCATTGCGTAACATTTACAAGTTCTGTCAACTTAACACACAAGGCACATGCTGATTTCGGTATTCATTGGGTTTAGGAATAAGAGGCCATTAAGGATACTAACCAGATCTTTTAACCAATGACTACAATGACTATCTGACATTCCCTCATACACAACCAATGAGCTGTGAGAGATTTGGCAGAGCCTGATGGAGCACACACACACAGACACACCTACACACACACACACACACACAGACAGTGTAATAATACATGCATACCCAATCTAGACTGTGTCTGCCTGAGTGCTCCTCAACTGAACACATAACCATAATTACTTTATCAGAGGGAGGAGAATAAAAGCCAGTGAATATGAATAAGAGGGGTAGTAGAAGCAGAAAGAGGGCGAGGGAGGAAGAGGGAGCAAATTAATAAGTGAGGAAGGAAGGAGTGAGAGAGGGAGTGAGGTGAGGAAGGAGTGAGAAATAAATGGCTGAGAGAGCTAATGTATGAACAGGTCTTCACTGACTATTAAAAACACTTTATGTCATTCACAAAGAACAAGTATTTCCACTAGATCTAAGAATTAGAGTGTTATTTTCTGCTTTATTGTCAACAATACCCTGAAAAATTTAACAACGACAATATATTTGCTTGTCTCTCAATAGATTCACTCAGCTATATATGCTCAAATATATTTATTTGTCAACGTAGAACATTAGTACAGTGTTGTTTTTTTAGCAAGAGCCACTCAAAATGAGGAAACAAGCATATTTTCCCGAAAAATGTTAGCCACACCTTCCAACCACACCATAAAAAAAATATATATATATATACAGGAGAAGGACATTGTGCACATTATATCATTACACACTCACAGCAGATAAAGCAAAGTTTAAAAATAAGTATTAAGTCAAGTAATATTAGCTTTGGCTAAGTGAATTAAATGAACATGTGCCATAATCAATTTTTTATGGCAATTCTTTAAATTAAAACTGGAAAAAATGTTAATACTAACAGATCTGTTGTTATTAGAATACTGCATCCTGGGGGGATGAATTGTTGGCTGTTGTGATCGTCCAGTGTATGTGTGCACATATTTTATAGTATTTGCTCAACATTCTTTTTTGTTTGTCTCTAGGTGGTGTTTTGAAATTGGACATGAGCTCAGTTGCAGTATCCTGTTGCTCTCGGGGGAAGGGAGTATGATATCAAACTGGCCAATTAGATGATCAATACAGCCATGTAGACCGCCACCACTCCAACCAATAGCAGAGTAGTCTGCCCGGTGTTAATTAGTGCTGGAACATCTCTGCTCTCCTCTTGTCTCTGTGTGTCTGGCTAATTCAGACTCTCGTTAACAACGGTTATACAGCCAATTACCATAAATCCCTGTTAGCTGTGGCAATTAACAGTAACGAGGCAGTCCTGTGTGTGTTTCTACTGTTGTAATTAAGCCAGTGTGTTGTTAATTAGCAAAATGTGAGTGGGAGGTTTAATGCTCGTTAGTATGGCCATTTCATTCAATTAGCACCGTCATTAACGATGTGTCTCTGTTCTAACAAAGTTAATGCAGGGAGGAGGCAGCCACTGGGCGATTAGCCCAGACAAACATGAGGAGGAGCATGGCACTGGGCCCAGGAAACGATATATGGACAGAGCGACAGAGAAACAGCAAGAGCGCATGCAATACAACCACACACTGAGCCTCTGTACACTCTGCACTCCTGTACATGAGATATTTATTAACTCTGGCTTCTCGTGCCAAACAATCCAACTCAGAAAAAGTGTCATGTGTGAACTACTGTCATAAGACTGATCTGACAATCTTAATTCTGATAGGAAAGTAACTTGAGACCTATGCATAAAACAATATATATATATTCAAAACTAAAAAGTGAATGAATGAACGTACACAATCTGCATCTCAAAATCTATAGAAATCCTGACATATAGACATATCAACATCCTGGTGGCTAAAATCAAGATATTGTGGTGGTGGTGGTGCTTCCAATTAGGAAACTCAGGAGCATCTGTCATTAGAGCACTCTGATCAGTCTTTAAACCATCCATTTGTAAGCTTTTCTTATAATTAAAACGAAAATAGACAACTCCAAGACAGTATGAGATCACAATTATTTCATCAGGGATATTTGGTGGCCACTATTTTAATATGCTGAGTAATACTCATGACAAGTCAGCTGAACTTGATGTGATAAAATTAACTGCACCTTTGAGACTGGTATAATACAGTTTACGTAGTTGTCTGGTAACTTGATTTGAAAGAGGTAAACCCGACTGATTTTGATGTATGTCCTCGAATCAGAAAACAAGCAGTTAAAACTAATCATCACTTTCATGTCTAAATATATATATTGCTCCAAAAATAAACAGACATCACATGTGAAAGCCTAACTGGTTTTCATACAAAGAACACAACAAAAATATAATGTTACTGTCTGCACCCTCTTGTAGATAGACAACAGAATAAGGGGTTTCGTGAAAATAATAGATATTATAGATACATTTGATTATTCAAAAAAAGAAAATATTCACTTATCAGAATATTTTCTCTTTACTAAATTATAATGGGGCACAGTATTTCATCTTGTGCATTTTTACGATCAGGGCTGACTCATTTAGTTGAAAAACATGAAAGGAAAAGAGAACCTTGTGAGATAAAATAACACACCAGAGCTCAGTACCGTGAGTGTTCTACATGACTACTCTATGCTGGTTAAAACTTAATGTGCACAGTGAGCTGAAGTATTTGACATTGCAGACTGTATGACAGAGAGATAAGTGCCATTTCAAAATTAAAATGGCATTCTAGCGTTTTATCATCTTTTAGCTCAACCCTCAACTTAACCTGTTTCAATTCTTCCTCAGGCAGAAGCTTCCGGACAGACGGATACAGTAAGAAAGTTGAACTTAGCAGAGCTTCTAGCAACTATAGAGCCTGAGGATTTCCGAGGAAAGTGGAGGAGACCAACAACGGAGTTAAAAGCAGTGACTGAGGAGTTTGCTTCTTTGGACAAAACACAAACATAAATGCATGCAGCATGTTGCTAAACATATTCCGAAAATGTAAATAGGCAACTGTGCCAACTAGTTTTACATACAATTTATGAAGGGTGTTGTCAGTGTTTCTCTGCTGCCCCCAAGTGTCTCAAAAATCGGCCAATGTCAACTTTGAAGTTCAGATGGAAGCTGCTTAGGGAGACACTGAATCGGGGTGCCGCACTATATTAATTACATTTAAATGCGTTACTAAATAAATACATATCATATTAGTGTAGTGATGTTATTTAATTGCTGTAGCATAATTAAATAACACCACTACACTAATATGATGTGCCATTGCCATTTATAAACACTCTATAGCACACATAGAAAAGAGTAAGTTGATAGATGTATCATTAACTAATCATATTTGCAGAGAATGCACTGACTGCAGTTTCAGCACCCTCTTCTGGCTATATTAGACAACGTTTTTTTGCCCTTTTCATTTCTGCAGAGCAGTTGAGGATTACGCTGTATTTGTTATTCTTCCATGGAGCGGTAGAGTAGAAGCTGAACTGAAGCTCACCCCTGTAAATAGTCACAGCTGACCATTTACAGGAGACACACTGTGAGGCTGCTGGTGTCTCCGTGACGCACGATGAGCATGGTGCTTTGTAAGTGGCCTTTTTTCTCTATCCTCTCATCTTCGTCTCGCTTTCCTTCATCCAAACCCTTCTGTCTCTCCTTTGTTATTCTCTATTTAACATTTCCTCACCTTTCACTCACTCTCTCACTCTTTTTGTTAAGAGTCTGTTCCCTTTGACATTCACTCACATACTGAGAGGGGTATCAGTGGACCCAGTTGTATGGTGGGAAAGTACCACATTGTGTGGTATGTATTGCTGTCTTTGCCTAAAGCAGGGGTGCCCAAACTTTTGCATGAAGGGCCAAAACTGTGATTAAAAATGAACCAACGGCCCATTTTCTCTCTCAGGTTTGTCGATGGGGGGTGATGCGTTACTCTCGTTTGTCGGAGCAATGTGATTCTCCCGTTTGTTGACAAGGGGCGAGGGGGACGGGTGGTTATGCGATGTGCTGCTCTTGTTTGTCGACAAGGCGGGCGCAGCGGATCTGGTCTTGGTGGCGGGCCAAATTGGGAATTACTCGGCAGGCCCAATCAAACTGCACAGCACGCTGCAGATGGACCGTGGGCCGTCGTTCGATCTGAGGAATGTGGAAAATAGTAACATAGTTAAATATTATATTATAAATGAAATATATATTTTACTATTGTTTTTCAGTGGAGTGAAAAAAAGTTAGCATAATATGGAAGCACTGTTTCTAATGCTGTCCTTACCTTAAACTTAACATTTTTTTATCTTGTCCCATGCTGCTGATGTAAGAATTTACTTTGGTTGAATATGTCATGTCAGTATGAGTTTAGTATTTAAGCCGCATTTCATCTATAGAGAATCACATTATTTTACTTTCTTCTACAACTGATACAATAAGAATGATTTTCAGAGAGACAGGCCTGCTATTAGCAGTGCACACTATTCGGAATGCATAAACATAAGTGAAAATATTGACTATCAGCAACTTTATAGAAATATGATTATTAGTGATGGTGTTGACAAACCTACAGTGTGATTTAAAGGTAATTAGACCACTAATAGAATGTATAGTTAAATAAATTCCATTGACACACATTGGGAACACACACACAGCGAGTGATGTGGTCAGTTGTCCCCCTAACCCTCAATCAGTGTCTTTGCTTTGAAAGGGAGATCACATATGGAGAATGGGAGCCTTAGCAGTCACATAGTTCAACAATAGGGTGTGTATGCTTGTTTGTGTTGTTTTGTTTAAATGTGTGTGTGTTTCACTCAGTGTGTGGGTATGTGTGTGTTGTATGTGTGTAGATGTGTGTAGAGGTGTGTGTATGTGTGTGTGTGTGTGTGTTATATTGTGTATCAGTGTATTGGCTTCTGATAAATGGCTGCCTCTTTAGGGAACTTATCTTTTTAAGTGTTGCTGTGGTGAGGGATGACATCATTTGGATCCCTGGCTAACTGGCTGCCATGACAACACCTCAACAACCTATCCATTTACCAGATGGCCTGATAGTGTTTGCACGCACGCACGCACGCAAGCACGCGCGCACGCACGCACCCACGCACAGGTAATAGGAGGACATGTGGAAATTACCGCCAGAAACAGTGGCAGTTTGCGGCACTGATACACACACTGCTGTGATAGGGGAACACACAACACACAAACACACACACACCAATAACATACACCCATTCACAGATGTCTTACAAACACACAGTAAAGCACATAGCCCAACCCCTTCCCTCCTCTTATCACAGCTTAACAGAGAAAAAAAAAAACAGGAGGAAAAATTAAGTATTGATCAAATTAGATGTCTGTGTGTGTGTGTGTGTGTGTGTGTGCATGTGTGTGGGTGTTGGTGCAGATAGTGTTGATTTAAGTAGGTGAGAGGAATGTAATGAACCCATCACATCGCAAATATAATGGAAAGGCCACAAGGACACTTGACCTGCTCCACACAAATGAGAAATAAATGAACATATCTTAGTTATGATAACTTTTTGTGAAAAAGCTGCATGTTTTTATCAACGAGTGCTTCTTTGACATGACATCGAAATCTTTATAGTCTTTAATGATACAGAGCAACATGGACACTTGAGAATCAGACATCGTTTTGGGGATATCATCATATCACATACATATTATAACTCTGCAGCAGCATAGTTGTAATAACAGCAGCACTAAAAGTAGTGTCAACGATCTTAATGCCTATACAGGCTGTGTGTATTGACAGTGAGGGGTCGATAGGTCTTAATTTCACTGCTACTTGGCGCTGTCTGTACAGGAACTTGTCCACTTTATGCTTTTTAATATACAGTTACTACAGTTAAATCAGTTATTATAAAGTGTTGCTAGGCTTTAAACTTACTTAAATATTTTATCAATAATATTTTGGCAAATTATGTAAATTGAATGGTACATTGCTGATGAAATGATATGAGTTGTGCATTTGAGTCATACCTGTTAGCCTTGATTGTAACACAGAGATAAATAGATGTGGGTAAAAAAAAAGTTGATTTCGTTTTTAGGTGATGGGAACTGGGTGCATATTGAGAATGACCCTCTGCATCATAACACACTAGAAAGAAAGACCACCTTTATTAGTCCCACAATGGGGAAATTCGGTTTCCTCACCCTATTGTTGTACACACACACACACATTAGTTAGCTTTTGTTTATCAATGTTTCAAATGAAGAAAATAACAGTGATTCAAAGTAAAAGTTTCAGGAATATCTGTGAAAAAATGCCTCTGCCATCTGCATACTATATTTTAGTTTTTGTTTTGTAATGTTTTTTGTGTCTGTATTTAAGATGCATTTGTTTTGTTTTGTGAAATAATAAGGGGATTTTAAAATCTTGAAAAAAGTATTTCAATCACTCCCATAATGTTTCCCTATTTCTTTCCTGTGACATCCCATAGAGGAGAGTTGTTCACATTCACAGTTACTGAAAGGTCTGTTCTGCACTATCAGTGTGACAATTACTCATTCTTAAAATAAGTGCTTTGTCCCTTTAAAAACCCTCTGGACTGAACTAATAGTCGCTATCAGTGACAGAACGGGTCAAACAACTGTTAATGATGAGCTATATGTTCAGCCTCTCTGTACCTCATACTAAATATTCAGACTAGAAACAATACAAATACACACTGACCTCACTGACCTCACACGCAAGCCCTGGCATGCACATATATACGCTCTAACACATGCATACACACACACACACGAGGGGAAACTTATTAGGTTATTATCTTTCCGCCCCATAAAATTGGAATAACTTAAAGTGCTGCTGCAATTAATAACCCAACAATAAATCTGAATATTCCCCATGAATATTATTCCATATTACTCACATACACACACACACAGGTCACGCAGATCAGCAGGGTGTACGGGAGCAGGGAGAATGATAAAGCCATCAGAAAACGTTCTGGATGAAGTGAGCCAAACGTGAATGTGTGTATCAGAGCATGTGAGTGTGTGTGTGCCTGCATGTGTGTGCGCGAGTGTGTCCCATCAGAGTGTGTTCTGCATCGTAGCTTTATGCATCAACACACTGATGCATTCCCCCATCTCCGTGTTGAGGGGCCGTTCCCAGTCATATGTGCTGGATGCACTGGTTAAATCAATGCTCTACCCAGTAACCTCCAGCACTGGAATACACACTTGCACACACGTCTGTCATTCACAATGACCTCCCTGCCTGTCACATACACACTAACACACAAAGTGCAGGGTTCTTAATGATGATCATTTTAGGGACTGATATGAGTTCATCCCACATATAAGCCAATAGCATTTTACATTTGCTGCAACATGGACAATTCTTCAGGCAAAACCATTTATATGGATTGTCACAGTGGTATTCATTAATTTTTCTCAATATACTGACCCTATAAACCCAATGGGGAGAGGTGGACTAGTGGCGGAGGAGACACGCATCGGACCAAATGGTTGCTGGTCCGAGGCCAAGTCAAGACGGACTCCCCTTTACCCAAGATGAACAATCAACGCTGTAATTGCTGGGACGCAATACTTAAATAAACAAATATATATATTTTCAGAAAGATCATTCAGATACTGTGTACTTGCTGTACGGTTCCCCAAATGTCTATCTCTCTTGATTCAGTTGAGGACAGCTGAAGGGGTTTCCTCTGCTATGAAAGACGAAATCTGATATGTTGAGTACCTTAAGTCCACTGCATTTGATTAAAATTTTCTTGGATAACCATGATCTGGGTGACTGAGAATTGTTCGCAGTCTGTGTCTTTATGCCTTTACCTCTTTCCTCCCACACTCTGATATATGCCTTGCAGCTCCAACACCTACATTCTCCCCCAGCCAGGTTTCAATTCCTCCTTAACAGATAGCATCAGAGGAGAGGAGAGGAGCAAGTCTTGCATCACTCAGTACTTTGACAGATGTGGAAGGACAGTTTGTAATGGAGGTAATATGATTTAAAATACTATCTATTAGCCTGGATAGGCCTGTCAGGTGTATGTACAGTATGTGTGTGTGAGAGATAAAACAATGAAGATGGCAGAGACAATATAGGGTTGAACATCTAAATCACAGTACACACAGGGGTGGACTCACACACACACACACAGTACAATTTATCCCATTAGACAACACATTTCAGAGAATCGCACCAGTTCTGTGAAAACAAATACACACTTAAAACATTACATGAGAAGATCCAAACAACATGAAACTAGCTTTAAACGTTACCTGCGCTTTTCTGGGCAAACACCTCAGATGTTGCATTTGGAATCTGGAAGAAGTGTATTTATACACAAGCATATGTTCAATTGTTTTATTCACAGAGACACACTTTTAAAAATTCGAGTGGCAAAAGCTATGAGAGAGTCTATCGTCAATTTTTGCTCTAACAAAAGCATTCGCATTCTCAGCACAGATAAGACAGAAAATGGTGCTCATCTAAAGGATCCAACTGGTGAGTAAAAGGGGAAAAATACAGCCATAAGCATCAGCAACACAGATAGCCTTTAGATGGAGTAAAAAACCTCTAGGCGGGCAGAGAGGATAGAAGACATATCAACATGGACAGAGAAAATAAAGGAGCTGTGGAAAAACAGGGCAGTGTTTGCAGAATCCAATTGAGCTGACACTTTTTCAGCCACATACCATTTTCTGTTGTTTACAGCTTTATGAGTGGCTGACCCTGGTGGGCCTGTGTTTTCACGGGTGTGTGTAAGGCTGAGTGGCTGACCTGCGTGTGTGTGTGTGTGAGTGTGTATGTGTGTGTGTGATTGAGGTTGATAGATGCTGACAGCTGCGGAGAATCACTTTCCTGTTGGTAAAATACCATATTGACCCTGTTGGCCCTCCGTAGGCAGAGGTTAGCCTTGCTGAAGCCCAGCAGGCGGAGTGGGGACGACATGCAGCTGAGAGCTGTGCTTGAACCCACAACATTACACTGACCCCCAGAGCACCCTGGACACACACCAACACACACCTCCCATCAAAAAATCCACTCCCACAAGGCTTAGACAATATTTTAGGGCCAATATAGGTGAATTTTGGCTGACAGAGTCTGTGGCGGCTATGTTAGACGTCTACATTTTGGGGTAAAGAAAACAGAATTAAAGAGTATCACTGAAACATATGTAGAAGACATTGTTAAACAATATGAATGATTTTTTTCATTTAGGGGAAATAGAAAAAGATGTGAACACTGATATATTCATAGAGCTTCTTTGGCTAATGTGATGGTGACACAATAATATGCTATGCTAATATGATTTTTTATCCTTTTTTGGGACTAATCTAAATACACTAAATCAGCTACTATGAGAAATCTTCTCTTTCATAACAGTTTAATAGATAACAAAAACAAATAAAATATAATACATGAAAAAATACTTGATGGTAAGTTAAACAATGTTTTTTCTAAGAATACAAAGGCTACTAGTAACAGTTTAATCGTAGCTTGGTTTCATCAGAAGCAAAAAAAAATCACCAAAGCTCTCTAAGTTATTACCATATGTTTTTATGTTGCACATTAATGAGAAAGACTTCCAAGACAAGGGTTTTATTAATTTGCAAATTCCATTAAAACATTTAATTTGTTTTTTTCTGGTAGAGAACTCAAGAAGTCCCTGTTTGAATTTAGCTCTGCATCATACAGTGATGTTAACGAGCGGTTTTCCATCACAGACAATATTTGTCAAAGAACACAGTTTAATTAAGACAATTCAAGTTGTCAAGTTACATACATTAAGTACATGTCACCTCCACTCGATGGACTGGACCCAGAAATGACTAACGAAACAATAATTAGAAAAAGGAGACACAAGGTTGTTGGTTCTAGTTTTCATATAGCTTTCTGGTAGCATGTCCCTTGAGCTAAGCCTAGTTACTCAGAGGTAATGGAATATGCACTGGTGGCCCCAAGGTTTCATGTACTGTATGTATGAAACACTGCATCTCCTGAGTGCTGCTGGCTTAGAAACATGTCAAGGTGTCACCTGGTGTGGCCCTGGAGTGAAACAGTCAGCCTGATGATAGGCTGCTTTGGCGCCACTTTAACCCATGTTACTGTTACGTTGTGTGCGGCCACCTTGAGTTAATAACAAGGTTGGTCAGCCAACAGGACCCTGCTCTGCTGCATGTTTGTGTGTGCGTGTGTGCGTACATGTGCTTGTGATTCTTTTTAAGGTGCTTAATATAGCACTGGCCATTGGGAATGGTGATGGGGGTGGCGTAGTTTGGTGTGTGTAGTCTAGCAATACTCTGGTCTAGTGGGGACAATATGACAATAATTAAGTATAAATCCGTATATTTAAATGTGTATACACTTTATTGATAGAGGTTTTAGAAATTGTGTATAGAGTGTGGATGTGTGTGTGTGTGCGTGTGCCTTTGTTTTGTGTCACACAAAATAAAGTGTGTAGGTGAAGGGTAAAACTGTTATTTAAACCATGTAGAGCAAATCTGCCCTCCCATATGCCACACACACTCTCTGTGTCTCACTTTGTCGTTCTTGCAAATATACTCTCTTCGCTGATTGGTGGAGAGTACTTAAAGATCCTGGCAGACTTGGGGCTCTATCTCTCTCTCTCTCTCTCTCTCTCTCTCTCTCTCTCTCTCTCTCTCTCTCTCTCCATGTGTTTGTGGTGGTGGTGCTGTCTGTAATGCCAAAGTGACCACAGGGCCACAGGGTATGTCATTTAACACTCTCTTTTCTCTCTCTGCCCCTAAGTTATTTTTCTGTTCCAATCCCCCTTTCCTCTTCTGCAACTCTACACATGTCCTAGCTAGCAGGGTTCAGACTCTTATTGAAAAACTGGAATTTAACACCCTCAAAATCATCCTCTCCTCTCCTCTCCTCTCCTCTCCTCTCCTCTCCTCTCCTCTCCTCTCCTCTCCTCTCATCCATTAGAGTTGACCCTTGCATAAAACAGCAATCTGTAATGACAAACTAAACTAATGCCATTCATCATCCGCTTGGCCTTGACTCTGCTCTAACCTCACTGTGCTTTCACACGCGTACACCAGTCAAGCCAGACCTATTCAGGCTTGTATCACTGAACACACAGCAACAACGAGAAAGGCAGGCACGCACTTTACATGCGTGCACACCCACACAGGCACGCACACACACACACACACACGCACACACACACACACACTCACACAGTAGTCCCTCCAAAGACAGAGGTCTCCCTGCGGAGCATAGACAGTAGAGCAGCAAAGTGGAACTCCAATAAAATAGCAGTGTATGTGACTATGTGTGTGTGTGTGTGTGTGCGTGTGTGTGTGTGTGTGTGTTTGTGTGTGTGCGGGTGCGTGTGTGAGTAAGGGAGAGAGAGAAACATGAGTCTGACTGCTGTAAAAGTCACTGGGCACCCTGTTGTCTCCTTGGGCTCTGGTCCTCCATACTTTATTGAATCTCATTGGAATCATGAAGTTCTGCATTTATAGAGGATTGACACAGAAAGGTTGCTGGTTCTATTTCCTGGCACAGCTGGAGACAGTATGTACTTAATTCACTGTGTGAGACAACATACACAGACTTGACTTTGTGGCCTTCACGTCACCACAGTTCATTTCTCCCTCGGAGCTATTGACTGGATGCCTATTGATCTCCACAAAATGTATCTCACAAATCATCTGTCTGTCGATCAATAGAGAAATCTCCCGGAAAATTCATATTGAGAAGCTGTGTGTGCGCTCTGTTTGCCTGCTCAACGGGAGATATTGAATGTTTAGTTGATTAATCTGGCTAGTTTAAATCTGACCATGGCTAGCTCTATTAAAACAGTGGCCGGTGTAAATCACAATGCTGCTCTTTGTGATTGAAATGAACTGAGCTGAATTCTGCACACACAGCTGCTGGGAATAAATCACTCATTGGGTTTTTATATTTTCACTGGCAGTAATAACCAGTAATAACTGGAAGGAAATTTGGCATCGCCAAGGTCTTTGTCATGATGGATATTCCGCATTTGATAGACTGAATATAATATGAATGTCTGTTCATCTACTGTATGTATAGTAAAGTTAGACCGGTATATGGATCTGAAATTGCACTGATATTAAAAATAGGATGTGCTCAGCCAGTGGTGGCTAGCCCAGGTTTGATGGATATGATGCAGTTTGACCGATTATGTATGTATCGATCTGATCAATAAAACATATATTGTCTACGGGACACCCTTGACCTGAGCGTATTCTAATCAGACAGTTTCCAGACATGATTCCATGTGACATGATTTAGATTTAAGCTGTACATGCAGTATGCATAATTGGCCATATCACCTATTCGATTAAGATTTGATTTTTGAAGTAAAAAGAAATAAATTAAATATTCACAGCACACGTATCCTCAAATGCAAACATTCCGTTTAGATCTTGGTATAGCAAAGAAAGGCAAAGATAAGACAAAGTTATACTTGGAGAATGCCTATGCTGACATGCAGCATGACCAGATCCACTACAAGGTAGACATGTCCCTTTGTCTGAGTGTTATGTTTGTCAGCCAGATGTTGAAAGCTTACTGTAAAACATGTCTTAATTTATTATGAGTACTAATTTTTATAGTTTTATTTTTTTTTAAAGGGGGAGTGGGGGGATAAATATGTTATCTGCTGATATGAATTATTTGTATGAGACAATAACTGAATTTAAAAAAAAGCTATGATCCTCTGTAGAAAGTGATCAATCTTAATGATAATAACATCAAATAAATCACCTGGTCACCACCAACAGGGTAATGAACATCTGCCCATGATCATGTAGTTGCTTTGGAATTGGAGAGTAGACGGGAGGGCATCATTATACCAGTATACACAAACTTTATTAAGCACAGTATATCTCTATCTCTCTCTTTCTCTATAAAACAACACAATTCTGAGCCTGATATGTATATAACATTATAGCCTGCTAATGTATTTTCACTTATCTGCATTAAAAAAACTGAAAACTGATCAACAACAACTTTGTTACAAGACGAAGGCAAAATACTGTGACCTACACACACTTATATCACACAAAGACACTCAGCTGAAATGTGTCAGTGAGGGTCATTATTGAAGGCGAGGGTTTTTAATTTGTAGAGTAGATAATGTGATACAGGATAGAGAGATGACAGACTGAAAGACAGATGGAAAAAGTAAAAACAGAAAATAAGGGTGGTGATCAGACAAAGATATAGACTAGATGTCTACTACTACTATTCTATTAATCACTATGATTACTATTACATTGACACTCATTATCTTATTATTATTATCGATAAGTAAATCTGGTTGGTGGTGGTGGTGGGAACTTTTTTTTATAGCTATTGCAACTGATGTTTGTTTCAATTAAATGAAAGGGCTTATATAAGACATATCACAACCACTTGAACAATCACAATAAAGTATTTTCAGTTCAACTTCTGAGCTTGAGATTTAACCTTTTCCAGTGTCTAAATTACACTACTATTACAAGTAAATTATAATAGAATAGAATTATAATAGAAACGTCTACTCCACTTTCTAATTTATTTCTGTCATCTATCAAAGCAAATCCAGAAGCAAAATGTTTCATTACATGTGGTTATATTACTAACTTACCATGACACTAGTCAAGTTAATTAATTTGGCATAAAGAAAATGGAACCAGAGGCTAACATCCGAGTTAAGTTGGACATCATAAGCTAAAATGTTCCACAATAACTGGCAAAATGGTCATGTTAAACTATTGGTTTAACAGTACTTATGTGTTGTGTGTCAAACACCATGGACAAAATGTTAACCTAGCTCTACATTCAAACATCCAAACTGTGATGGGTTGGTTTTACTTAATCATAACAACTCATCCTTATTTGGCTATATAGTACAAAGTATATAGTAATAATACAGTAGAACCAAGATTGTAATATATCTTGATTTAGGATAAGCCAGTTAAGGTGATCATGGCTGCAAGAAATTATTATATTTAAGGTAGGTGTGCTGTCCAAACTGACCTTGGTTAACCCTTTCCTCCCCCCTTAGATTCAAAACTATATATTCAAGGTTCTTTTAAAAGTATTTTTTTAATGATAGGCAATATAAATGTGAAGACATTTACGTAATTATGCAGTACAGGGCCAATGTAAAGGAAAGTGAGATCAACAGAGAGCGAGGAAGGGAGGGATGACTGGGGTGAAACAGTATAGACGATGACCTGATGAGAGATGGACAGATAAGTGGACAGATAGAGGGAGACAGAAACAGAGAAGCATTGGCTGAGGGGATTAGAGGAGCAGAGGTGGAGCTCTGTAGTACCGGGACATGATACACTAAAAACAGATAGACGCTTTGTATAGTGAGTTACAGCAAGTTCAAGGCAGGGAAGAACACCACAAGAAATATAGCAGATTTATTGCTCAAGACATACCTGTGTTTTTCCTGTAAAGCTATGGTACATGGTACAAAGCACAGTGAAGGGCAAACAGCATGAGAAAGTTACTTTTTATCATTTGGTAGCCAGCCATTTCGTGGGCAGTAATTTTGGTTTATTTCAACCCGGCGTAGTTCCCATAAACGTTGATATTATGACCCTGAGCCATGTCAACTCTGTACTCGCCACCCACATTTTTGTTTTAAATAGCTTAAAAAATGACTAAACTAAACCAGGAGGAAATGTCCTACAGCTTTCCAAATCAACATTTTCAATGTATGTGACCCCAACCATTGTCGTTAATTTTGTCGAAATATATGCAGGTCAACATAACGGTAGCGTTCGAGGTATTAAGGCTTTCAAGATATCCGGTTGGATAAAACGTATACTCTTGGAGTGTTAAAACCAACGCCTCCATTTATTTTAGAAGGGACCAGAATGTCACGCCTCCTCAGACAGTGCACATGCTCAATTCAGCATCAACAACATTCACTCATATACACTACCCACAAAATGTTAGGGATATTTGGCTTTCGGGCGAAATTTATGGAACATTTCAAAAGTTCTCCCTACAGTGTTATTATATCATGAAAGGGCATTTAAGTAGAAACATGCAATGGTGAGTTCCTCATCTCAAACAATTTATCAGTCACAGTGGTGGGTATACCACAACAAAAAATGTCAATTTCTCGATAATTTGTCATGTGCCCTTGAGCATCAATTACAGCATGACAACAACGTCTCATGCTGTTCACAGGTCGACCTATTGTCTGCCGAGGCATCCCACTCTTCAAGTGCGGCACTCAGGTCATTGAGGTTTTGGGGAACAGATTTACAAGCCTCTACACGGCAACTCAACTGATCCCATAGGTGTTCTTTGGGATTTAGATCTGGAGAAAGTGCAAGCCACTCCATTTGAGGAACCCCAGTCTCCAGCAGACGTTCCCTAATGATGCGACCTCGATGAGCTGGAGCATTGTCGTCCATGAAGATGAAATTAGGCCTGTGTTGTTCATGTAGGGGCACAATGACTGGATGAATGATGTTATTCAGGTAGTATGGGCTTGTCACTGTACCATTCACAAAGTGTAGGGCAGTTCTGTATTGACTAGACACCCATGCCCACACTGTAACGCCACCACCACCACCACCAAAGTGTCCTCTGGTTACAACAGTGGCTGATGCATAGCACTCTCCCTGACGTGAACAACATCTTTGGCGTCCATCATTTCTGCTCAACGTGAATCGACTTTCATCAGAGAACATCGCGGAGGCCCACTGGTCCCTCATCCAGTGTAAATGCTCCCTGGCCTATGCAAGACGATGACGCCTGTGCCTGGTGGTGTGGTCATGTACCCTTGCAGGCCGTCTAGCACGCAAACCACGCTGATGTAAACAGTTTCGAAAGGTCTGACGTGACACTTGGGTGCCTCTCAGCTCCCTTAAATGTGCCTAGAGTTCAGTGGCATTCATCAACGGTTCCTCAGGGCACTTTTCACAATGAAGCGGTCATCAATGTGGGATGTGGCCATAAGACGTCCACTTCTATGCCTTTCTGTGACTCTTCCAGTCTCTCTGTATCTCTGTTGCAACCTGCTGGTGACAGTCTAAGCTCAATAGCTACTTCCGTCTGAGAACATCCTGTTTGAAGCCTCGCAATGGCGATGTACTGTTGATCAATTGTTAGGTGTCATCTTGGTCTCATGATGTCAAAATGTGAACAGCATGATGAGGAGGACTGTTTAAATACCAATTCTAATTGAACCAGGATATGTATTGGTCGATTCATGGCCGTTAAGCAGTTAAAGAACAGCAAGTTGTGCAGAAAGTACTGAAACATTGAAACGTTGGACATGTGCATTCAAAAGTTTAGAGAAGGTCACATTAAGTTCACTTGGTTAAAGTGCATCCTGAAATTTCACCTGACAGCCGAATATCCCTAGCTTTTTGTGAGTAGAGGATATATATCTATATATATCTATATATATAGATATATATATGGCACTAACCTGATATAAATAAATAAATATAAATATATTTATTCAGGTTAGTGCCATTTAACAAATCTTACGCTTTATAGGACATTAAAACCTATAGGATATTACAAGAATAACACACACACACACACACATACTTACATCTTACTGACATTAGTTAATATTAGATTAAGGGAACTTACTACTACTCTTACTACTAATACAACAATTGTGATATATCACAATATATATCATAAAAAAACTATTCAGTGTGTTAACTTCTCTCAAATGTAATTAATTATTTAATCAATTTCTTTTGCTCAGTTTTGGCACTTCTTTTGGAACATCCAAAAGCAACATAACAGCATTTTCCACAGGAACAGTTCAGAACCATTGATGACTTAGATGAGATATTTCCCACAAGCATCTATGTGCATATATTTATTCATAAAGCTAGCAGTTCAACAGGAAGTCATGCCAAGACTGCCACTCTTTCAGTGGCACTGAACTGTGAGTAAATATCTGGTCTATTAGACCAAAGTTACAGCAGCATTGTCAAAGTGACATCATGATAGAGAAGGAAACAAAAGAGAGGAAGAGGCTGCCTGCTTCTTAATGACCACAAGATTTATTCAATAAGCCACTTGCCTCTTAATTAATGTTCTAATTAGACTTCTTTCCTCTCACTGCCATACAACCAACTACACACTCACACACATACACACACACATGGCCTCACATGGCGCAAGTGAGGTGGTGACCTTGTGATAACCTTTGTGTTACGCATTCAATAGCCATGCCCCGAATCGGCACGCACACAGCAGACGATGTGTTCACATGCACACAGGCACTAGGCAAGTAAAGTACACACTTTTCCACACACGCACACACCTTGGCTGTTACCCTCCAGTGTTGTGCCTACCTCGGACAGTAGTATAATATCCCTATATTCATCAGTAGTTCAGCCCCTGCCTTCTTTTCTATTTCTATTCAGAATTAATTATTGGGTCTGAGATACTGCAGGGGAAGAAAGCTTAGTATAATGGCAATAACACGAAGCTAAAGCCCATATACATATAGCAAATGAACATGTTTGACTTAACCAGGATCTACTAACTGATGAGAGAGATAGGAGGGGGGTCAGTGGTCAAGCAGTCAGATTTGAATCAAGAGAACAATAGGTGAGGTCCTTTATTGGATGTGTATAGTTGAGGTGACAAAAAATGTGTGTATGGCGACGCCACACACTAAGTGTGCATGCTACATAAAAATTAAATACAGTACAGGTTTGGTGAGAGAATGAATGTGCTACCCACTTTCATCCACAGTTCAGTGTAGCTTAATTCTTCTTCTGACAGCTTTTCACTGACTTGGCATCATATTCAGACGTCTTGATGTCTCTATGGACATTACTTTAAAGCTGCATTGATCATATATATTTATATTGCTACAATGGACCAAATTAATATGTGTACTATGTGAAAGTGTCAATCGTTGTGATGGAAAACCAGATACAATTGTTCCCATACAGGCAGGTTTTTGTATCTTTCAGCTCAGTGCACAATGTTTTCGTTGAGCAGCAAATTTGTGAAGCAACACAAGTTGTTAATAAAGAAAGTTCTGATACTGGTGAAATGGTAGGGGTGGTGGGAACCTTTTTTATTTCATGAACATTATAGAGCAATTTGCAATCTACATTTACCTGGCTGCAGAGATATTACTCTGCCAAGGTGTGCATGCTCATTCATTTATTATTTGCAGGGGGTATTGGTATTGGATACATAAGGACACAAACATATTGTGCATCAATGAATGCTGTTCACACTCAGTTTTATTTTGGAAGACAGTTGATGAACATGATTGAACATTGTGAATGTGCACTTAAGATCATTTACAACAAACCACAATTTGTAGCCGAGCCTAACAGTATTGTCAATATTGTCTATAAACTCAGCTCAGGAGGTAGAAAACTACTTTTTTAATACTATTAATTAAGGCAGCCGTTTATCAAGAAAAACAAATGCTATAGTTTTAGCTGGTTTAACCTTTTCTGTCACTCTATAAATTGTGTCGTTGCAGTCTGGAATGTCTAACCATGTTTTTTAGATTTTAAGGCAAGGTAAGGTTGCCACATGTGTCACGCAATTTATCAACCAACCAGCCTTATTAGTGATGAAACTTTAGGGGAAGTTCAACTTGTGGGACAACTTGGCCCAGCACTCACATATTTACAATTTATTAATTCATGACAAACAATGTTTACCATGTTGACACAGTATCTATTATGTAGTTAATTTGACAACAAATAATGGGGGTTTTAAATCAATTTAATCTGTTTCATGACTTAAATGTTTTAGTTAGTTAGTAAGTAATTTGTCATTGCTTAAACAGCCTTGAAATCATGTTCCTTGCAGCATGGGGACCAAAAACCTAATGTGTTTGACACAGCACATCTATATATTAATAAAATATATTGATATTATATCGCTGCTCTTTCTTCAGACTATAATGCTGGGTATGTTGAGTGGCAAAATAAGTTGTGTAGAGCAGTGTTTTTCAAAGTGGGGGTCCCGATCCACCGGGGGTCACCAGGGGGCACCTGGGGGGGTCACAAAAACCAGGGGAAAGGGGAAAAGGGGGGACAAATGTGACAATACATTTTTAATGTCTTTTTTAGTTTAATTAGTTATTACTAAATTAATAACTGGATATCAAAATCTATGTGTCTTTTGAGGCAAATGTTATTTTATAAATAAATAAAACACAAGACCACCACTCAAGTGACAGATAGTGAACATTTAGATCTGGATGAGAGCATGGATGTATCGAGTGCAGCTAAATTGTTTGCATACATCGAATTTATGAACCCCTGGCCTAGAGCTGGGTAGTGTTATAAGTGACTCCAGTTTACTGAAAGCCACTCTATGTTTAATTATCATGTGCTGCCATCTTGTGGACAAAATGGAGCTGGACTAGTATTTAAGGTAAATATCTTTATCTTTATATATATATACATACATAGAGTTGGGTATGATGCTCAGCCTTACATTGTACCAAAAATGACACACAAGATTAACTTACTTACCAAGTCAGGGCCTAAAAATACATGTACAATTCATCATGCCAATTTTTTTGGACCAAAATTGTCTTTTACTAGTGTGGCTACACGCAGGCTAACCGGTAGACAGAAGCCATCATGTAATGGGATCACACCTGTCACCATGTTGGTATTCCAACCCATGAGTACTTACTACAGTAATTGCAATATGAGTCATTATTGCATTATCAATCGACTTTTGGGCTGGTATCATCCCAATATGGTCTGTAGCTTTCCCTACAGAGTATTGAGATGATTGAAATTGGTTCACAATGGTCTGTGAATTGAGAAAAATGTGAGCCAGGCACATTAAATATTATTCCAACTTGCATTACACTTATAATTATCTCAACACTTGTAATGCTCAGGTAAGGTAAGAGTTGTGCCTGATGCAAGAGATCTGTCAACTAACTCCTGCTTGTTGATCAATGATGCAGTTATTATTAAAAGTATAATTTAAAATTATAAATGAGTATACTATATTTAGGTTTAATCATGATACTGTCTCACAAAAACACAATATGTGGAGTCCACCTAGAGTCAAAGTAACAGGATTATAGGGAGCTCCTAAAATATTTAAAGGACATTATATGCTCTTTAAAAACACACCTGACTATCATAGAAAATGGAAGTTATTTTGAAAAATGTTTAAGTTTGTCGGCTCTGTTGTTTACATGTACCACAATCCCCTGGTTTCCATCAATCATATTTGTTTTTTCTCCCAGTAATTAATGGTTTCTGTTCATCTGGATTCATACATAGGATCTACTCATGAATCCTCAGGCAGGCAGTTCTATCTATGGCCATTTGTGTGGCTAATCTGTGTCTCTACATAAGTTTGCACATACTGAAGGCTTTTATGAATTTTGTAGTTTAGGCATTTCCTATTATTGTAATTTACAATTGTGTTTACTATGAATTTTGGCAGTTAAATCCCAACATGGAAACTGTCCCAGGTCACCTTGCATCATTGGGCTTCAGCTTACAATAAGATTATAGCTTATAGGTTAAAGGTTATATTTGTGGGATTTTCTGAACTACACTTATTTCCAATCCATGACCAAATACATGTTGGCACATTGGTACTGTTGTTAGCAACCATTCACTGTGTACTGGCAAGTGGCAAACAATTTTTCGTGTTTTCTTTGATCTCGGAATTTTGATTTTAAACACACCAATCATTGCGCTTTTCAGCTGCCCACTGCTCTGTGGCTTGTCTAATGTGTTTGCATGTGCATGTTTGTGAGGGGCCAATAAAAGCTTGTTGTTGTTCCTCTTCTAAGAGTGACAGTGTTTGCTGTACTGGCTTTGAGTCAGTGTAGTCAATCTAGTAATCACACAATGTCTGGACCGTGTTGAAGTAAAGTTAACCAAATCTCATGCATTGAGATTAAAGCAAATTAAATTCTAAATCTATTCAAAAAGTGCACGACAGCCACCTGATTTATCATTCATCATTTTTTATGTAAAATGTTCCTCCTCCACTCTCTAAAATCCCCACGTTGAACTTGTGTTACTTTTAATCATTGGAGAGACCATATCATTATTTGGAAGAAGATTCTCGTTTTAGCCACTTGGAGGATCTTTTGGATTACCACAGTCGAGTTGAACTCACAGATTTAAAGCCTGAGGTTCCCTGAGATGAATTCAGCAAGAACGGATCATAAACACTGCGTGCTCTGTTGCTGGCAGGTCAGAAGACGTGGAATAGTGATGTGTCATGCGCAGAAGCTGCGGCTCTGAGAGCCGATGCTTCGTAGTGAATCAGAAGAGCCGGCTCGCATGAGTGAGAGCCGGCTTCCAGTTTGTTTGTTTTTTCGCTGCTTCCCTCACAGCGCTCAGCTTAAGCTCTGCACAAGGCAGAACTTTGTTTTGATTGGTCAGCATCGGCCAATTATATGTGAGGATGTAGGATCATACCATTATGTGAAACCAGAGAGGGGCGCTGATAAGTGGCGTGCCGGGAGCAAGTCAGGTGAGGAGAGAGAGTATAGTTGCGTATTAAAAGTATGTGTGACACCCGAAAGCGAAGCAGCATCTGGCTGCAGTTTAAAGATACCGGCAACAACAAAGCCGAGTGCCTTCACTGCAAAATGAAAATACTTTTAAGAGCAGGTTCCAACATCTACTGGCATCCCCACCCATGCAGGTATAACCTCTCCTCCTGCAACTCAAAGCAAAATAACTCAGTTTATACCAAAACAGATGACCCCAGCCAAACAGCACAGTATTGATGAGGAGTTGGCTAAAATGATAGCTATTGATTTCCAACCCTTTTCCATTGTGGAGGATTTAAAAGTTTTGTCAAAGCTTTAAATCCAACATACACTTAACCCAGTAGAAAGACATTGTCCAAAACAACCATCACTAAACTATTTGACACCGAACGAACAATTTGGCAAGAGGGGGTGAAAAAAGCTCCATCAGTTTGCCTGACTACTGACTGCTGGACCTCAAGAACAACCTGCTCGTTCATGAAAGTCACTTGCCATTTTGTTGAAGATTTCAAGATGACTTCGTGCCTCCTGGACTGCTTCGAGTTTACTGACAGACACACTGCAGAATACCTGGCAGAGGAGCTAATACGAGTAGCAAAAGAGTGGGAAGTAGAGGAAAAAGTGGTGTGCTGTGTTAGTGATAATGCAGCAAACATCACCAAGGCAATACAAATCCTGAAGTGGACCCACCACCCATGTCTGGCACATACAATAAACTTTAGTTTTTCCACAGAAGCACACTAGCAGCACAGAGGCTCAAGTCAGCACAGTGCCAGATGGGGATGCCTCAACTGAGGCCCAAACAAGAGTGTGCCACCAGGTGGAACTCAACATTTTATATGTTGAAACGAATTCTTGAAACAAAAGATGCCATCAAGATGCCATCATCTCCACACTGGCCCTCATCAATGCATCAGTTGATGCTCTATCTCAAGAGGAATGGGAAGTGGGGAAAGAGGTCTGCACCATCCTGCAACCATTTGGGGAGGTGACTGTGGAGATAAGTGCAGACAGGTAACTTGAACAATTGTTTCTTTTTTCTCTACTACCATTCAGTCACTATTATACATTGCAGATACAACGCAGTATAATGTGCCACGTATAAAGCTTAATTTTAAAAGTTGCTGTTTTCTCTCCCTCAGCTATGTCACAGCCTCAAAAATGCTCCTGCTTTGCAAAAGTCTGCAGCGGGTGACACCACCCAACACCAACAGACTGTAACCAATCAGAAAGTCAAATAATTGGTTGCAACTCTTTGTTCAGCCATGGACCGAAAATTTATTTGTATGGAGTACAACACTGTACTCTCAGAGACCACATTATTGGATCCTAGGTTCAAAAAACGTGCATTCAGTGACAACAGAGCAGTTGATGAGGCACTTTAGAGAATTAGTGCAGCAGCAGCAAAATGCATCCCCAGCAGCCAGCCAGCTCCACCATTAGAAGGCCAAATGGATGAGGAACCACAAACTTCTCTTGTTTGGAGGCTTTTTGACGAAAGAGCTACAGGAGATGCTGTAAGGAGAAATCCTACAGCTGATGCTATAATGGAGGTGAGGTCTTATCTTGAGGAGCCCATCATCCAACGAGCAGAAGACCCACTGAGCTGGTGGCAGGCCAAGGCCTCAGTCTTTCCACGCCTGGTGAAGGTGCTGGAGGGGAGACTGTGTATTGTGGCGACATCTGTTCCTTCCAAGAGAATCTTCTCAAAAACAGGGCAGATACTCACTGAGAGAAGAAATCGGATCAGTCCATCCAAGCTGAGGCATCTCACTTTTTTGAATGCCAACCTTCACTGAGGAAATGAATACTGTTTGCTTGAGTTTGGTTCTGTTCTGTGGATTTGTTTTGCAGTTTTTTGTTAATTTGTGCAATAAAAATGTTTGATTTAAATATAAAACAAAAGGAAGAATTGTTCTGTAACAGAATAAATGCACAAAATTAGGCAATTATATAAACTGTTATAAAACTGTTTGATTGAGTTTGGTTCTAGTTCTGTTCTGTGGATTTGTTTGCAGTTGTTTGCAGGTGTTTGTTCATTTGGGTAATACAAATGTTTGAAAGGAAGAATTGTTCTGTAACACAATACATGCACAAAATTAGTCAATAATTAGACTGTTCTAAAACTGTTTGCTTGAGTTTGTGGATTTGTTTGCAGTTTTTTGTTCATTTGTGCAATTAAAAATGTTCGGTTAAAATATTAAACAAAAGGAACTGTTTTGTAACAGAATACATGCTCAAAATTAGGCAATAATAAGGCTTCTCATGAAAACACTACACATGAAGGGGTTCCAACACATAAACCATTAATTTTTGCAAAGTTGTGGTAAAATAAAGTGTAACAGAATACATGCACAAAATTAGTCAATAATTAGACTGTTCTAAAACTGTTTGCTTGAGTTTGTGCATTTGTTTGCAGTTTTTTGTTCATTTGTGCAATTAAAAATGTTTGGTTAAAATATTAAACAAAAGGAACTGTTTTGTAACAGAATACATGCTCAAAATTAGGCAATAATAAGGCTTCTCATGAAAACACTACACATGAAGGGGTTCCAACACATAAACCATTAATTTTTGCAAAGTTGTGGTAAAATAAAGGCCTAAAAAAATCCTAAATTAAGAGCCGATCGGGAGTCAAAAGAGCCGGCTCTTCTTTGGAAGCTGAGCCAAAAGAGCCGGCTCCCTCAAAAGAGCCGAACTTCCGATCACTAGTGTGGAACTGAAAGACTGTGGAACGTTAAATGCTTAGCTCCTCCCCCTGACCGTGCTCTTCAGTCAGAGGTACTTGCCGGATACGAACTCGGTGTGTTTTTGTTCATGGACAGCAGGTGGCGGTAATGTTTTAGCAGACGCAGTTCGAAAATAAAACCAGAAGAAGAACCACCATAGCAACGGTTAAGCAAAGATGGAGGTTTCCGTGCTGTGGATCCTCGGGAATGTTCTCGCCTTTTTTGTGTCGTTTAATAATGTCACTGCAGACAAAAATTTAACTAGTCAGGAGTTTAACGCAACCATGTATAGTGTTACTGACATTTATGCGACAACACAGGAATCCACAAACCCGACACCGAGCTCCAGCAGCACGGAGGAGCCGGTTAATCCCACCCAAGCCGCCTTGCCCCTGCCCGTGTCCGGCCACCTGCTAACGCCTGCTACCGACCGTAATTAGTCGTATTAGAGAGCCACAAAACTGTTGTGTTGTGCATGAAAACTGTCAGTATTTATTAGCTACGTTATGCTACAATATGACGTCTGTACATCATGTTAGCTTATTCAGAGACCAAAATCAGATTAATGGTACTGCCCAAATATGCATTTAACTTCTCTTAATAATAAGATGTTTGTGTGTGCGTGTGACAGTTGGGAGGCATTGTCCATGTGATGAGCAGTACGGTGTATGTGACATCAACTGCTGCTGTGACACGCTGTGTAGTGAGGAAGGGGCTTTGTTCACTGGTTGCTCGGTGGGCACTGTCAGGTAAGTGTCCCAGCTGCTCGCCACTGATAACTGGTCACCAAATTCAACTTTATTTGCATAGTGTATATTCACCAACACATAAAATAAATCTCTCGATCAGCCCTTTTCTACCTGTGCATCCATATGAAAATCAGAAACACCCTGTCTCAAAAGAATGCCAGAAATCTAGTCCATGCGTTACTACTTCTAGACTGGTCTACTGTAATTATTTAATGTCGGGTTAAGTATGTGAAAAGCCTCAAGTTAATCCAAAATGACATCGTACAATTTTAATTCCTCCTCCTTGCAAAGCACTCGATGATCTGGGCCCATCTCAGGATGCACTTGTACTGGTAGTAGGCCATGTTTATTTAGTGGTACTGTTTGTAAGTTAATGCAACATTTAGTGGACAAATACAGATATCAGCATCAACAGAATGAAAACTGCTGTACAAATCCCTGTTATGGTTAGAGTTTAAACAAGAACTGGGCTCCAATACATACTCAGACAATAGTTGCTGGGATGGCAATATGACAGGTTTATTGGTAGGTGCTTTTCAGAAGAGGAAGGGAAGAAGGCAGGCAGACCAGCAGGGTGAAGTAGTGGATGAGTTAGGGATGAGGATCCAGAGGCACCGAGTGTGGAGCAGCAATGAGGAGGCACCGGGGAGCAGGAAGTCCAGAATGAGGCACGGAGGAGGGAACCAGGGACGGGATTCACCATATGTATAATTGCATATGTTGAGTAGTTGCATGCTTAGTTTTATGTGATTTTAAAAACTATATCAGTATGAATCAGATTTATTCAGAGGTTTACATGTAAAAGTAACATCTTTATTTTGTGTTCTTTGCAGTGGCAACAAGCAGCTATGCAGTAGTGATGTAGCATCTTACACTCTAGGTAGCACCATTGATGGCTACTCAGAGCTAAAGTCGTCTGTCACGAAGGAGACCAACTATGATATTTTCTGCATTCAGTCACGAAACCGTAAGTCTTCAGTTAGTAGTTGTTTATTTAAAGCGTGTCAGTTAGTTATTATAGTTGTATGTATGTATTTGTGGGTATAGATATTATGATTATCTGTTAAATATTCTCCAAATACTAAAGCTTATAGGGAATATTTTCATGGACAGAGTTAATGAGTAATCAAAAGTGTTTGAATTTCAGACAGCACTGTTCATTAGCATTTTCAACATGAAACTACACACATAACATTTGTGTTTCAGAAAATTGGGCTTCTTAAGTGTTAGTTGATATCAAAATCAACTTGGATAATCACTGTTTAGTTTGCGCCAAAGTCAATTGTTGTTGTGCCTGAAAAATGTTAGTAGAAAAAAATAAGGTAAACTTTGGCTGATTTCTATATTGAAACTATTTGACTTATTCAGCCTTTACATACAGCTAGCTATCATAGAGTAATGATAAAGGTGTATTCTCCACACCATTGTTTACTGGTATCCTAAACATTGAACTACACAGATAACTTTTTCAATAAAGTGCCAGGTGACCTGATATCAACTAAGACAATCATTCACATATTCCATGGTAAAGTGCAGGACAAAAGGCGCCCATAGAAACATAAATATAACAATGAAAACCCGACATTTAGCCAGAATCCACCATCCTGAAGGGAAAATGATGACCGTTCTTTGCAGACTGTGAACCACGCAGGGTAGATGGCCAAATGGAAATAGTCTGGTGCCTGCAATCATATAACAGGGCACTATTAGTGCCGAGAGGTGCTTAGTTTCCCCACAATATTCCACTCTTTTGCGACCTCAAGAAAACCATCTGCACATGCTTTGGCATAGTGTTGCTCTTCAGTTTTTCTTGCAGTCATTGCAAGCAATAACATGCCCTCTCTGCTTCATACAATGAGTGTATATGTGACACGATGGTTCCTCTCCATGGTAAATTATACAAGGTGTCTCCTGATGCCATTAAAATAACTTCCATTAATCCGTTGTCTTTGACTATGGACGTTTTCCACTGGAATTTATTTTAAAGGGTTAAGTATTCAAAGTAATTGTGATGATTAACCTGTTGATTTTGATAGCCCTAATATATAACTATGAAATTAGTACTTCTGGAGTAATAGTAGGCTGATAGGAAACACTAGTTAGTATGCTGCAATGTCACCAATTCCTTTATGATACCTCAACCTCTTTCTCATGTCTCCCGGTTGTTTTGTCTGTGTAGGTATTGAATTATCTCAACCCTCACCTGCCCTTCCAACTGACACAAACTTTGACTCGCTGTTCAAACAATTTACCAGCTTTATTTTTCGCTTGGAGGAAAACAGTGGCCAAGAGCTCCAGGCCTCATTTGGATACAAGGTACATTCCTCATTTCAATATTTTCTTTTCATCAAATTGTCATTTTTGTCTTGTGCTGAGGTATTCTGTTTTCAGTATGGGGATGAGATGCTGACAGCAGGGGAAAGAGGAGAGAGAGGGAGGTTCTTGCTGCCAGGTCCCGCTGTCACTGCTGATTGTGTCGACAAAAGTCCTGCAGGTATTTGGTTCTTACCTTCTTGGGACCGTTTAACATTTGCTGAACAACCATAAGACTGCAAATGTCACTCCGGACATGTTCCAGAAATGTTCCTGCCAGCCTCCTAGTTACATTTTCAAAACATGTCCAAGTGTACCCGTAGAAAAACAAGCAAATGGGCAAGTAGCCACCCCTCGCCTATATGTTCCAGAAATGTGCCTGCTGTTGTGAACATGTTTCATCGTGAATTGGGTTGAATGCAAACTCTGCGATTCACTTCACTGAGAAAATCTGATTGTCCAGCTCGTAAAACACACAGAGACTTTATCCTCCAAGGGAGTTAAAATATTTTAATATAGAATGGTTATATGGTTAAGATGCAACCAAAAAATAAGAAAAGTTAATATACATTCAAACCTTCAATATTTAGATTCACACTTAAAGGTTTTGCCCTCCGAGAGGCTTTTACTTTTACAACTACATTTGTACTCTTTTCACTGTGTTCATTTTGAACACCAACATCAAATACCATTCACACTTGATGTAAAGAGGTTTTATTTAATCAGGCGAATAACTGTATAAGCCATACAAAACTTGAATGGAGCTTGAGAGAAAAGCCTTCCTGTGGGCACGAAGATGAATAACAATTACACCCAATTTCTCAGCATCCAACACTTCAACAGTGTAATTATAAAAACAATACTCGCCAGTTAAAGAGTGTATGTTATATATTATATGTGACCTCAGGTAGTTAATCATTGCCATCTTGTTTGTGTGCTGTCATAATTCTTTGGCCTACTACAAACAAGATACAAAGTGCAACAGGGGTAAAACTGTTTCATGGTCTATAAGTCTGACAATCACCCTGTAGCATCTCAAACATTCAGCAGAGATTCTGGAGAGATAATAGTGATGTATCCTTTAAACATTAACATAGATCCCCTTATGTTATTTTTTCATCATATCGTGATTATTTCCTTTTGGAGGGCTGTTTTTTTTTTGAAAACAAAATCAAACTATCCAATGTTTAAACTACAAAAACAAATCCACAGCTTTCTTTTCAAGAGTGTGTAAGTGTTGTAAAGAAAACAAGCTTTACCAACATAGTTTCTAATTTCAAACATGCTCAAAAGAGTTCATAAAGTGTTTAAATAAAAATTAAGTGTTTTTGCTGTTACCCTTATCTTTTGTCTTGGCAGCATTTTTAAAGGATGAAAGCAGGCACTGTTCCCGCCGTATGGTCTTGGATCAAGATTGCATGACTGTGCCTACCCTAAACATGGACACCTACACTAACATCCAACTTTTCTCTGTGAGTCTCACATTCACTCAACTGCACTTTTCTGCTCCTTATTCCTTCATGAAAAAAAATCCACTTCAGGGGCCATATTCTATCGGAATATTTCTAATAAATTCTGAAAAAACTGTTGGGATGAGATAATTTAAGGGGCTTTAGAGATTCTTAAGCAGAGAAATAAATGACATGACAAAGGGGATGAAGAAATAATCACTGAACACTGTTAAACATTACAGATTAGATCATGCATGAGCTAATGTCTGTTGTTGAGATCGTGGAGGATGCCCTCACATCTCCAACCCAATGCAATAATGCTATTACACCAAAAACAAAAGTGATCGTAACATTAAAATATTTGGTAGGCAAGGTGGCACATGAAGTGGAAGGAGACTTGGTTGTGCTTTGCCTCGACCTTTCCTCCAGAGACTTGAGTGGTATTGACAGGCATCAAGATAATTACAGGCCGGAAGTGGAGGGCTGTGGAGGTTCATGCTCATGTGGAAGGAACAAAAGAAGGAAGGCGAAGGGTTGGCGAAATAAACAGGTTTTAATCCAAAACCAAATCCAGGCTACAGAAACTCAAAACACAATGCTCCTCTAAGACTCCTCGCTGTCTTCAACAAAACAAAAAGTCTTTAAGCACTCCTCTATTTCTAGAGGAGTGAGGGGCATTCACGCTGTCTTCCCCCCAGGACCCAGCCTACTGCAAGGGAGACCAGAACCAGGGTTAACCACATGCTTTATATTGACCTCATTCATAACCTGATTCAGGTCTGCTTTCTGGTCTTTGGCTGCTACTCCCCTCTCGTCACCATTCACCTGCAGCCAGCACAATAACCACACCCCACTGCTACAAGGGTCCTGCAAGGTCTGGAACGTTTTGGGTCTCTAGTCAGGCGAAAGGCTCCAGCTGAAAGTAGACCTTGGTAGTTTAAATTCCCTGTTCAAATCGCCAAAACCTCTTTGAGGCCAGAGGTGGTGCTTACATATGTTTCCTGTGGACAGCTCCTACTAGTAGAGCTCAATGTCCAATGGGAGGACCACAAACAACATAAAAGGAATATCAAGTGCGATTCAAGTAGGCAACTGGACTGGTTGAACATTTCTTGAAGACGTTTCACATCTCATCCGAGAGGCTTCTTCAGTTCTAACTAGCTGCTGGAAAAGTTCAGGTATTTATCCTCTGCAAAATTAATAGCTAATCAGAGGATGAGTACCTAATTAGACGACCATTGTGTCAAACTTGCTAACCTAAAAGGACCAAGAAACACAAATTGGTGAAGCAATGCCCAGGATGGGAAGCTCGCTGCGAGCCCTTTGAAGTAGGTTGTTGTGAGGCTTTGCTGGCTGCTCACTGTGCAGAGTCGTCACCCTGCTGGGCATCACAGGAGAGTGATCACTACAGTACATTCACAGGCTTGTGTTGTAACCCGGTTCATTCTATTTCCACACGGCCACACCTTGCAGGCTCACATGCGGCAATCATTAACACTTCATTCAGTAGGGATATTTGCCATAATAGTTTTTATAATTATTAAAAGCATTTATAAGAATTCATTAACACACCTCATCTTGACAAATATATAGTTCTCCAATTTCTCGCATTAAAGTGTTTTGGTAAGTACACTTCTTGTTAAAAGATTATATTTATAATAATACTCTCTTTCAGACAACTGTGAGATGATTAGTTCAACTTTTCTTTACCTGTTTCTAAACAATTTATCAAATATTAATGGTTTTAATAGATATTGTACAAAAAGAGAATTGATGAACTTAAGCAAAATATTTTCTGCTCTACAGGGAAAAGATGAAGACGCAGCGGTGAGTATTCACACATTTATTTCACACAGAAAACTAATTACGGTTTTAAATTCACTAGATCCTTAAAAAAAATCAACTTTTTTTCTTCATAAAGCACATCACTTAACAATATTGAGTCTGTTTTTTCAGTCATCACACATAATACAATGTATATTACCAATACTTATAGTACAAACAAAATCCACTGCGAAGTAATGCTCAAACAGGTAAAGGGCAAAGCTCAAAGCTTATATATTCCATCCTATATTTTAGACAATTTAAGTCACTCTCCATAACTGCAAATGATTACGGTAATATTATCTATCCATACTATCAATTATGAGCTACACATTATAGAAAAGTTTACATTGCAACTCTATCATATATAATATACTACATCATGGCCTGTCTAATTCCATTTTTTTCTTTGTTTTATAATAGATATTATTATGAATATATAATGTAAGTAGCATCATTTAGAAACAATGGATTAGTGAGGAAGTTGCAAGGCTTTATGTATGGCTCATTTTTATCCCATACGTTTATCTAATTTTGTAACTGTTTCTACAATCTTTCTTATAACCAACTCTAATCTATGGAATTAAAAGCCCTTTGTAGATTTCTTTGACCCTATGTGTTACGTCATAGGCACCAGGTGTATTGCCCACGAATCATTTTTTTCAATTTGTTTTCCAATTAATAGATACAATTGTTTGTTCCAGTAAATGTTTTATTATTATTGAAGTTTGAGCATGAACGGATATCACTGTCGTTATGTTATAGTTTCACAATTAAATATAAGAAATCTTATTATGAAAGACTAAAAAAGGTTGGCAGGGTGTGTGTTGGGGTAGAGGGTGTGTGTGTTTGAATGTTTTTTGAATTGGAAAAAGGTTGTTTTTAAGCCTTTTGGCTCTTAGAAATTGTATGGGCTTTTGATTATGGACCAAATTATCAATCTTTTAATGGATACATTCCTTTCAGATTAATTGATAATGAAAATAATTTGTCTTGATCGTAGCTTTGTTGTTGAGAATTTCCCCTTGTGGTACAATAAAGGACTATCTTGTCTTATCTTATCTTAGTGAAATGACAATACTGTATGAGTAATCATGTGGCCCTCCTAATAGAAGGGTTTTAAAACCAGTGATAACTTTTATTAAATATGTAATGCAAAAAGCCTTCTTATGTAAATAATCAGATGGTGATTTATATTCTGTCACTCTACTTGACATAATTGTATTTATTTTTCAGCTGATAAGGTACACATGTTCATTTTAGAGTCTTCAAATCCCATATTACCTACTACCTTTTTTGGGGTTTTACGATAAGCAGGTGTTATTGATTAGTATAAAATCATCAAGTAAATAGCTGCATTTGTTAAACCTCTTCACTCAACAACTCCTTAACCACTAAATTTTGCAAGACACTAAATTTTGCAAAACAGAGGCCCCAAAAACATGTCTTGTTTCAAATGACCACATTATGCAATACATAAGCCTAGATGAAACTTTGAGGTTTACTGTTGCAACACAATGGCAGTAAAAATAAGCAGGTGTTATTGATCAGTATACAATCATCATAAATAAATAGCTGCAGTTGTTAAATAACTTCATATATCCTAACAACTTCTTCTTAACCACATCATTTAGCAAGACACTGACTTTTGCAAAAACAGAGGCCCCAAAAATGATCTCCTTTCAAATGACCACATTATGCAATACGTAAGCATAGATGAAACTTTGAGGTTTACTGTTGAAATGCAAAGGCAGTTTAAAAAAAGTACACTTTTCTTCAAGTTTCTTAGTTTACAAAAAGAGAGAAGTAAATGGATATTTTCACATTTGCACTGACAACACACCTGCTTTTCGTTATATGTTACTTAGTAATCTCAGCAGCATGCTGTTATGTCATAATTAGCTTGTATGAAAGTAAACATAAATAGATTTGCTTAACAATTTGCAATATACAATCAACATAATGTTTTCCTTCTAGTAAAATTAGCCATTGTTGTGCAGTGTAAAAGTTTCAAATGTATCTCTATTAACTGCTCCAGAATTAAAAAACATCCATGTATATATTGATAGTAGTAAAACGCATAATATCAATTCTGATTATCAACTGTAAATCCTTAACATTTGCATTTGTCCTTAAGTGGAATGAATGGAAAGCAGTAGCAGCCTGGAATATAATGTTTTCACCATTTAAACTATTTCATTAAACTAAATGAACTACTATAAATGAATCAGGAATAAATGTACTTTCATGTGTTTTCATGCTGTTGTGTTTTCAGGTTGTTCCTGTGGAGGTGGCTTCCATCATCCTACAGTCTAAAGATGGGACTCAGACTGAGATGAAGATGAGTGGAGGACAAAACTTCAGTCCGGTTGTCCTGAACACAGACCTTTGTGCCAACGTGGTGCTGAAGGTGAGTCAGCTTGAGTCACTGGAAACTTTGTTGGGCCATACTCATATTTTGGATTAAAAAAAACCGCTGCCAATGGAAATAGTTTTATTTTATTTTATATGTTTAAATATTAAACATTTAACCCATCTGTGGCACATGCAAGGCCACAGAGCAGTGGACAACTGAAAGTGTCCGGGGAGCAGATGGGGTAAGTGCCTTGCTCAAGGGCATTAGAGGTGGAGTCTCTTTTGTTAGTGGCGGGGGTTCGTCCAGGGGGAGACCACCTCGACTGGGCCTCGAACTGGCAGCCCTCTGGTCCAATTTCTGTCTCCCTGCTTAAGACTTTATAAGATTATATATATATATATATATATATACAGTATATATTATATATATTATATATATATAGTTCAGCATATGATTCAACAATCAATTAATCAATGTCACTGTCCGCTTGCTTAGTCTGACCTTCTGTCTCCTCAGGCTGCATACGTCATAAGGTACAGCCCAGCTGGTCAGATTGTGAATGTGACTGTATCTTTGACCCTTGGATTTGTCCATGAAGCAGCACTGCCTATGAAACAGGAGTTTCAAATTAGCTTTGTCCAGGTAGGCTCACTCAGCAAGTGTGAGCTTCTATTGTTGTTTTGTTGACCCTAAAAAAAGTGAACACTAAATTGTTTAAGTCTGTTACGTTGCAGGATGTTGAAGAAATGGCTGTTCCCTACAGTGGAAATCCAGGTTATGTGTTTGGACTTCCTCTTGTGTCTGGATCAAGAACACCAGAATATCCTTTACCAGATTGAGCAACATAGTTCACTCCCCTTGGCTTACATGCCATGCATATTAACACTCCTTTGGGGACAGTGTTTATCCTTTGTTAATATATACTTTATTTGCATTGTCTGATGAAAACGGAGTAGGGTTCTAATGTGCTCCAAGCCTCAGGATTTGTCCTTAGCAGTCCTCTTTACCGGTATTGTCCGAAGTGTTGACCTCAGAGAAACACTGTCTCTTCTGGACACTGCTGAGGACCAGGACTGTCTGCGGGGTCCACATCAGCGCGCCCCTGTCCTGTTCGGTTTCGATTCTGTGTCTGGCTGCACATTACAGTAAGAAATCCTCACTCTCAAAAAATCCCATTCCAGTGTAGGGAGACAGTATGTGCCTGTGAATTATGGGGCGGTGACTTCTCTTTTCCTGCAGACTTGATGATGCTGCCAACTGCTCCATGGTTTCCCAGCTGCTCCTCGGTGTTCTGAGAGGACCAAACTATCCCCAAAATGTGGCTTCCTTCGGAAATGCAGCATTAAACAATCCACTGGACTGGGTGCAAATCAAGAACGATTTCAGTCCTGGGGTGAGCACAGTTTGAAACCCATTTTTTGTCTGCAGTCTTGAAAGGGCTCTTCTGAAATCCTAAATTCCAGTTCAGGTGTAAGTTCAAGCCAAACCAGAACAAATAAGTCCATTAGTTATGTCCATAATACAATGTAACAAGGACACTGCAACCAAATACAGACGAAAGTCTGACTTTCATAGTTTGAAACCTATGTCTGGGTTCACCTTTCACCATGACACCGATCTAAAGCACACAATCAGGACAATGCTGAAATTGCTTCAGGAATGTTCAGACCAAAAACAAGACTTAAATCAAGTAGTGTTGTGTATGTATGTATCAAACCTGACAAAGCCTGAGAGGATTCGACAGGATAAATGGCCTTAACTGTCCAAACCCGGGTGCAAAACATTAGGAACAATAAACAGCATATACATCTAAAACATATCCCGTACATACACCAAGCAATTTACACTGCTCTTGCTATACTGTATATTACTTTTTAAAATGTTTAAATACATACATATAAAAGATTCCATAGTTGAAACTAATGAAGCAGGAAATGATTTACAGTGAGGTCAACATCCAGCAATGTGTTTATTATTTTCAGGGAAGCCAGAGTTGCAGCATCCCATTGTCACTCCATTTAGAAGTTGAATGGACAAAATATGGATCCTTGGTCAACTCCCAGCCTCAGATTGTGAGCATCAAAGAAGTTCTCAAAACCAACACCACTAACTTGGTGAGCCATACTTTATACAGTTTTAGCAGAAATAAATTGAAGGGACTAGAATCAAATCTCCTCATCCTCTCTGTTATTCTCCCACAGGATCTGTTGTCCGGTGGCAGCAGCATCCTGTCTATTACAACGTCAGTGGCCTTCATACCAGTGTCAGCTGCTGCCCTTCCTGGTTACAGAGCTACGCCCACCATCGATGCCAAACTACCCCACGACTTCTTCTTTCCTTTTGTGTGATCCATCAGCTTCAAGTCTTTACAGATTCCACCCACCAGAGATGGTAATATTTACCATACACAAAA
This sequence comes from Colistium nudipinnis, assembly GCA_016785305.1. NCBI lineage: Eukaryota > Metazoa > Chordata > Actinopteri > Pleuronectiformes > Rhombosoleidae > Colistium > Colistium nudipinnis. The sequence goes on from JAFBJU010000069.1 coordinate 651,656, forward strand.
ATCAGGGATGGTTCTAGCTAGTTTGGTGCACTGTCTGCACACAGGTGATGTACAAAGGAATGGTAGACAGCAGACGTTTTTTGCAAGAAAGATACCACCCTGGGCAATCAATCAATAGCAAAAAATCACAAAACATATTTGCCTCAATGGGCTTTACAATCTGTACAGCAAACATCATCACCGTCCCTAAGGAAAAACTGCCCCTAAAAAACTTTAGATGGGAAACAATGGAAAAAACCTCAGGAAGAGCCACAGAGGAGGGATCTCTCTTCCAGGACAGACAGATGTGCAATAAATGTTGCAAGAATGGACAAGGAGAGCTCATTAGCTCATCGCCAAATCCATCGCTTCAACAAATCATGTTTGTATGATAAGTCTAGTAGTGTGAATAATCTATATTGTTTTTTTGTTAGATTATTTACTCTTTTAAATAAATGATATTTTTTTTACATTTATTTAAGTCACTTTTTTACAAACATACCACCTCTTAATGTCACGAAGCTCATTTAAATTTAGCATTATGTACAATTTATCAGTGTGAAGACAGTTTCAATTAATGTACATGCAAGTTAAGCCTGTGGCCTGTTAGCATCTTAGTACTGACATTCATTCGAGTAATGCAAACCTTCGACTGGTTTCCTTCACTTCAGTAACAGCAAACCTTGAAACTGATCCATTGATATAGTTTTTCAAAATAAAATGACTACAGTTAATGACCAAAGTTAACTGTAAAGTCCATGTAAAGCTGTAGTAGGTAGTAATATTTCAGGTCTACAATAAAACTTCATGAGGAGTACATGGTTTGAACATTTTAAAATGATAAGGCAGAAAGGTACATGATATAAATGACATTGATCAGTAGCTCAGTTAGAAGTCTACGCCGTGCTTCTTCAAAAGATCTTGAAGTTTCTGTTTGTCTTGTTCCTATGATAGATGGAGACAATTTGAAGAGTCGATTATTTATTATGTTGTAAAACGTAAACCTGGTCAACACAGAACGAAAATTATACTGTATGTTACTCCACCACCTATTATGTTTTATTTAGTTCCCAATAGGTCCAGGTGACATTATGTATATTAACATACAGCAAAGGAGGACTGACCAGTTTATCACTGCGCTGCTGCAGCTCTGTGACTCTTTGAACGAGATGATCGTAACTCTCCTTCAGCTTATGGATCCTCTGGTCTGCACGAGTCTTCACTGACACCAGGATACCTTTCACACACAAACATACTCACTTCCACATGTTGCAAATACACCGACTAGCAATCTAATAATCAGCAATTTCCTTATATTTCAAGATGATTATCAGATACACTATATGGCTTTTGAGTATTTGAACCTCACTATATGTACTATACTATACTATATGTAAGGAAGAGTGTTGGGTGGGTGATTAAAATCAAGGGTTTTACTTTGAATTTATACCAGGAGTGTTTTGACTGTAGCACGCAGTAAACCATTCACATCGCATGTGACTGTGTCTCTGCATGGTGCCATCTCTCCTTCCCAAAACAAGTATGAGTTGCATCTTGGTGAGGTTCTACTAAAAGTGTGTGTCTATACCAAGTAGTAAGAGAGAAGGGACACTTTAACAGTTGGTGTGTGCTTCACAAGTAGAGTACGCACCAAACTATGTAGGTGCATGGTCATTTCTTGATAATGGACCTTGAAGAACCAGTGAAATGCTGCACGACTTCAGAGCAGGCTTTTGTTCTAATTGTTTTCCACTGCCTCAAGATAGCTACACTTCCTCCCCTGATCCCACCTTATTTTACAACCAAAACACTCACGGGCGCTGAGAGGGTTGTACATTTATGTAAAAAAACAAACATGGGCATGGGATGAAAAAATGAGGACTGCATTGGTCTAAAAAATAGCAAAGAAACTGGTGTCATTTCTGATGTTGCTTTGCACCAAGTGAGAGACAGGGCCGGAAGTCCAGCTAAAGCGGATTGGAGTAACACTAGTTTGCAGCTAGGTATGGGCGTTGGGCCTGAGAAATTCTTATAAGCACCGTGGTGAATGGGTTTAAAATGTGCTGTTCTCCCCTAGCATCGGCCAGACTGAATAAAGTAGAATCCATACACTGTTCACCCCACATCCATGGCCTTGAAACTCTTCAACAAACATCAACTGAGCGCAGATCAGTGCAAGTACTTTTTTAGACTGTCCCACTTGTCTACTGTGTGTTCCAATGAAGTCACTATTAAGTTAAAAATATTTTGAATCTGTTGTGAAACGGGGTAAATATGAAAAAGAAATCTGCATATACAGTAAATCTCTTTCTAGACTCAAGTCTTAACACATACTATATATACATTGCTATATGTTGTTACTGACCATTGATAATTCGGGCCACCCTCCAGAGTCGCAGCAGAATAAGGAGACCCATCCCATCAAAGGCATCCTCATGGAAAATGAATACAATGTCCAGCACGAAGGACAGCACCACCACCAAGCCATCAAATACCTCAAACTTGTGTTGGAAGAACTCCAGGCGGTAAGCAAAGAGTTTACCAGCCAGCTCCACCATGAAGAACGTGAGAAGAGCCAGGCTCAGGTAATGAAACACCTGCAAAAACAGAGTGGTTGGTAACAGGACCTAAAGGTTGGAATAATAACGGTGAATCTCAAGCCTGTGTCTCACCTCAGGAGCAATGTGGCCATGTTCCAGCTTGATAACAGACAGATCTATAAGGAGCTCCGCCAGAACAAACACGGCATCCAGGATTACCAAACATACCACCAGCACCTGGAGGCATCATCACAAAATGTGAATTTCATGTATTAAAATGTAATTGTTTTTTTAAGTAACACTTCTAGATTGTTGCATATGCAACAACAAGTGAATGTATTTATTTCACTTGTAATGGAGTATGTTTAGTTCATTGTATTTGTGTTTAGACTTTGCAATCTATGAAAAACTGTGATATCATGTTGTAGATCATAGAATACAATTAAATCAATGACCACATCACCACAAAAAGCTACATGAGAATATGGCATAATTAATGTGACACACCTGGAAGCGCTCGGAGCAGTAGAGTCTCTTCAGTGAATCCCTGAAGGTCAGCGTTGTGGGAAACTGTCCTGTAGCTGGACTCAGCTCCTCGCTGGCCACGTGCAGCTCTTCATCTTCCCACTGACCCTGCTGCTCGTCACCCACAGTGGTGAAATACCTCAGGTATCGTGCCATAACAGAAGGCCCACGTCCCCCACCCCCTCAGCTCACAGGTTGGTACTTCAATTCCCAGGTGTGTCAGGAGCTGTGATCAGAGATTTCACAGATGTTGCGTGCAACTAACAAAATGTTTCATTTTTTTTAATTCCAGGAACTCCTTTGGCTTCCTGTAACACAAGAAATGTGTTTTGAACATTTGCAGACATAAACATTATAGTTAATGTGTTCTAGTAAAGGCTTGAATTATAATCATAATCATTTGAAGTGTTAGAAAAAAAGGCCTATATAGTTTGCGGTATGGTACAAAGCTTTTTTGGAATATTTCAAACGTACAACGCCATATAACTACCTTAACAGTGTCTCTATTTTCACTGACTTCCGGTCAGCAAATTGTGTCAACATCTGCACAGTTTTCCACGAGGAGTTCACTTCTCCTTCTTTTTTTCATTTTTTTTAGCTTCGCAAAATGTTATTGGGAAATAGTTGTTTTGATGACTCCCACACCCACACACACACACACACACAGACACACACACACAAAGACGAGCGCTTCTTGTTGAGGGAAAAGTCACGAGCCAAGTACTAAATTTCATCACAGCCCATCACCTCCACCCTGCACAGTAGACCAAACTAACTGTACGAGAATTGACTGAAACTAGAAACTTGCAGCTGAACAATCAGCTGATGTGTGCCCCGCTGACAAATACAAAAAAGTCTTATTAAACGTTGATCTCACAAAAGAAACACCGGCTGGAATCGTGCATTGCTCCGCGAGGATATGGGAAAAAACGTTTTAATGTAGAGGTTCTCAACCTCACAAAAACACAACTTTGTGCTCCGACGTCAGAAAAGTGAGTTTCAAACTATCTGCTCTGTGACAAAAGTGAGCTGACTTGGAGAGTTTGCAGGCAGATCCCGAGGATTCCCCCTCGGGGGCTGATTTGTTTAGCAGCTAGCGGCCGCTCTGAGACGCACACCGAGACACACACTCGTGATTAAAAACATCCGTCAGCTCGTTTTTTTTTTTCTCTGTCCACCGAGCTTTTTTTTTTTTTACGACAGTAACACGTTAACAACACGTCTTACTTCTGTAGGAAAACAAAATGCAGAGGGTCACCACGGCGTGTGATACAATGTCTTACCTTCACGGTTTGAGCCTTTCAACGCTTCTACTCCACTCACTCTGTTGGTCAGAGTTAAGTGGAAGAAACCGAAAAAACTCCGCCTCTCCAGCTCCGGTCCATCCTCACTGCACACGCCTCCACACAGCAATACCATGACTATGACACGTTCCTCCAGATTACATATGCGCAAAATACATGAACAACAAGCATCCTTGAAGGCCCACGTGAGCTCACCATGCCCATTCCCTAACTATGATTTGTGGGGCAGTTAAGTGAAACATGTGATTTCTGACTCTGTTTCATCCAAATATTCTAATCTAGAGCCTCTAATGCAGTGGTGTCAAACTCATCACTCACTCAACTTTGATCTTAACTGGGCCGAAACAGTAAACTCATAGCATAATGACCTTTAAATAACGAAAACTCCACGTTTCCCCTTTATTCAAAAGTGCAAAAAAGTGAAAGCACCTTCTGAAAATGTTCATATTTTATTGAACAATCATTTTACAAAACATTATGAACAACCTGAAATGTAGAAAGAAAAACCATTGCAAGATGGATTGAACCCTTTGTTGGGCCGGTTTTGGCTTGCAGGTCGCATGTTTGACACCCCTGCTTTAAGGCATCCAGACTTTATTCAGCTTAATTTAAGCACATGCAAACTGCGCTCCAGTTCAGCTACAAGATAACACAGACTGTAATACATCTCAAGCTAAATTGTCAAAACTTCACCAGGGGATCTGACCCCTTTGAACTGAGAGCTGAATTAGCACCGCCTGGTCAGGGGGGTCTTTGGGATAGAAGGTAGAAATATAGTTCACTTCTGGGTTATTTGCTCATATACAGGCCAGGTTTTTGTGACCAGAAATAGAATGAAGCAAGATGAATGATCCTGCTGATGATAACCCATAAGCCAAAGCCCCTACTAACCCCTAACAACTATCACAATGGCACAAATAGTGAGAGGAAAGATTGAAGGGCTCTGATTTTGGAAAGATAATGGAATGGAATAAAGGTCACAGAGGAGGTCATTAGGCTGTGGACCAGTTTGAAGGGTGTTCGTCCTTCAACCAGAATCCCACGTAACCACAAAAAGATCTATCCCTCCAACATCTGCTCCCCAGGAGCTTACTCAGTCCCGCTCTGTGGCCAAGCAGGACTGATTGCTGTGCAGATGCAATCTGCATGCAAAGAAATGCAGAGACTAAATTTCCCCAGAGTGTGTGTATCTATGTTTGTGCATGTAGGGGACGATTGAAGTGTGTTCTTCCACTTTCTATCCAAATTAATTCACAGCTACAGCAAAGCTATGATTCCCGATGATAATCCTCTCTACTCTTATAAATATCCAAATCAACATGTACATGATGCTTATTACAGCATTCAATATTTGGAATTTAAAATTATGCTCATCCCACACAAACAAGTCAGGGCAAATGTGTCCTCTGCATTGTGGTGCATGCAAGGTCACAGAGCAGTGGACAACTGAGAGCATCCAGGGTAAGTGCTTTGCTCAAGGGCATTAGAGGTGGAGTCTCTTTTGATAGTGGCGAGGGTTCGTCCATCCTTCGACGGGGAGACCACCTTGACTGGGCCTCGAACCGCAACTCTCCCTCGCCACTAGGCCAAATCTCCCACTACAGTTCCATGTTACAACAACTGGATGCTGTCATATGTGATGGCAAGGAGACTGGACTGCTTGAAATTGGAGCAAAAGACATGATCATAACAGAAACAGCCTTAGCCACCAAATACTTTTATTTATTCAACCATGGACCATGGAAAATCTAAAATTGACAAAGCCCTAAACTCTTCTATCCAAGGTTGTTTTGTGTGGACTTGACCTCTATGATTTAATTTTTCTTTGCACAAGAGAAAATCTGTACATTGAGAGTTTATTCTCCCCATTTTGGGGGTCACAACACCTAATTCTCCTTTTACCACAAAGATCAAAATGGATCTTACTTTCCTCAATTGTTTTGTCAGCTCTTGGCACTCCTCAGTTACTGTCTGCTAGGATTATCACATCTATGATATGATCTATGATGATTCCTCTTTAATATTACCTTTCTGTTGTCTTAAGGTATTCACCCAGCAGGTCATTAGTTATGGCCATCTTTCTGCCATTCTGCCACCCACTAGTCCTCTGTATCAAGCCTCAGGGTGCTGGACTTAAGGTGAATGAAAGTGTACATAGAATAATGCAAACAATATACTTCATTCCTCACCTGATGTGTAATTGTGCAATTGTGCACAGTGCAATATTTTTATCTGCAAATGTGTGTATCTTTTTGGAAAGAAAGTTGGATAAGACCAACATAAGGAATACATAATTATATCAAAACACACATTTTGTATGAAAGACATTATAAGAAACTTTATTTTATGTTCTCTGTAAGACACATTATCTTGTGTATTACTATGTTCCAAAATGATGTACCGTTGACACCAAAACAGATGGAGAGAATTTCCTGCAATACTATGTTCAGGCCACTAGATGTCGGAGAGTTATTTCACTAGTCACACACGCGACAAATCTCAGTGTTAAAGCCGAACAATTGCTTCACTCCACATGGAAAAACATCAGACTAGTTAAACTTTAAAAAGTTAGCGTAATGTTCTCATCTGGTGTCTGACGATACTTTGCGAGCATCAAATCTTCCTACAGCCGCGCACAAACGGTTCAGTCCGCCTCTGCCTTGCAGCAGTGCGAGGGGAAGAAGAGGAGGAGGGGGAGCTAGATGATGCTGACAGGGAAGGGAGGAGGGGGAGCAAGATGATGCTGAACGTGAAGGGAGGAGGGGAACGAAGAGGAGGAGGAGGGAGAGCCAGATTATGCTGACTGTGCAGGGAGGGGTTGGGAGCAAGAGGAGGAGGGGGATTGGGAGCCAGATGATGCCGACTATGAGGGGAGGAGGGGGAGAGGGTCCTGGTCGTCGGCAGCAGCAGCAGCAGCAGCATCAGCAGCAGCACCGCAGCGGCGCAACAATCCGATCGCTCCCCATCCCGCTTGTTTGAATGAGAACAAAAAGAAGAAGCAAAGAATGGGCTTGGATTATGTGCTGCTTCACGACAACTCGACGTATAGCCTTATTTTCTTGTAAATGACACAGTGTGGTTAAAAAAAAAAGGAGTTGTAAATGCTGCCCTGCTCAGCATCCGCGCATATGGAGGGATGCGAGGAGGAGAGGGGCGCACACATGGAAACAGAGGTAAAGCGAACAAAAAAGAAAAGATTTCCTCTGATCCAGCATGTTATTCGTGTGAACCACTATTAGTATGTGTGTGTGATATGTTGAATTGCGTGTGGATGGGACATCACGCAGTCGAATTTTCCGCCGGCTTTTCCTCGAGGTTATTGTAGACATTACAGAGCCGGACCCCTCCCTAAATGTGTGTCTCCTCTCGCCATTTAAGCAGAGCAGACAAATGCTAGCGAGTTTTTCATACATCTCGATTTTCTTTTACTCTCAGTGGTTTAGGGGGTTCTATATATATATACTGTATGTTGCTTTAATTCTTTTTTCGGAGATTAATGTGCTGACAGTTTTATTTAGGCCTGTGATGTCTGACTGTTAACTCCTGCCTCAGGTGTGTACGGACATAATACAGAAATAGGTTATCTCTCCTTCCTTTGCTGGTTTAATAATATATTCTTAGTAGCAGAGCCTGCCTCACACCCTCAGCTGCCATAGATCTGTAAGCTCTTGCAGGATTTCACCCATTAACCCCCCATGTAGAGAGGATGGGCTACAATGGGAAATGAACCTTTTAGTATAGAGCCTTGTTCTTTTGGCTACACAAAGCACTATCCCGTTTGTGTTCTCATGTGCCACTCTTTGACCTCTGAGGCACAATCTCAAACCGTACACAGAGCACAGTGCTTTGTTTTAATTATTGAGTTAAATAGGTAATGGAACCCTTAATCATTGCCAGGTGTCACCCCTTGTCTAGAGGTTTTTGGAGATTTTGGTCATTCAAATAACGTGCTGCATGCCCCAACGTTTTTGAACGCCAAGCTGGTATAAAATTAAAATCACAAAAAATTGAGAAACTCTCAAAGCTAATTGCCAAGCATACAGCACAGCATAGCTAGCCTATTTTAACTGTTCTTTCATACCTGCTGACATGTTGAAAGACGTTAAAAACCATGTTTCAAAGGTTCAGGCAACATTTTTGGGATAAATGATTTGCCTTAATTATAGTATTTAGCTGTTGTCGAGCTGCACAATAATATTAATAATCAAAGGCAAACAGCTACAAAACGACATGTGCCTTCATTTAAATGCTGTCAAAAAGCATTTGAAATGACACATTTGAGAATTAAATTTAAATAGTTAATAGAAACGTGTATTTGTGCGTCTCCATACTCGCAGAGCAGCACGGAGGAATTGAACTTCCCACCCTTGTAGTGTCAGTGTCTTGCCATGTGCCATTGAACCCGCTCCCCTCTGTGTTCCTCTGGGAAATGTGAGGTGACAGAGTCTGCAAGTAAAGCTTGGAGAAAGTGGTACATATTTTTCCTGCTGATAAGGGAGTGATAAAAATGGATTCTGATTGTTCTTTTCCATCTGTTTGTTAGCTTATTTTTGTTATTTTTATGCCCCTATTTTATATCAGCTTGAAAATATATTCACGTGTCGTCAAGGACATTTTGCCACCACTTTAATCCAAGTCTTCGGACTTAAACAATCAACAGGTTCGGTTGTAAAAGATGGTAAACAGTGATTGGTTTAGGGAACAACATGGAGGCTGCCTCTGCAATTACCTTATCCACAGCGACTATCTGAACAAACAGAAACATCTTGTGATTGTATCTCAAAATGAAACCTTAACCCCAACCTACATATATGTGAACTATATCGGAATTATCCTTGTGGATGAGGAGGAACACAGTGCACCTTGTTTACAGAAGCCAAATCACATTTGATCACACAAGTCTCTTCAGCAAGTTGAAAAGTCTCCTAACGCCAACTCTAACTGCTGGCTTAAGTTCCCCAGAGACATTACAACTAGTAATAGTCGCTAGGACGTCTGACAATAGGTGACCTCCGGTTGGATCATGGCCAGGCCGTGTTACGTATTCATCCCATCTCTCTGGAATAACTCAAAAACATTGCTGATATTCATCAAATATGTAATGAATTGCACATCGTCCCACCAAACATGCACATGCAAACACACAAGTCAGGGGAAATTTGTCTTCTGCATTTAACCCATCTTTGGCACATGCAAAGCCACAGAGCCGTGGACAGCTGAGAGCGTCCGGGGAGCAGAATGGGTTAGTGCTTTGCTTGAGGGCATTGAAGTCTCTTTTGTTAGTGGCAGGGGTTCGTGCATAACTCCAGTGGGAGACCATCTCAACTGGGCCTCAAACTGGCAACCCTCTGGTCCATACCTGTCTCCCTCACCACTAGGACACCTTCATCTTCCTGGCATTGTTTGAACCCAAAATGGTGGTTTCTTAGGAGGACACCCAATGCTTTTTAAGTTCCAATTACTGTTGTAAACAAAATGCATGCAGAGGACAACATTGTTAATTCCCATGGTCCCTCGAAAGGACACATTGTATATGTCTGTCCTATAGAGAAAAGAAACAGTGACTTCTGGTCTGGACAGAAATGAGATCATATCTTTATCTTGGCCTGAGAGGAAAATATGATGACTGGGCCAAGACCGTTTTACCAGGATCATAGTTCAGCAGAGAACTCAAATAATATCACATTTTCCTTGTGGAGGGAGTCTGGGTATATATTTTGGGTATGATTGGGAATTAACATGTAGACATAGAGCTTTTCTACCCATTAGATGAATGAAAATGATAAGTTTTCACCTTTAAAAAAAATCAAATCTCCTGCTTCAACTGTTTTGTTATTCCTGCTATGTTTGTAATGGCCACTGTTTGCTGTAATATTCACAAACTATTCTGAATAAAACTGCATCTTTAGACTGCTAGAACCCAAGATGGTCATCTACGGCTAAAAGCTTTATAGGCAACAGCTGAACCTTGTGTTTAAGGTTTTGTTTTTTGGTCAGCTTGTCAATGTCACTGATAATAATAATAAAAAAAATGTGGTGTACGTGCAATTTACTTTCAATAGTAAGATCCAAAATGTACTATTGTCAACCATAAGGAGTACAATTGCAACATTTGCAATTGCAGGTTAATGGTAAGTTTGTACTTGTTAACCTCAGATATGTCTGCATATGCTGCTGTCATTAAGGTTTCATGTAATCATCCAAACAAGGCCTCTCCACAGCTGTTCATCCTAAATATAGAGCAGAACAGGAACACTTGCATCTGATCCAGTGGCTGTGAAAATGAGCTGTTACAGCCTCTTTTAAATTATTTTTGCAGGGCAGCCATCAAGTCAGCAGAAACAGTCTGTGTTATTAGGGAGGCCAGGAAACATTTTGAGAAGATGTAGAATGTCAGTGCAGTCTTAAGCAGGGAGATGGATCATGCTAATTCCTGAGACACTTGAGAAGTGTTGGCTGCTGAGATATCCAAATATGTCATCCTTCTGCTGCTGGAGCATTTGAGGATTTCAGTGGAGACAAACTGATGCCCTAAAGATGCATTCACTGCTTGCATGTTAATTTGACACTCAAACATTATTTCACGAATCCATTTTGTTCAAAATACCTATTGTGTACAAGTACACAAACCTTTTCATAGCCCAGTCACATGTAGTATTAAAATACTGACTAATTCATTTGTGTATTTTTTTTCAAAGTTTTAAGAGGAAACTGGTAGTTTTTGTGCAAACAGTCCTCAGAGCACTAACTCCACCCTGGTGAGCTTAGTATACCTTCAGTGAGCTGTATATTCAGTCTGTTGGGGAATATGATCTAATGGCTCTCTGCTCCCGCAGTGCAACAGACTGACGGAGGAGCGGGACGAGGCTGAGAGACAGCTCAAACACATCAAGAGAGGTGAGTCCTGCATTTGCCTGCTTCTAACACTCATCACAGACTATTGTTCTAATTAGCACAAACCCAGACATAGGCATACGTTTGACCTTACCTCTTCATAAAGAACATAATAATGATATGAGTTTGTTTTTTTTGGTCATATATTATATATTTTTTATGTTACAGTTTTGTTACTTGGAGTGCCGCATTCAGTACGTAGTAGTAAGTATTCAACAATTGTGGGAAATTGTATACACATAACCTTCTCTCAGGACCTTTATACATATAAAGGTCCTGAGAGAATGAATCCTAATAGTTTTGTTAATTTATGACTTTGCAGCAGGTTATTTCAAACCCATTAAGAGACCTCATCAGGTCAGGTGATCAGGTGACACGATGGAGCGGCCTCCTCTCCTTTGTGGACAAACCGTTAAATGGTTTCCAACCTATATTATCATTTTTCATGATCCAGGACATTGTTTTTCTAGATCGAAGAAAACCTGGTCAGTACAATTATAGACAAACACAATATGGTAAGACCCATGTAGCAACCTTTAAAAGGTTTAGTATAGAGGAGCTAATGTTTTAACCTATAATGGTTTCATGTTTCCCTATATAACCAGACAGCTGACACCTCCACTTTCTCCCCCTCACCCCTCACACCTTGTGTCCCCACCTGTATCAAAATGACCTCCTCCTCCTATGAGTGGATTTGTTAAACAGGACACCCTGCTCACACCCCATTTCCATGACGACTGTTGGATTATTTAGCCACCATAGAAGGGTATTTGTGGTTCAGGGAGTCTGAACTCAGATTGTACCAAGTTTACTGTTAGAGACAAGATTGATAGCACAGCACATGTAATGACCATTTAAAGAGGTAGTAGCTGACAACTGCTTTTTACCTTCATGCCATTTTAAAGTTTGTAGATTTGCAGGCAATGTGAGGTGTATACAAACTTCTAGCTGATCTTTCTTTGCACTATAAAACAAGCTTTTCTGTGTATGTGTAAAATAAAACCTAAACTTGCATACAGTGCGTCTCTAACCTGCTTAGCCAGCATGTGCTGTAAAGTGGTGGTCATGCAGATCGGAGGTCAGTCTGTACTTATGTGACAGTTGAAAGCGAAAATATTGTGTCATAAACAGATGATGAGCCCTTGAGTTGTAGCCACCAGTTTAAGTGTCAAAGGAAGACTTTACAACCAATCTCAATCTGTCAGGCCTGCAGTAGTGACGTAACACCCTCACACACAGAACACTTTACAGTCTTTCTTGCTCGATAGTTAATTATGTAGCTTTTTACCTAATGTAACGCTGCACTACTTTGTTGTTGATGTATGGTCTTGTGTATGTCATTTGACTATGTTATGTTAGTGTATTATGTGTCCTTTGAATTATTATTACCAGAATGCTATGTCTTCGCAATGTCCTTCCAGGGTTAAATAAACAGATGTATCTATTTATCTATCAACAAAAGAAATGTCTGCAACAGCAAACCTCACAGAAGCTAAAATCTTCAGAATGAGCAGAAACTCTGATCCTGTCTCAGACCCTGTGTCCCTGTAGTCGTTCTTTCATTCACTCATTTATTCATTCACTGCCAACCGCTGCTACCCTGAGAGGACTGCTGTCATTCTTATCATGTAATTCCCATGAATTATTAAACCTCCTGGCATTAATTAGTCAGCAGCAGAAAATGTGGGATATGTGTGTTCCAATTTAATGCCAGAGACTTGGCTAGCCAATTTGTGCGAGTTCAGCACAGATGAAACTTTGAAAGGGGTGGAAATACGACCGCTGAGATACTTGCATTTATGAATAGTTGTTGGATCAGAGTGAAATAACCATGTTGACATGACCATGTTGACACAAAAGACATGTTGACATGTCTTTTGTAAATGTGGTCCAGACCCTTACGGTGCATCCATTGCTGAATCCAACTTTGCAACAGTACGTTATATTTCTATATACAATATGTCATCAAGCTTGTTGTCCATTCTGAAGGTAGCAGTTTGTAAGATTATGATACTACTACTAGCTAATAGCCTTGTTTTGAAAGTAGATTTTTTAATGTCTTCCTCAAAACAATTGCGGTTAATTATTTAATTCCCTCCTAGAATTATAGATACACTTTTTTCTGCTTTTTTCTTCTTGGTGTTTAAGCCTGTCTCAGTTTGAGACTGTCCAAAAAAGTGTTTTTACATTGCAAACTAACTAAACCATGGTTCAGCTCAATTCAGACTGAAACCACCTGTGGTTGGATTGAATTTGGGTGATTGGTCTGAGGCACCTTTCACACCTGTTATTTTGGTTTGGACAAAGGCTGGAAACAGAACAAAGTAGGTGTGAAATCGCCCTTAGAGGAGGTGATACTGCGATGCTATCCTTGAATGAAAAATGGATGAGGTTTCTTTATTTCTTTAATGAAGAGAATGAAATTATGTTGTGTTGGTTATTTTCATGTCAATGATCAGAAATGGAAAAGGGAAAAGGCAGTGGATGCCAAAATCCAAGAAAAAGGAAATCAATCAAACTGAAAAAATATATAAATGATCTGAAAAAAACATGTACAAAAACGTTTTGTGATCCAATTATCTGGTTAAAATGAGTGTTATAAGTCATCTGATGCTTGTGAAGGGAATATGTTTCTGGGAGCTGACTGATACCACTCAGCTTTATAAAACGGTTGGCCTGTAGCACGTTAGCTTAAGTAGCCTAGATATTCAGTCTTGGATAAAAGCCTATAGCAGCACTCTCTCCGCATACTGCTCTTGATACTGTAAGTACACGCTGAGGGGCACATGAAGAACACAGAGACATATTGTGCACAGTGAGTAATTTATTATTTGATTGTCAAAGATTGTGATTGACATGTTGTAGTCATTTAAGGTTGTAGCTGGGGGTGATTTAAAGTGCACCCAAAAAAGCCCTCAACTAAGACAAATGCTGGGACCATGAAACCACAAATAGTTTGGATTCATTCAAAACAATTCACATTTACCCCCGACTCTGAAGCTTAAGATAAGCATTTAAATTGTACACACCTTAAATGTAACCTTTGGATATTAAATAAAAAGCCAATAAAACGATAACTCAGACAACTATGGGCTCAATAATTGTTTTACATTCTTTTTAATCCAAAAGTTGTCAACCAATAAAATTGGCATAACAATAATGTTAATAATAATGGAAATGTAGTGTCAGATCTGGATCCTTTAGTCCTGGGGTCAGAGATACCTGCAAAATGAGGAGAGAGGAATGGAACAGAGAGGAGAAATGCAATAACCCTCTTCGTCCTCCAATGTCACATCTCACCCACAGAGCTGCAGCTGCACTGTGGTGCAGCCGATCAGAGAAAGATCTGCAGTGGCGTTTGGGTAGATGCGGCGGGTTATAGTGAGCGAACGAGGCCCTGGGAGACAGAAAGAGAGAGTCTCTGGCTGAGGGGGGGTGGTAAAAATAGCTCCAGAAGCCTTTTGCTCTCCATCCATTTCTTATCTTGCTTTCTCTTCTCACCACTGTTTCCTCACCCAAGATCAAAATGCAGGGCTCTGAAAGGTCACTTGGTTAGTGGCTACTGCAGTTAATAAGGCTAATATTACTTTTTTGTTATTGGTTTTTTGTTTAGAAAATGATTTTTTCAGATCTCCATTCATTCTGTTTTTTTTTATCTCTTATTTCCTCTTTTTTATTGATGTTATCAAAATAAGAAGCCGAGCATACAACGTACATGTTTCCCATGTGTGTGTTGTTTTTTACAAAAACCCCTGATACACAAATCTTGCTGAAGATATTTTTACATGGCTCATATAGCATTCGTTTGTGATACTCAACACTGAAGTGGAGGTTAATAGAGACAGTTTGACAGACACTTGTTTACTTTTAATTTCGAGTTCATACTGAAGCCTTTATTGAAAGATGATTTTCAACTGTGACTTGAGGGTTGTTTTATGATCATATGATCATTTTCACATTAAGAAAAACAGCATGAATCGACTTTGTCTTTATGTTAGGCTGTTTTGGGTGGCTCTAGGGATTCTTGGCTTTATTTAAAAAACTATACATATCGAGGGGGAAAGACCCTCCTGGAAATGTCTATAATTGGACCTCTGCAAAACAATTAAATGCTTTTATTGGTCACATGAAATGACATCAAAGAGCTGTAATTCGTACTTTCCAATATTATTACAATTACAATTGCAAGAATGTTCTGAATAGTCATATTTTCCATGCATTTATTGTATCAATAAAAAAAAAGATTTCATTAATGTCAAATTACACATAGTAATCTAAAAGAAAAAGGAATGAATTTTCTTTGAATTTGTTCTAACTTGCTGCAGTCTTTATAGCGTCACACTGATGTTTAAACCTGCAGTTTCATTTGAGCAGTGATTCATTGTTAAAGCTTTCAGTGAAGTCAGCCCCTGTGACAGTAAATTCAGATCATTCCATGAGCAGACTGCTGCTGCTAGTTGCACTGTAAATTGTGATCTTTAAAAGCATCCCCTATCTAATGCATCTATACATTGCACACATACGCAATGTTTGTGAAGGACTAGTTGTGTTGAAAATATTGTGTGTTAGCAGGAGCTTCCTGCATACTGAGCTCAACACAATCCAGCTGCAGCCGCCTTAAGGAGTCCCAGACTGACAGTGTCATCAGAGTATTCTGAAATGATCACTGAAGATCTAGATTTGTTTGGATCATCGACATAAAGACTATTAAATATAGCTACAATATTCAAAACTGCTTTGGGCTATTCTCATATGAAAATGATTTATAAATTATATTATTATTTGCCACGATCTGACTTTTGACAAAGATACTTCATCTCGTCAAGTTTCTATTTTTTTTTCTTTTTTTGCCTGGGGCTCCCAGTGTCTTGAAACTTCCCTACTCTGGGGACACATTTGACAGCTCTGAGCTTTTATTTTTAGCTTTAAGTGTGTGTGTTGTGGTTTTACACACACATGCATTTTTCTATATTTCATTTAAACTTTTTTTTTCATTTACGCTTGACATTATGCTGTCAACAAGCAAATCATGAATACTTTATTCAGAGGTGTTGAATATGATGTTGTGTTGCATCTCAGCTAACAATGATGACCCAGGAATTCCGGGGTTAAGGGGAAAATGGTGCAAACCTCCCCAGACAGAAGAGGATTTTTGCGTTAGTTTGCATCAAAACAAAGAGCAGCTGCCTGGGCCGTCCAATTACAAAGGTCTGTCTTCTTCAGGAAGCAGACACTGGATGAGGAACTGATGCTGTATTTACATTTTTATTTGTTTGACTAAGCAAGGTAGTCTCTTGCCTTGTTGACCTTTTCTGATTAGAAGACTGCATATGGTTACATGTTTCTATCAATTTAAAATATGTTGGTAATTATTATGGATAAAAACCGAATAAATTAAAACAAACTTAAGTCGCTAAGAGGCTGAGATTGGGCCTTGTACTTGATTCTGACTCGCTTGCAGAAAAAGCTTCGAAACGAAAGTATGGTGGAAAAAAACCCTAACCCAAAAAAAGTTGACCTAATACAGCTTCAGAAACCTTATACGGGTGCGTTTCTTACATTTTTGCTATTTAACGCAGTCAACAAAAAAGCCCACCACCACACCAGTGAGCAGGTGCCTAAATCACTTATGAATATCACCGCCCATAAGCATGTGACCCAGTTTCAAAGACTAATCACCAATCAAAATAGAAACCATAAACAATATCCCCAATAGTGGCAAATGTTACTGAAAATATAAAACAAAACCTGAACATAATTTATATAAGAAATCATTTTCTATATATTTCAATTATAGCTCCTGATTTTGCATTTTTATTTTGGTCGGCAAACCAAACCTTATAAAAGTAGTTTTGGATGCTAACTCCACCAACATTATGGAGGACCAAATGTGTCATGTAAATATTGATTATCAATTAGTTACTTTCAATGCAACAATTATATGCATTAATCGATGTGTGTGTGTGCTTGTGTGTCACTCACTCAGTATCTCAGATGGTGATTGAGGAGGTGAGTGTTCTGCAGACCCAGCTGGAGATTGAGAAGTCCTGTCGGGAAAATGCAGAAGCCCTAGCCACAAAGGTTAGAATCAGACACGCATTCTCTCTCTCAATAACCAAATATTATAATCACCAATGCAACAACACGAATAACAATAATAATAAATATGCACATATATATACTTTTGATTGTGAAACTTCTTGCTGTCTTTGAACCGTAGCTCAACTGTGAGAACAGGAAATTGAAGTACCTGAGCCTGTCGTCTCGACCGTGTCTGGACGAGCTGCTTCCAAGCATCTCTGACTGCATCGCACTGGAAAATGATGTGGATCCAGACACTACAGATGGCAGCCCTGATAACTTTACACAGTATCAACAGCAAGTTAAAGGTACACCACATTAAACTTCACACACAACAGCCTTGACTTTCTTTAAACACCACCATGAGTGGTCATATTATTTCCGGCTGCGTGGTGACTTCTTTCAAGTGTCCCTCATTGTGTGATATATCTGCAAATATACAATTCACTTCCATGTGCCTCCGTCTGTTTCTTCTCAGAATTGAGGGAGACGGTGAACAGCTTGTTGGAGGAGAAGAAGAGCTTTGTGTGTCAGATTCATGACCAGCAGAGACGGCTAGAAGAGCTGACCACACAGGTGAGTAGGGAGCTATTTGGACATTGACCAGCATGACCCTGTGTGGCTTATAGAAAGCGTAAACAACCAGAAATAACTACATTTCATACACTAATATATGCAGAAAAGTGTTATAAAGGCAATTCATATGTTTCCTCCACATGTAGTCAGGGAAAGATCAAGCAGAGATGAAAAATCTTCGGGATGATGTTGAGCAGCAAATGAAAACCATCAAGAGATTCAACAGAGGTAAGCGTAAGCCTCAACTTGTTCAGTCAACTCTTTTTAAGACTTGTCATTACTCAAAGCATTACCCAAAGCATGCCATCCTCATGATGTGTTAATCCAGTATTGATAAATATGTCTACAATTCTGCCCACCAGTCAAATTCATGTTGAATAATATTACTTGTGTTACTTTGCACATGAATGTTAGATCTTGAATATATATCCAACGATGGTCAATCAATTCAAATGGATGTATATTATTTGCAGCAAATTACATTTAAATGTAGTATCCTTACATTTAGACTTGACAGCATGTTACCATTAACTGCACACCTTTAAACATGATAATATTGTAATGAAAAAAGTTAGCTGGATTGTCCTTGCTAACATGCATGTCAACACGCTCACTGTACTGACAAACCTTGAGAAGTTTCCTAATGTACAAATGAAGATGTTAATTGAAATCAGTGCAACTCTTTTTTAGTTTTGCTAATGTACTATATCTACCTGTCTCGGTAGTCTCCATGATGGCAACTCAGGAGTACGATGGGATGAAGGAGCACCTGGACTTGGAGCAGAGCCTAAGAGTCAAAGCTGAGACGTATGCACATGAGGTAACCATACTGGTACACAGTATAAAACTGAGAACTTTTGTTAGCTCACTGATATGATATACAGAAATTCAACAAAACGACATTAGCTAATATGCGAATATGAGTGCAGTTTTTTATTAGCCAGGTATTTTATGAAGTAAGGAGTAGACCTACTCTCCTCAGCTCATCGCTAGAAGGTTAGCAGAGGTTTAGAAAAATATATATATATGTATTTGTTTGTATTTAGTTTTAGCTATAGATAAGTGAAAATAGCATTGTCTGGATTAAAAGTTACACCAAAACACCTAGTCTGTCTTTTGGAAGGTATGAAAAACTGAGATTTAAAACAAAATTGGCCCAATGTGATTTGAGTGGTGCTTTTCATTTAGTTACAGTGAAGAATTGCACATAGGCCAATTTAACTAATTTTGTAATTTGGTGATCATGTGCAAATCATATTAGAGGAACCATCAATCTTCACATTATTCCTAATTTGCTGCTCATTTTCGATGCTGAATATCTGGAGCCGTGTGATGCTGCTCTCTGCTGATCAGTGATAAACAGTGACATGGTGATCGTTGTGTGTCGTAATAACTTAGTCCCCCAATTAATGAAATGTCCTGAATCTGCTGTTTACTGACCTGTACATTTACGAGCCTCCTGGATACAAATAGACTGTGTGTAAAATACAAATTAGAACATTGAAGATTAGAGGAATTCATCTCTCTCCTCCTTCCACCATGTCCCAACTATCTACTCTCCTCCACCCTTGCCTCCTCCTCCTCGTCTTTCTACTGCAGATGCTGGTGAAGCAGAAGGAGGCCAACAGGCAGAGTATGCTGCTGATGCAGAGTGCTGAGCCCAGTGTTCAGCTGCTGAAAGCTCTGGAAGATGTTGCTGCTGCCACCAAAACCCTGGAGGAGGAGCGTCTGCAGCATCAGCACAAGGTAAACCATGACAACTTTCATGAACATTCAAACAGAAGCTGAAACTGTAAAGCAGCACAGAGCTGTGGATTCACAGGGCTAAATAATTATACCTAATACAAAATTCTCAAACAGAATATCCCCCCAAAAAAATGGAGTTATAATAAACAGGCCAAAACTAATTAGAAATGACTATTGGTTGCATTTCAACTGATCAAATTAAAGATAAAACCATGGTAAGGATTTAACACGATTACTCTCTGGCTGCATTCTTGCACATGCCCTCTGTCTGCAATGCACTATTTTTAATTGACATTTTCATCAATCATTTAAATCACATAGTTGTAAACAGTAGACCTGAATTAGCCTGAATGACTGATTGATTGACTGACAGCTATTATTTAAAATCCGAAGGTGTGTTCAGATATTGGAATCAAAAAATGTAAAATTCACTCGAAAACTAAACAAGAGTGTCCCCCTGCTACTTTTTAGCTGCACACATTATAAGGAGATCAACATACTTCATCTTTTGTATTCTTGGGTCATGAGTTATGTTCAAGAAAATGAATTTTGATCAAAGACAGAAATACAGGAAATAATATATAAATACTGAAATAAAATTCTGCTCTCTGCTTTAACACTTCACCATAAGGCATTAAATAAAAACAACTGGGGCAAGAGGAGAAAACTGGCCATACAGATGATAATGTTTCTGCAGATATTAAGTCAAAAGTTAAGCTGGGTTTTTTGTAAGTATTTATTTATGCTTATCAGTGTTTTTTAGGTATTATGAATGGGATTCCCTGGTAGTTAAACTTTTTGAGTCACTCTGGCATTAATAGTATATGAGATATATTCAGGGCCCCATACACTGATCAGCCACAACATTAAACAGTTAACTATCTTTGATTGTTTTGACAAATGTATTTTTGACTCAAAGCCATCGAAAAGAAAAATATTTAAAATTGAAATGATGAGAAGATCATGTTTTTCTCCACATTAGAAAAACTAAGAAACATTTTATTTCTGATAATATACAGAATGCCTTCAGTTGTTTATCCATGTTGTGAACCTAGCTTGTCCATTTTCGGGTGTAGGTGCAGAGTTTGGAAGCCCAGCTGGAACAAAGCTGTGTGAAAGAGCAGCTGGGGGTTCTGCAGAAGCAGCTGGAGCTTCTAGAAGTGGAGAAGAAGGAGGTGGAGGAACAACTGGAGCGGTCAGAGAGGAAGAACCAAGAGCTAGAGAACAGAGGTAGGTGGAGAAAGAGACATACATTCATACACACACACAACGTGGGAAGACTAGGGAACAAACACACACAAAAAAGCACAATTGAGCATATTCATTAGCAAAGGAGATAGGTATGCAGGACACAGCACACAATACAATAGAAAATGCTCTCTCTGATTGGCTAGAGGACGTCCACTTACGAATAGGTTAAGTGGCTAAGAGCCACTTTAAAGCATAGCAGAGGGTTTGAACAAATCCTGTTGTTTCCCAACCTTGATTAAAACATTGACTTTTTACACGTTTACTGTTTTGATACTGGCACATACATTTTCATCCTATAGGGCCAGATGCGGTTTGATCCAGTAGCGTTATTTGATAGATGTGCAACAAAAATATCTCACTGAACTCTGCAAACAAATTGCTTATTGTAAAAACTCACTACGATGAGATATACGATAAGAATATTATTTTGCTTTGTTACAGCAGAAACATTAGTAGAAAAAGTCAAAAGTAAATCATCGGTAAAAAAGTATATTAATTAGAAGACATGTAATAGAAATGTTAAGTCATTTAGGAATGGCAATATATAATGTAATATATAAATATAAACAAAATAGCACTCACAAAAACTCCTGCTATGATAAAAATAACTCATGTTTGAAAGAAATAAA
Organism: Colistium nudipinnis; assembly: GCA_016785305.1. NCBI lineage: Eukaryota > Metazoa > Chordata > Actinopteri > Pleuronectiformes > Rhombosoleidae > Colistium > Colistium nudipinnis. The sequence goes on from JAFBJU010000069.1 coordinate 673,181, forward strand.
AAGAATTTCCCCCAAACCTTTTATTGTACATTTTTGTTTCCAATGATACCACACATGGTAGTCAAACCGAGGATAGAAATATTTCTATCCTCTTTTCACCTCAAATCATACTTCATGTGTTGAACAGGGTCACTGGCTTCCTCTCCTTCCTCTGTGCACTCGAAAATTAGTATTTGTTTTTTTATTTCTCCTTGACACACATTGTCTGGAGGAAATCTGTCTGTCCCAGAGACTGTTACAAAGGACAATTAAATAAGATGAACAGATTCATGCTCTTAACTGGAGATGCTGTGTTGGGTAAAAGGCATCACTCTGTCATGAAACATTTGTTTCACCAGAGCTCTCACAGCAGAGAAAAAAACATGTGAGATAGCATGGTACCTGATGCATCTGCTGTACCATTAGTACAGCCATGAGTAACAGGGTTAGCAGCAGTAGTGTTGTGGTTCCTATTGTTTTCTTTCCTCTTCACAGCCCAAGAGCTTCAGGAGAACCAGAAAAAGATCACCATGACGACCATCACAGCCCCCCCATCCCCTGAACTTGGGATGGCCCCACATCCTGCTCCTCCCCCACAGCCACCACCTCCCCCGCCTCCTCCACCTCCTCCTCCACCCCCACCTCCCCAATCGAGATGCAATCCCCTCAGGTGAGGATGTGTGCAAACGCGCTCTGTACCGACAACATGTAATTTTTGTGTACTCACTGCACTCCAATGAAACCAGTGTCAAACAAACTCTGTAAACATTAGGGCCTATCAAGAGCGATTCTAGGTAGGCAGCTGGACTGGTTGAAGATTTTTCTTGAAGACGTTTCACCTCTCATCCGAGAGGCTTCTTCAGTTCTAAGTTGCTGGAAAATGTCCAAGTATATTTCCTCTGTGAGATGAATAGCTAATCAGAGGATGAATACCTAATTAGAGGACCATTGTATTAAACTGGCCATCTGGCCCAGATTCAGGTTTTGGGTTTTGCCTGAGTCTGTGTGTAAATGAGGGTCGTTAGCTTCACCTGAGAGTTCCTTCGGAATTTTTGCTTGATGACCAATAACAGACTCATTGTCTGATGAAAATCGGAGGAAAATTGTCATTGATTGTCCCTGTTTCTCTTTTAGCTCTCTGATCGCCATCATGAGGAAGTCATCCAAAGGCTCAAAAGTCTCTGTGAAGGCAGAGCAGCCTACTGGTGAGTTTCATTACACTTTTTTTATATTTACAGTTTGTTTCATTACATACATTTCCATTACATAAACATAAACATTAATTATATAGCATATTCAAAGTTTAAGCAGAAAGTGTTCTCCAAGTGAAATGACTTATTAATATTCATTTTGATTGAAAACCTGAACACGAGAGCATATATTTTTCATGCTCTCCAGATTCTGAGGGGGCAGACAATGTGAAAGTGAAGGCAGTCAATGAGATGATGGAGAGGATCAAGCATGGTGTGGTCCTGCGACCCATCAAGAGCCAGGACAGCAAGGTGAGGACCAGAAAGGCAGATGGAGAGGATTCAAAGACGAATATGGTTTTAATTTTCTGTAGTGGTTTCCATTGATCTGTATTTTTATATTAGATATATCTGATCCTGAAAAAATAGGATTCATTGGAAAGAAAACATTTTTTATTTGCCACTGAACTAGTATCGTCTTACAAGTAAGGCCATGGGATATGTCTGTTACAGCTTTGGTAAGTGTAGTGGACATTTACTGGAGATTATTTTGAGACACATTGATCCAAAGGTCAAGAGTGAACCTTTATTTCCAAAATCAGAAACTGTGTCATAGTCACCCTTTTTAGAAAGTTAACACATTTATGTTCTTCCCAGTACATACTGCAATGATATTTTAATTTAATTAAAGTTCCTTATCCCTTATTAAAATGAATCTGGCATCTTTTCAGAATAACATTTCCAGTGGATCTTTTGCTTTTTTTCTGATTTATTTATTTATTCTCATTTCCCTACATTCAAAAATCATACAAGGTCAAAGGTCAAAGCTCCCATCACTGTCAGGAGATGACAGTGATTCCTTGATAGCTCCATCAGCATGTGTTGCTGCAAATGTCCTCTTTCTGTAAACAGCAGGACGTGTGATGGCATCATATTTCATGGCATCTGAATTCACTCTGCCTGATTGCTCTCTTGTCTTTCCTCTCTCTCTCCCTCCTCTTTTGTGCTGCCACAGAGAACCGCAGTAAAAGTGAGTATATTGACATTTGCATCAATCGTGTGATGGGATGCCATGGTCACTCCCCAGGGAAGAGGCATTTCCCTCCCCCTGACCCCAAACAGAACACACACATGCACACACACACACACACACACACACACACACACACACACACCTTTTAACATACCTTCTGGACCGAGCTCTGAGGCTGCTGGAGGCTGCTCTCTGAGGGAAGACTTATTAATTGCCAGGTCCTGCTGCACCAGTAGAAGTCAGTAGTGTCAGTGAGCAGGGAAAGTATTTTTTTTCTTTAGATGCAGCATTGTGATCAAAGTTTGAAATGAAAACCCCGTGGTTGGTAAATGTATTTTCAAGAGAGTTTTGGTGACACTGATAAAGCTACACCATGTTTGTATTATTTGGTTTCAAGAAAACAATAATTAAATAATTTGTATTTTTTATTTCCAGCAGCCTCCACTGTGTGAGGAGAGACAACAAGAGAGTGCCATGGAAGAACTGAAAGGCATTCTGGTAAAATTGACTCATTACAGTCTCATAGATTTAGCTGTGAAATCCAGATTCTAGTGTCTTTTAATTTTAAAATTTACTTCAGTGTCACTAATTCTGACATTTTTTAAAGTAAACTTGTAATGGATGTTTAATACAGTGGAATTAATTCTTCCTGTGGAATAGATTATTCTGTCCGCAAGTCATATTCCTTCAATACACAATTGATTATGAAAACATATATAAAGTGGAAATGAAATAGATGTTAATTGATTTACTTAATTTATTAAGTTGTGGTGATTATTATGTTCAAATAATTTGTGAAATAATAAACTCCCTGCAGGAGACAGTGAAGAAGAGCCCCAGCCGAGGCTCGCAGGAGTCGGGGCCATCGCCGCCAGGGAAGAAGGACAGCGAACTTGAGGTCATCCTGAGACGTAGGCGCAACAAGGCGGGAGAAGCTGGCTCTGGAGGTAAATACATCTGAGATGGATTATGTTTATGTTTCAGCGTTCGCCTGCCTCATTGGTTGTTCTTGTATGTAAATCATTTCATGTGTAATTTTCTTGCGAAACATCATTTCTGTTTATTTACATTATAAATTATCAACATTTTTCCTCAGTTCACACATCCTTCACTCAGGGCTTAAATGAAATGTTTCCTGCAGCTTTTCACTTTAGGTGTGTTTTCAACATTTATTATCACACAGTAATCTTGACCTTTTTATGACCTTAAATGCATCCCTTTTTTATTTGCTAAGAAAGTATTTCCATGATTCATAAATACCGCAAAATAATATACAGGAAGAGAAATACGGCAAATTTGACCATGATAGAGGCGAGAGAAACTGTGAGTTAGAGGCAGTAAATTCAGAGATCCATTCCGCTCTATCTCTGAGGTTCATGTCAGGTTGCGCTCCTCAGTATAATGATGTTTCTATAACATGTTTTAATTGACAGCAGAAGTTTGTGTCCTTATGTGCCTGCAATCAAATCAAATAACCAAAAGTAAAACCTCACAAACCTGTGTGTCCAGAAGCTGGGTGCTGCTTGTTGCAATTAACAAATACTGAACAATGAGGTCAGATAACTACAGGTATGGATTTATCTGGTTTTCCATTATTGATTGACCTTGTCTGGCAAAATTAACCACAGCTGCTTGATTTAAAGATTTCAAAAAGTTTTTTGACTCCAGACATGATTGACATTTGTCAAACCGACAAACAGACAGAATATATAAATAAAAGACAGTTTGAGTTGTGTGGAAGAGACTTAAAATACTTAGCTAACTTAGGTTGTAAGGATATTTAAAAGCAAATATAAATATAACAAAAATAGATAGGTCAGAAATGCACTCTGAGTGTCAGAGTAAACTATCAAAAATAATAAAATAAAACGAAATATGTAAAGTCTTTCATGTATTTGAGCACTTTTTACTTACAAAGAATGAACATGTTTTACTTAAAACCTAAACTAAGATGATATGACTTTCAGTGTTAAACTGTTCAGGAGATGTGTTACACTGTTGAACGAAAACACTAAAATGTCCTTTAAAAATGCTGATGGTGATGTGATTTTTGAAGGTCTGTACACTAGCATGTGTCCCTCACATCTGGAGAACATGACCTTTCTTTGTGGCATCGCAATGCTTTATTTATGATATGTTGTTGTGACACACAATAATAATATTATTTATTTTATAACAATATCACAGCTTCTCTAATTTGGATGCTGAACATTTTTGATAACATTTTGATTAATTCTTCAGATTTAATATTAAAATCCAGCCCTTTTTTAATGTTTACCTTTATCACCTACTTTACATTATCACCTACCATGTGCATGTTGAGGTTATATCGTTAGAGACTCCGAGACTCTCTGGATGCTGTGGGCTCAAATCTGGCCTCAGATCAAATATTTATGACTTGTTAACAATCAACTTAGATAAGATAGGTAATTGAAAATGAAGATGGACTTTTTCTCCTACTTCAGATGAAAGCCAGATGAGCCACGTGTCCTCCTACGACAGTCTGAACGGACGCCGCACCAGCAGCGACTCAGGCAAAGATCCAGAAGGACCGGGAGTGCTGAGCATACCCATTGACCCGATGGCACCCAGGGTCATCCTGGAGAGGCGGGGGTCCGGACCAGGACCAGTTGTTGCCAGGAGGAAGAGCTCTGAATCATGCAAAGGGTCTAGAGTGGGCTCCTGGCAGGAGAGAAGGTCCTGCAGCTCCCTGTCTGAGAGGGAAACGCCCGGGTCTGTGGTCAGCAATGGTGGCATTGACAGGTGGCACATCACTGCATCACAAACATGACCTAAAATGAAATATATACTGTATATACATATGCCCAATTAAATTATTGGGTTGCAGGCTACATCTAACTCTAACACAAGCACACAATTAAATCAAAATTCAATGCACATAAAAATGGTAATAAAGTGGAACCCAACCTCACCTTTACCTTGTGATTGAATCAATTTTTTTTAATAGTCGACTCATTCATATATAAGTAAGAATAACTTCAGAGAAACATCTACATGGCCAACAAATCAGGTTTTCTATTATTACTCAATGTATGTTAGTTCACCTTATTTTGTATTTTAATTCTGTTGTAACATGTAATGCACATAATCAATATTTGGTTTGATTATTCACTTTGTTTTTGTTTTTTGCATCCACAGTGTCAGAGAAGATGTTAACGTGATGGAGAAGTGTGTCCAGTCTAACGGAGTTGACCACAGCCATCCTGCTGCGGATGCACACGCCACCATCTACGCTGGCCCGCTCGATGGCAGCGCAGACGTTGAATGCTAAGGTTGTCTTACAGGGTTTTCTTCCTGGAATCGATATGACTGATGTCATTGATACTTACTCTCAGATCAGATGATTTCAGGTGCAATCACATCTAAAACTTTGTTTGCTCGGTCAGAAACGTAAAGAAAAGTAAACTGTTTAAACTTTTGTTTAGAGTTTAAACCTCATGGTGAACAAGCAAATTCATATGGCGCTTTCTGAACGCGTTTGGTGTCAACATACCCTGACATGTCCAGCTATTGTAGAAACGTCCAGAAAAGCCAACTTTTCATTAATTAAGACTTAATACAATTTTCAGAGTTTTTTTGTCCAAACCAGCTGGAACATAAGATCCATTAGCTATACTGTTGCAGAGGAGGCTGGAAGCAATCCCAGGTCACTTAAAGTGAGCAACGCTCACAAAAGGACCCTCATGTACCTCATTACACTAAATCATTTTGACACTAAACCAGGTTTTCTCCAAACATGTATCTCTGATAACATTACAGTTATTTCTGATGAATCATGTGGATACATAAAAATGTTTTTATTTTGACTGTAGAATAATTTCTGCTTAATTTTACAGTTCAATAAAGTTGCATGGGAAAAAGAAACAAAAAAAACTACCAACTGAACACAAAAACCTTTCATCGGTATGGAGCTTTCTACAATGGCTTATAATGTGTGTTGTCCAGTAACCTGGAGCATTTATATGCTGTATATCAGTTGTTTTCTTTGAATAATCTTTGGATTATAGACGATGGACTGACGGAACTGTACTAGGGAAGCTGCACTTTTTTATGCACAGAGCCTTTGTTTTCTTCAACCTGTAAACGTGTACAATGACTGCAACGCTTTAAGTTGTTTTTTTTTCTATTTGATGCACAAAGGATATGTTTAGTGTCACATTGTGTCATCGGGAGGAATGTGCTGTACTGGACTGTTATGAATCCAGCCTTCTGACTTCTTCAGCTTTTCTTCCACCTTCTTGCAAGGGCTGCCCAGTTTGTTTATGTATAATCATATTACAGTTCCACACATCTCCTTCTGCCACTATGACATATATTCTTATTGGGGTTGAGAACGCTTACATGACTTCCACCCACTAACTGGAGTGTTCGGAATAAATGATTCCAGGATTCTTAGAGCCAATCCAGTGCTGGAGCTAAATCAAATTTCTTATTTTCCCTATAGAGTGTTATTTATATCATCCTCAGGGAAGCAGGTTTTTACTTGGTAAATTTAGGTAAATAATTATTTGGACTCACACTATGGGGATATTGAATCTTGAAAATACAAACACCAAACTTCTTTGCAAACTAGCCAGTAGTTATTGCATCATTTTCCACTTGAATTAAATCAGTAATCATGGTTAGATCAGTTAGTGGTCTCAGCCCTAATAAGACTGACGCATTACAACTCCACTTATTTTATATTTTTCTCTAATCGCATAGGCTATGAGACATGGCTCATAATAAGTGTATAGGGTTTTAGAGGAAGATAATGATTGCAAATCCAGTAGGTGGGTTTCCATCAAACTTTTTATGCACATTTGTGTTTATAAGAAATCTCCAGCTCCACTCTGTCTCGTCATTATCTCTGAATTTCGCTCTCCCATCAGCCCATCCATGTGCACAGCATCCACCATCTCCTCATCTGCCACATCCTCTATTCACTCAGCATAATGTCCCAGAAACAGAATTTGTTCATACAATAACATATATGAATCATGTGATCAGGTGAAACAGGCCTTAGATTGAAACATGAAACAGAAATGTCTAATTATCATGAAGTTCTCTGAATGTTTAATTTTTCACAATTTGTCATCTTACTGACCATGATCCACATGTAAATGGAAACCCACCTAGTAGCACAGTTCTAATGTTATTATAGCTAACAGAAATGTTCTCAGGCTCCATGGGACATACATTTTGACAAGAAAACTTGTGAGAAACAAACAGAGTCATTGCCTTCAAGATGTGAAATAATTGAGGATAAGTTTGGTAATTTTTTGAGAAATCTGGTGCTTGTGTGCCTACCTCTACCTCTCCGCAGACACCTGATTTACACTACTACTGCAACAACATGTTGTGTTATAAGCAGAGAGCCCGGAGAGTTCTTCCACATGCCCTCCTCCACTAATTCAGCACTGAGTCTTGTATGCACACATTCTGTTAAGCACTCATTATTTCAATAATTGGTCAAGACGCTCACCTTCACATTTCACCATTAGTTTTAAACTTTCAATTTGCAGGGCCTGCTGTCCATGTATGTATGTATGTATGTATGTATGTATGTATGTATGTATGTATGTATGTATGTATGTATGTATGTATGTATGTATGTATGTATGTATGTATGTATGTATGTATGTATGTATGTATGTATGTCTATAGATATATATCTATATATCTATAGATATAGATATATATATATATCTATATATATATATAGATATATATATAGTATATATAAAGTAACAGCAGGCCATATACCCATGTCTTAGGAAATATATATATATTGACACATGATGCAATATGAAGAATAATTCAGAAGAGTATGCAATTACATGAGGCACATTTGTATTACACTCTTTGTCAATATTTGTTAAAACGAAAAATCACATTTACCGCTGCATTTTGTTCTTTGTTTTAGTTGTGTGTTATTCTAATGCAAAGGACCAGATGTTAAGGAGTTAATGAACCATTAGGCTGCACATACAAAAAAAAAAACATCAGAGCTATTAAGCCGACTTAGGCCTGAATATTATGCATATCCGGGCTTTGCAAAGGCCTTAATATGGCTTGATCATGTTGCTGGTATTTACATTGATTGCGTAGTTGTCAACCTATTGGAATTTATGGTATCTGACAGGATTTGGGTGTCTACAGATATTGTGTGTGTTGGGATGTAAATGGAGTTTTAAAAGTTTTTTAAAATATGGATGTTCATTTTCGCATCACTTGAAATAAATTACAATTCAAAGGAAAACAAGCAGTGTTTGACTTACTTGAAAATAATTTACAAACAGCATACATTTTTCTGCAAAACACAACATGCCATGAATAAAGCATTACAAACATGGGTTGTGTTACAATCAAAATCCGCTTTCAATTCAGTCAATCAATTCAATAATTTAGAATCACAAACATAAAATAAAGCAAATCGTAGAAGCAGAGCTGTATTTTTATTTTGTGAAACAAAATTAGGAATGTGAGTTTTTGTTGGTCCATTTGTAAAATCTGTATTCATCCTAAGCACAAGGGGGCGCTTTGCTGAAACACCGCTATTTTGTCAAGCGCAGACGAACTCTTGCGCAACTTTCAAAATGGCGTCGCAGTACTACCAGGAGATGCAAGATAGCTTCAAAAATAACAACAAAAGCCGAGAGTTCCCCGCTCACACCGCAAAAGTCCACTCCGTAGCGTGGAGTTGCGACGGCAGGAGACTTGCCTCTGGCTCTTTTGACAAAACAGCCAGCGTTTTTGTCCTCGAGAAAGATCGTCTGGTGAGTCGCGGGGTCGCTCTCCACTAGCATGCTAGCTTTGGCCGTGCTTCGGTGAATGAATGGGTGGATGTGCAGCGTTGGAGTTTTGCTGTAGGGTAGTAAATTCACAACAAATAAACCTCATTGTTCCGCAGGACGGATTATATATGTCAGTGTAAAATCTTCCGTTTCACACTGCAAACATACCGTTTAATAAATCAACGCTGATTGTATACACTGGCATGAAAAACATAAATGCCAGGTCCGCCATGTTAAGCATTTACGAGATGCCAACATGAAATCTAAATTCTAGCGCCTCCTCGCCTCAAATTAGCCTTTCCCCTCGTTTTACATACTACTATACATGTATAGTGTTTACAATTGATATTCTAACCAGCTGGTGTGTTGCTCCGTTTTCGAGTGAATGTGCTATCATTGTGCTAAAATGGGTTGAATAGAATTGACTTATCTACCGATGACTGTGGACACATTTAAAAACATAAATTTCACATAGAAGGAAATGCTACAATCTTTTCCATGTTGGGTTATGTGGTCAGTGTAATCCAATGTAAACATCATGTTGATGATACATAGGTGCCAACTAGTTCTTCCATGTTTAAGGCTGATGGACACCTGTTTAACCTTTCTTGGTCTCTATCCTCAGGTGAAAGAGAATAACTACAGAGGTCATGGCGACAGCGTCGATCAGCTCTGCTGGCATCCAACCAACCCAGATCTGTTCGTCACTGCATCTGGGGACAAGACCATTCGGATATGGGATGTCCGTACTACCAAATGCATTGCTACTGTCAACACGAAAGGTGGGTCTAGTAATCATGTTGTGGCTATGGTTCGATCCACAGTATCTTTGAAAAGCAAATTAAATGTGTGTATTTTCTATTAGAAAACATAGCAATTTAAAACAAACTACCATTACATAGCTATAAGCTACATATACACAATATCAACAGTTTGTGTTGTAGAAGTTATGAATGCAAATTTGCGTCGTGAAGCTTAACAACAGGATGCACAATACTAGATTTTCTTTCAAAACAGACTGCGGTAGCCCCTCCTACGACTCACATAACCGACAAGACACACTTCCTTCCTGCAGTTCTCTTTTCCACCATCTTGGTGAAAAAAAAAAATGTAGTGTTTAGTTTAGAGTTTATTCCCTGCAAAATGTTTGTCAATCAATTCAGGTAATTGTTAAACTATGATTTTAGGGCACAACAAAACGCTTGTTTGGGAAATTGAAAGATTTAATACAACTAAGCAAAATCAGTAAGAGATGTGCATCGGGGGATTTTTCAGGTCAGAGGCTGATGAAGCAGTTAATTATTAATTATTGGATTAGAAAGGTGATCAATAAACAATAACACCCTATTTCAGATTTTAGTAAATGAGAAAACTTATGAATCCTTAATCTACCTTTTACTTTGAAAGAGACCTTTGTTGATATCTTCAATGATTTTTAGGAGAAAACATCAACATCTGTTGGAGTCCCGATGGTCAGACTATTGCTGTTGGGAACAAAGATGATGTGGTGACCTTCATCGATGCAAAGACTCATCGCTCCAGGGCAGAGGAACAGTTTAAGTTTGAGGTGAATGAGATCTCTTGGAACAACAACAATGACATGTTCTTCCTCACAAATGGAAATGGATGCATCAATATTCTGAGGTAAGAACCAAACAGAATGTGTATTTGGCACCTACAAATCTTGCATAGAAATTCATATTCATGTGAAGCTGTGTCTTGCATGTATCTACTGACATTGTGATGTTAGCTACTAGTGTTATACTAGCTCAGATCAGTTGTGCTCTCGCCTTGTTTACAGCAGCAGGTGTAAAACAAAGTATCTGATTGGATCAACTGAGCTGACACTGATTAAACTGATCTTAAGGATCGATCGACCCCAACTAGTGTTGTTGGCATTTCAAATTAATATCAAAGGCAGTTTGATTTATAGACGAAGGTCTATAGAAAAAGATTGACATTGCACCTGCATTTATTTTTCACTTTTCACATCACTGTCATCAGGGTCATTTCTTAAGATTCTGTAGGATATAAAGCCTGTTAGATTGATGGAAAAAAGCCACATTTCTCTCAAGTTGTTCATAATCCTCCTGGTTTGTTCAGGATGAAAAATAAAGGCAGACTAACATACTGCCGGGTGTTTGGTGTGTGGCACCTTTTCCTTCAAGTGAGTAAATGGGGGATTTAAGGTAAAAAAATTACTGATGAACGTCTCACAGTCACCTTTTTCAATTTTCCATCGTCATTCCCATATGATGTTCTCTATGACCGATATTGAGTCTCATCTGAGGGAATTCAGTCCCTTTGTGAAATTGTAGGACCAGTTGCTAGAGTTATGTCCTCACTGTTCAACATACAATCTTGCTTGAGGCTATTATCCCTAGACCCTTTATATACAGCGAGAGTGAGTAAGAAAACTGTGAGTGGTACAGTAGTACCCACTCTCTCTTTCAACCCAACCGTTTGTGGCAGGTGACCAACAACTCTCGAGTCTGGTTCTGCCAGAGGTTTCTTCCCATTACTATAAAGTACCTTAACATAATGTACATTATGATTTGGCACTATGTACATAATATTGAACTAAATTATTCCTGATGAACTGCTTAATATCTTTGACATGTCACATTTATATATGTACTTTTTGTTTTGTTAAGTGTGTTTTTTTTTTGTTCTTGTTTTAACTATAAGTCTGTTTTCTGTCCACATGTCTGTATTCCATCCATTGTTGCAGGTTTTTTCCAATTGCGTTAAAGCTGACATGATTATCATTACCACAATAGCAGAATACACCCATTTTATGCATGCAAACACAGGCCCAAATACTCTTAGTCAACTCCAACTCAGCAGACCAAACTTTAACCACATTCATTGTACTGTTTAACTATGAGTCTGGCAGCCAGGGTTTGTTAATTGTGACTTAATTTGTTATTCCAGATTTTACCTTGCTCTGTAGCACACGCTGGCCTCAGATCTCAAGATTCTGTTAAAGATCATAGTTGCTGGTGTCATATCTCATTCAAGTGACCGGCTGTGTTTGTCAGAGCTAAAATAAACTCTTTGTTTGTCTGCAGTTATCCAGAGCTGAAGCCAATTCAGTCCATCAACGCTCATCCGTCCAACTGCATCTGTATCAAGTTTGACCCCATGGGAAAATACTTTGCTACAGGAAGCGCAGATGCCCTGGTCAGCCTGTGGGACGTGGAGGAGCTGGTGTGTGTCCGCTGCTTTTCCAGGTCAGTGTGTGTTTGGTTGTGTGTGGTATGCGCTTGATGTAAAATATCAATAAACACCCAGTAAGATCTTTTTCTATTGTTTTTTTGATGTATCAATAAATATGTTTTTCCTCATAACACAGTAATGACTTTAGTTATTATTTTATTTCAGGTTAGACTGGCCTGTGAGAACTTTGAGCTTCAGCCACGATGGCAAGATGCTGGCTTCGGCCTCCGAGGATCACTTCATTGACATTGCTGAGGTGGAAACAGGTCAGTGCAAACAGTGGCTTTTTTTATTCTGCTGTAAGTAAAGCTATAACCAGAGTTGGTTGGTGTATCAAAGTTAAAAAAAATCCTTGAATTAAAATGATCATGAATTGTGAGAACACTGTTAACACAGTAAATTGAAACAGACCAGAGTTTTTTGTCTTAATATGATCATCTGCTGGTCCTCTTTCTGCTGACTGGGCTAGAAACATAACTCACTAAAACACTAGGAAAATGTTTCTTGGAAATAAAATCTAGATTTTTTTTTGATGGCAGATTCAGCATTTCTGGTATTGAATACAGATATGTCCCTACCTTAACTGTCTTTTGTTTGTAGGAGAAAAACTGTGGGAGGTTCAATGTGATTCGCCAACCTTTACTGTTGCCTGGCACCCAAAGAGGCCGTTGCTGGCCTACGCGTGCGACGACAAGGACGGGAAGTATGACAACAACCGAGAGGCTGGAACTGTTAAACTGTTTGGTCTCCCCAACGACTCCTGAGACAGTTTGTAGCTTGTAAAATGAATATTTTCTTATGTTGTTATGAATATAAGAAAGCCTTATTTTGTAATAAAGCATCACAAGAAATTGATTGTGTGCAGATCAGAGGATGCTGTTGCCCCGTTCAACAAATCTAAAGCAACAGTAACCACTCTCAACCAGCAGGGGATGCCATGTTCTTACTTTTAACAGCTAGCGCCCTGTTTTTATTCCCATAAAAGCCCCAATTCATGTAATGTAATATATTGTTTTTCATGTAAAATAAGCTTCTTCTTTGATATTAAAATTTAAATCTTTGTATTTTTTGTCTGGTCACATTATTACTTGGTATGTAATGTCTTTTAAAATATTAGGATCATTTCAGATGTTCTATATGAATTCAGTTTAATCCTAACATAACAAATTAAACTCACCAGCTGATGCCAGACACAAGTTACATAACTTATTGTTATTAAATAATTAAAATTAACATATAATAAATGACCACAAATACACTAATCTAATAAAATCTTTGTACATACATAGCCCCACTGCTATTCATTTACACACATTTAAACGCTATGTGCAAAAGCTAAATATAATATATTGAAAAGTTATATTGGAAGGTTGTCAATCTGAAATTGTCAAGCAGGAACACGGTAGAGAGTTGGTCGGACAAATCTGTTTATGTGTAGAATAACAGGATAAAATTCTAAACAGATTTTTTTATTATAATAATCATGATTTTGTAGCCCACAAATGCTCATTTTACAGTCCATAGGCAACTTATGAGCATTTATAATAAACAAAGAATTGTAATTTACATTTTAATCAACATTAAAGACATGTTCTGTTCATCAATATTGTTAGGTCAATTAATTGTTTCAGCTCTAATGTTATTTTTGGTTTGGTTATTTTAATGCTCAGTATTAAAATTACTGGTATTACTGGTAATTACTAATAATTTTGATATTACTCTTGCCATACTTTTTACATTTTTAATAACAACAATATTTACCTATTCAATAAAGTGTAAGTGTTAGCACAAAGACACGCTGTGTTCTAACTACGTTTAGTGTGTATTTCCTCTTAATTTGCTTTGCATACAGAGACTAAAAAGTGACTCACTTGAGCATGTAGCCCTGATAAGGTTTCACATTGATCAATAATCTCATTCATTGGAGAGCAGCTTTTCCAAAGGTGATCTGCCTCGGTTTCATCAGTTGGAGCGTTCAGATGTGCTCAGACATGCTGATCAATCCATTTGGATTCTAATGCTTTCAGATAGGGTGTGTGTTTATTTGTGTGTGTTTGGAACAATGGCATTTGTGCATCACTAATGCGGTAGTTGTGTATTCATTTATTTGTGTGTGTGTGTGTGCGTGCTAGCGCGGTATGAAGGGCAGCTGTGCAGTGAGATAATCAGGCCCAATCATCCATTTGCTTCAGTCAAAAGGAATAAGTCTCTGGATCTGTTTAGGGGCACTTCCGCTGCTCTGGATAATTGCTTGTCTGAATTGACCAGAGGTTTCCTGATTGATTTTTTGGGGATTTGGTGATGAGAATCTTTGATGCTCAGTCACAATCTCTCACACTATGTTGTCCTGAAAACTGACTAAATGAATTATGTTAAAACATCAGGGTGATAAATATCTCGATCTACGTTTGTAGGTCTTTTGTCCAATCATTAGTACATATATATATGAAAATAATATAATGTATTTCCCTGTGGGGATACATACAAGTTTTATCTATCTATGTAATATAAATACAAAATAAAACATTGTTACACAGAGTAAATCCATCATATGTTTTAAATATTACTTACAATTGTGAGCTTATTTGTTTATTGGTTTCGATAGAAAGTAATTTCTCCACAGGCTAGAAGTTGGAACAATTCAGCTGCAGTAATTTCTGTCATGTTTTAAGAGCTGTATCATAATGCGTTTTTAAATGCATGTGGGTAGTGTTACAACATTTAAATGAATTGTGTTACATTAGTCGGTAAAGCCCGTCTGATTAAATAGATAATTGATTCCCATGTTAATGACTAAACAGATTTTATGAAAAAGAAACCTGACCTGCCTCGTCTAAATAACACACTCATAAAGATCATTTTCCCAAAGATTGAATTGCCGTCTCCAAATTAAAATGATTAACTCAGTTGAAGTGGGATCTAAAAAAAAAAATCTATAAATATTAAAACAACAGGAAAACTTAAATCCACATTTAAAGCCAGATTATTCACTTTCCTTGAAGAAAAAATAGCAATAAAGCTCAAAATGTTGCATGCAGAGGCAGGGTGTTTTACAATTTAGGTGCATTAAAAAACCCTGCATCAAAAGGACGTTTATGGGAATTACTGTATATGTTATTGGCATTGTATAAATGGGAGTGATATGCTAAAAAGTGCTAAATATAAAAGTGCTGTATGAATCGGTGAATAATCTTCCAAGCTGATGATGTCACAAATGCTAAAAGCTTTATTAATCAGATTGTTGTGTTACCAGTATTTTATGAATATTTTTTTATAGCTTGTCAAATGGATGATGGTTTCTCTATTTACATGTGTTTTGTCTATTTGCTTGTGTTTCCTTAAGATGACATCCATACAAAACATTTTGTTTTACAATTTAAAACAGAAACAATCTCTGTCCAGAAGAGTGGTTAGCTGAAGTAATCACCATCCATACGTGCACACCTGAAAATTATATATATTAAAATTCACGTACACTGGGCACACGTATGCTGGTGTTAATTAATAAGGCTAATATGCAGAAAATACAAAATGAGAAACGGGAGTGGTGTAAATTTACTTTCTTACCTTCATTTTCAGATAATCTCAAGTGAGTGCTATCAATGATTTTCAAACACTACTGGCATCATGAGGGACATGACCTTAAAAAACATGACACTGTCCATGTATTACAATGTCTTCAAATTAAAACAGAGGTAGCATCACTTCCAATTTGGGGAACACTATATAAGCAGGGATTAAACCAATGACACTGTGCATAGAGTGAACCTATGCCACCTACAACTACACAATGCAAATGTAATAAATAAAGTTGTCCAAAAAAGGACACATAACTGATAATGAAAAGATGAGATGTTCTGGGTGCATTTACAAATAAAACGCTTTTCATACCATTTGATGATCTCATAATGTCTATACATTTTCCTGTTTATGAACAGCCTAAATAAAACAAGATGAACAGTAAATTCAATAAGGGAAAGGAGTGAACTGCACAGCAAAGTTATTTGTTTTATCAGAAAGGTGCAATGAAGAAATAATCATGCCTGCTGTTCATAAGATGGATGATGTTGACCTATCTCCTCTGCTTTTGTGAGTGCTTTTGTATTGTGTGTGTGTCCTCCTGCTCTTTGTCTTTATCCAGGGCATTTGGTTTCAGCCAGCAGAGCATTGCTGCTGTCAGTAGCTCAATGCTTTTCCAGAAAGCAAAGTCCTGACTCTTGCACTTCTAGCAAAAGCAGTTATCTGCGTCCTCGCTGCTTATTCCCGATGGTCAAAACCACAAATTAAAAACTTGAACATTGTGTATTGTTGTCTGTGATAAACGGAGTCTGGCAAACCTGCCACTGTGGCTTTTATTTATACAAGGATTTGTTGAGAACACATATGCTTTTTGTAAACTTTATGAGGGATTTTTTTACCCCCAGCAGAATGACTGTCCATCAAATTCTTACAGGACATTTTCACCTGGATGCTGCCCATTCCTACCAAAGGACTTCAACATAATCACTGGGGTAAGTTAATTACAATAATTGGTTATCAAATTGACATCATTAAACTGTTGTGGTGCTGTGATTATTGTAATTTCCCTCTTTTTTCACTGGATAATAAAAAAGTTCATGAGAGGCTTCAGACAGAATCCTGATTAAATTGAACCCATTACTTAACTTCATAAGAAACTCTCTTCGCTAGCTGTATCATTTTAAGTCGTTCTACTTATTTATGAAGCTTTATATGATATGATATATATGATATTTATATTTCTTCCCTACATCTTATATTAAAATGTTTTTCCCCCGCCATGTCACTAACATATGTTAAGCCTGAAAACTCAATGCACCACAACTTAGGCTATGCTGCTAAATGTAAGTTTTAAAATGCAATTGTGTCGAGTAAACTAATACCTGCAGCCCCAGTGCAACCAAGGCTTTGTTCCATCTCTGCTGGCTCGGTGGACCTTGATCTATATTGATCTCCATATATACATACAATATCCCTCCAACCCTTACTAGTATAGTGACTGTATTATATATACTAGCCAATCACAGACCAATATCCAACCTCCCCTTTATTTCTAAAACACACAAAAAAAAAAAACTATTTTGTGACCATTTGCACAGCAACAATCCTTTTGAAGATTTCCAATCGGGATTTAGAGAACATCATAGCACAGAAACAGCTCTAGTAAAAGTTACAACCTTCTTACAGCTTTGGACAATGGATTGGTGTCCTTACTCTTTCTATTAGATGTTAGTACTACATTTGACACAATACACCACAATATTTTGTTACAAAGATTGGAACATTTTATCGGAAACTAGAGGATTGGTTGTAGTCATATTTATCAGATAGATTTTAGTTTGTTCATATAAATAATGACTCTTCCATGCACACAAAAGTAAGTCATTGAGTTCCACAAGGTTCTGCACTTGGACCAATTCTCTTCACTCATTATATGCTCCCCTAGGCAATATCATCAGACATCATAATATTAATTTCCATTGCTACACAGATGACACACAGCTGTATTTGTCTACTATGCCAGATGATGCAACTCAGATATTTGGCCCTAAACACCACAGATAGTTTTTATTTAACCATATACATGGTTGGTATACTTATATGGCATTACATTTGCCACCAGCTCCACTGTAAGGAACCTTGGAGTTAATTTAGGCCAAGGCACTGGCGATGAATGGACAGCAAGACTGGGGTTTCAAGCTGTGGTAGGTGATTAGTGGGATGAGCTCCAGCTGCTGCACCTCCAGCGGCACACCTCTCACCAGTTCAGAGTCCAGGATGAGGGACCTTTGGACCCAGCACCTCTCCTCTGGACCATACCCCTCCAAGTCTATGAGGTATTGCAACCCCCTGCCTCTAAGACGAGCAACAGCCGCTGCACAGTAAAGGCGGGACCATCACCAATGATGTGGGGGGGTGGAAAGGGTCCAGAAGGCGGGTTCAGTAGACTGGAGAATGCCGAGACGTGGAATGTGGGATGCACCCTCGTGGAAGCCAGTAGAGACAGTTTGACAGCAGATGGGTCGCTTAAAGAACCAATGAAACGGGGGCCAATTTTCTTGACTCCACCCGCAGGGGAATGTTCTTGGCAGAGAGCCAAACCTTTTGGCCTGGCTGGTAGGACGGTGCAGGGGTCTGGTGGCAATCAACGCTGCGACGGTTGTTCTCTACCGATCGGATGAGGGCTGCTCTGGTCAACTTCCAGACACGGCGGAACCGGCGGTGATGGTGTTGTACAGAGGGGACATCATTTTTTTCCTCTTCAGAGGGGAACAAGGGAGGCTGGTAGCCGAGGCTTACCTCAAACAGAGACAGGCCAGTGACAGCACTGGTGAGGGAGTTGTGGGCGTACTCAATCCAAGGATGCTGGAAGCTCAAGGTTGTAGGGTTAGTGGCAGTCACAC
Organism: Colistium nudipinnis; assembly: GCA_016785305.1. Classification (NCBI taxonomy): domain Eukaryota; kingdom Metazoa; phylum Chordata; class Actinopteri; order Pleuronectiformes; family Rhombosoleidae; genus Colistium; species Colistium nudipinnis. The sequence goes on from JAFBJU010000069.1 coordinate 691,821, forward strand.
AACGAAGGACAGCCTCCAGCAAGAAAGGCAGAGGTCCTGACCTCTGTGGCCCCCAGTGCCTGACAAAATGACCTCAAGACTTGGGAGATAAACTGGGGCCCTCAATCAGAAACAATGTCCAGTGGTACGCCATGGATCCTGAAAATGTGTTGCACCATGAGCTTTAGAGAAACGATCAATAGTGGTGAAGATGACTGTGTTATCTTAGGAATGTCTGCCTCCATAGATGTGCACCAAAAGTGATGTCGTAGCAAGGCCACAAGACAAGAAGCAAGGAGAATGGACTCAGGGTTAAAGGGAACATCTTCATTGCAGAACTGGCGGGAAAGGGCATAGGGTTTAATGTTGCGGAAACCAGGACGAAAGGTTATTTAAATTAAACGTCCAAAGAATAATGACCAACGAGCCTGACGGAAGGTGAGGCGTTTTGCAGACTGGATGTAAGCCAGATTCTTATAGTTGGTACACACGATGAAAGGTTGTTCCGCTCCTTCCAGCCAATGCCTTCACCGTTAGAGGGCGAGTTTTACCACTAGCAGTTCACGATTGCCCGGATCATAATTCTGTTTGCCGGGGGAAAGTCGGCGGGAACAAAAGGAATAGGGTTGTAGTTTTTTACCTTAATCAGCTCGCTGCGATAGAACAACCCCCACACCAACCCTGAGGCGTCTACCTCAATGATTAACTGCCGTAAGGGATCTTGCTGAGTCAAAATGGGGGCAGTCGTGAACATTTCTTTAGTTTACAGAAAGCGGACTGTAACTCCAGGCAAACTGAATGGAAGTTTGGTGAGGGGGGCTTCTACCTTTCTGTAGTCTTTGATAAAGCGACGGTAGAAGTTGGCAAAACCCAGGAAATGTGCTTGCGGGCAGTTTGGTTGGGCCACTGAACCACCGTGCTGATCTTCCCAGAATTCTGTCTTCAACCGCCCTCTCTCAATGATGTAAACTAAGAAGCTAACAGATTTAGCATGGAAGTCACTTTTTTCAGCCTTGATAAAAAGGCGAGCGCATTTATTAGACCGAAGGGCATTACCAGGTACTCAAAGTGGCCTAGCAGTGTATTGAACTCGGTCTTCCATTCTTCTCCCTCTCTAACCCGGACAAAACAGTAGGCGTTACAATTTTGTAAAAATCTTGGCTAGGCAATTAAAGGCAATGGGCATTTGTTTTTTACAGTGATGTTATTTAGGCCTCTGTAATCAATACAAGGTCTGAGAGTCGCCTTTTTTTTAAACAAAAAAGTATCCCGACACTACCTGGGACAACAAAGGACAAATAAGACCTGCAGCCAAGGAGTCTTTGATTGAATCCACCAACGCCAATGGATTGAGAGGTCTGTCTGAAGCAAATTTTTGCTGGGAGTTGAATCTTTCTGGGAGTGGGAGAATTGGAAAAAGAGGATGGGCTCACCAGTAATCCCACAGCTACTGTTGAGCCTGCTCTTTCGGGCGACTGGGACAGGCAGAGATGAAGTGTCCAAAATTCCCACTGTACAGGCACTCTCCTGAACTCATGCACTGTTGGCGTTCAGATAGTGTCAGACGGGCTCAACCGAGCTGCATGGGTCCTTCTACCGGAGTACGAGGAGAAGCAGAGAGGGAAGAATTAGGGGCGACACTCCCCTTAACCAACAGAAAAGAGCGTGATTATTTCTATCGCAGCTCCTCTCACGGAGGGCAATTGTCGAAGCGAATGGATAAAGAAACCAATAAATCAAAACTCTCCTGATCCTCTCTGGATGCTAATTCAATCTTAATGTTTTGATTTAAAGCGTTTAAAAAGGTGGCGGAGGCAGAGTCTGTCCAGTCGGACAGACTGGCGATGAATGGAGAGCAGGACCAGGGTTTTAAGCTGTGGTAGGTGATTAGTGGGCTGAGCTCCAGCTGCTGCAGCTCCAGCGGCACAGGAGGGGAGAAGGTGATCCTCCAGGCAGAGATAAAATAAGATAATCCTTTATTGTCCCACAGTGGGGAAATTTGCATGAGTAGAGTATGCTCCACACAGAGCAGGAGAGGCACAGGGAAGGAGGATGTGAAGGGGAAAACAATCATAATATTAGGAAGACCATGACAGAAACATCTTGAAAAGATGCTGAAAAACTAGCCCATGCATTCATCACTTCTAGGCTGAACTTCTGTAATTCTTTACTGTCCACGTGCCCCAATAAGTTGGTGAAAAACCTCCAGTTTTCTATCAGGAGTTCTAGCAGGAACTAGGAAAAGAGACAATATTAGTTCTAATATTGGCTTCACTGGCTTCCTGCTAAAACAGAGTTGAAAATCTTCCTCCTGACTTATACAGCACTCAATGACCAGGCACCTTCATACATTAGAGAGCTGATAGTGCCGTGTTGTCCACATAGTTCTCTTCAATCTCAAAATGCAGACTTACTTTCTATTCCCAGTATTGCTAAGGGCACAGTCGGAGGCAGAGCCTTCAGTTACCAGGCTCCTCTCTTGTGGAACCAGCTCCCAATTTGGACAGAAACCCTTTCTACATTCAATGATAAACTTAAAACTTTTTCAAAATTTATATTAAATCCCGAAATACCAAAACTTCATGATCTATTTCTCATGGAGTCTGTGCTTCTCCTCTCTGTCCTCTTTCTGCAGGTACCTATCGTTTGGGTGTTCATCCTCAGAGCTTAAGAGTTTTGACAAAAACTGCATCAACGGAGTTGTCGGCTCGCTATTTGTGCTTATGTGTATCTACGAGGGGTGTAACAGTACACAGAAGTCACTGTTCGGTTCCTACCTCCGCTTTGGGGTCACGGTTCGGTACAGGAAAAGGCAAAAAAAAAACGTTCACTTGCAGATTCAAAGATGAAACACGGAGCAGTTTGTGATATCACCTGATGGCTCTTCATAATTTTTCAACAGATTAAACAAGGGTGGGCAGTGTGACCACTGCCCTTTTGCTTTCTCTTCTTTGACTGCTGTAATGGAAAAAAAGAAGCTGCAACAATGAATCTTATGTTTTTCAAATCATGTGAAGAACAACAATGATGTATCATTTCCCAAAGCTGGAACAATGGCTTGTTCCATGATGATAAACCGGGGTCCTCTCTGTGATTAATGGACTAGTCCTTTATGGGGAGAGGTGGCCTAGTGGAGGGAGACAGGCATCACACCAGAAGGTTGCCGGTTCGAGGCCCAGTCGGGGTGGTCTCCATCTGGAAGGATGCACGAACCCCCACCAATAACTGAAGAGACGCCACCTCTAATGCCCTTGAGCAAGGCACTAACCCCATCTTCTCCCCGGAAGCTATCACTGCTCTGTGGCCTTGCATGCGCAACAGAATGGTCAAATGCAAAGGTCCAATTTCCCCCGACTTGTGTGTGTTTGAAAAAAAATATAATAATCTAAGCTGTTACACAGCACAGCAGAGGAAGAAACAGACTTAAAATAGTGAAAAGCTGCTTTGGCAAACCTGCCCAAGATTAGATGTTAAGAGGCCGATTTTAGTTTTTAATGCTATTATTTATGACTCTTTAGAAAAAAATATTCTCCTCTGTATGTGTCATTTTTAACCCGGTATCACTGTTCATTAAAACATTCTCAAAACAAATCAATATCTTTAGGTGTAATTACTTGTGTGTGTTTAGAAGTGTGTACTCTTACTAATCACAAGGCTGGAGAGGATAATAATATGATAATGCTGATTCGTAAGCACAATGGAATTAAAAGGCTTGGGTATTATGTTCCATGGTTAACTGTAAATATGTGATTTGGTTAGTATGATCCAAGTGAACTCCATTTTGTCTGTGAAATAAGATCTCAGAAATGGTTATTTAAAGCTTCTGCTCCAAATACATCCAAGCTTCTAGCTATTATTCATGGTGACAAAGGTAGTAAGAGGTGACACAAAAATTACACACCACAGTGAAATATTGCTGCAGATTAACACAGAGGATTATATTAGATATTTTCTTAAATGCAACTTCGGTCTTCACTCACACTTGCATGTGTGCAGTATCATCACTGATCTCAGAACAGTTGAAGCTGGGAAAAGGGCAGGTTGACTCGGACAGATGAGCCCCAGCCTCTGTAAACAGGACATGGCCACACCCAGAAAAATGATGGGTATGATAGATGCGTATGCTATTAATCAATCTAAAATCCAGAGATTGCCCTACTGGAATAGGGCAGTAACTCAAATACAAATGAGCAACATCAGATACTCAATGGCACCAAGGGTGGTTTTAGATCAGATGCAATGAGAAAGAGTGCTTCCACCTTTTTAACTTGAAATTGCCAAGCAAAGCTTTTACCTGGCATACCATGATTGCATGCCAACATATCCATGTCAATGACTTATAACCAACTTCATAATTTCCTATTGCCATTACATAGATTCTGCACCTTCTGCATATAAAAAGTGTACATATTGTACATATATAACATTAGTTTTAAATGACTGTATATTTAATCAAGTAAACTATCTATCTATATTTCACCTTTGCGTACCTGAGTATCGCCCCCCCCATTGAAACACAGTGCACCCCCCAGATATTCTGCTTTTTTGATAAAAATGTATCAGAATCGATATCTGAATCTGCAATACTGGCCCTGTATTTATTTGGTATCGGATCGATACGAAACCTGCACTACACATTCTTCAGTAAAGGTGACAAATAAGAGCCTGAGCAGCAGGACAAAACTCAAAGTGATGCTGTGTTGATTAATGAACATTTTAAGGAAACATAAATGGGTTATTGGGTTGAAACTATCTTCCTCTTTACCTTGCTAAAACTAATGCAGTCATTCAACATGTCGTTATTATGTCCTTATTTTCATTTGTATAATTAAACATACTTATTAGTATAATGAATGGCATCTGGTTATAAAATATATGTTACAATTAGATTTTTTTATCTAAAATATTTAAATCAAAAGAGGAATATAACTTCTGCAAGCCATTTACTTCTTCAGGGCTGTGGAAGTGTTCTAGTCACATTGCAGAGATAACATGAACATAAAGCATATATCGTATGTATGCATTATCCAATATTCAGAAGATCTTCTCATAAATTTACTGAAGCTGAGGCTCAGCCTTTGGACAGTTCAGACCTGAAGAACACATGCATTCTGGGTACAAACATGCCCAAATCACATTAATTAGCATATAGTCTGACAGGACTTTGCTATTTAAAGGCATCATGGCTTAATCGATTACACGCTCATGCCTGTCTTTGTCACGGAGCATCTTACAGTTGTCCCATGCGTGAAACATATAGTACATAGTTCACTTCACGGTTTTGCTGCTACTTTTTCCAGGCCAATAAGTTGTATATATAAACACATTTATCTTTTTGTTGATGGATTGTATGCTTGTTTGTGCAGATGAAATTAAATCCTTAAGACACAAATTTGCCCAGTCTACAATATTCTACACTAAATAAATAAAATTAATGTGATGTATTGATAATATATAAGGAAGATAAAATATTGTTTGTGTGTGTGCGTGCGTGCGTGTGTGCGTGTGTGTGTGTGTGTGTGTGTGTTTCACAGACTAAGATTTTGGACAAGGACAAAATATTTATTTCTTACTCGAGTAAGAGTTGAGTTGTGGATATGAAACTCCTTGCAGCAGTTGTGGTGTGATGGTCATTCGTCACCTAACAACATTATACACATTTGTTGATTCAGTAAATAATATGGCACTCCATTATATTACTGATTACTTTTTTGATAATGCACATACATCTTTATTGAAAGGCTATACATCAATTAAGTCAATGTGTGGTGGTGAAGAAGTGAAAAAGTGCTGTGCCAACAAAAATGTAGCTTTTATTTACTGTGCCCTAAATGGTGGGTTATTAGTTGATGTGAAATGGAATGTTAAGTCAGTAAAAGGTAAACGTTTAATACAGTCATCCAGGTTTGGGTCAGGTCCTGCTCTATTACTGCTGGTCCCCACTCTGCGCTGACTAATAACCAAGCAGACCTGGGAAGATTTCCTGGTCTTTTCAGGTTTAGCCATGCATTTTTTTACCCTCTCTTGTTGTCATGAAATTCCCCCATAAGTAGTTAGTGACAGACATCCGCAAAGACAAACTGTCAGCTAGCATGGCTTAAAACAAGAGCCAACTGCAGGAAAGTGTTTAGGTACCACAACAGAAATATCAACTTTTCAACATATACGTAATACACAGATGTAAACGTGATACAGGGATCAATTCCTTTCAAATACTTGAGAGGGAAATAACTGAGTGAGTGACAAAACAGTCATTTGGGGCTCTGCCATTCTGCAGATCTCACACAATGGTTACATTAAGCCTTTCTATCCCACCGATAATCAGCCATGTCTTAATATTTCATTAGCTGAGAAGCTTCTCCATTGTCTCCCAGTGCTGTGCGTGACCTCTCCCAGAACCCACAGGGGAGAATTTGAGGGAAGGCAAGAGTGGCGGTGACTTGAACACCATTATAAAGATTTATTTACTCTCAGAAAGCAATAACAGCTACATAACCCAGGAGAATAAAAAAAAGTGTAAATAAAATCAATCTGACTAATGTTTTGGGTTTAACAAGTCATTTAAATGTTTTATATCTTTGCGTTGTGAATGTATACATTATAGAAGGACCTTTATTCTATTACTCTTGTTGAAGGAAATTACCCATCCTAATATATTTTAGACCATGTTGAAAAGGAGCAGGCAGTTGACATGTTAGGGTCCATTTTTCCAGAAAAACTTGTTCTCTCTGTGTATTTCAGTCCAGTGCAGAACATGAGAGTGGTTGCCCTGTTTGTTTGCTTTTGTGCAGTTGACTCATTCATTTTGTTGAAGTGACATGGCTGTGAGCAGCTGGCAGCACCTGTCTTGTGTGTTTGCTCAGTGATAAATGAGCCTGGTAATGACACATTAACAATGAGTGCATTAGTGTTACACATGGTCACATCAGCAGCCTCCAGTCGGAAGACACCATTGGCTGCTCTGAACAATGAGGACAACTCAATGCAGCAGCATTATTTTTTATAAATTGTTGTTTTATTAGGGGAATTATGGTTATTATAGGTAAGACAGATAAAGGCATGCTGGGGGTCCTTTGAGTATGTCAGGGTCCTTTTGGGTAGGAAGCGAGTTCTCATTCCTAGAGTCTACATTAAGAACCCTGAGTGCACAGTGTAAAATAAAGTGGCAAATAAATGTGTAAAAGTAGTTTACACAGTAAAGTGAAGTAAGTAATAAGTGTCGGTGGACATTGTGCTCTACCTAGCCAGCACCTAGCCAGTGAAATAATCTCCTGTACCTATTACCTGTGGGAATGAGAGTAGTGCGAATGCGCAGGATGGCCAGTGTAAATGAAGAAGTTAGCGAAAACTAGCGTTAATCATACTAATAACACAATCTATGGACAGTATGATGAATTCAATTCAATTTCATTTCAAATGGAAGCTTTCAGGCATTTTGGATGGTCTGGATTACTTTATTTCACAATCACGTGCTCAGGTTTGGGCTTTACAAAATGTGTAATGCTTGATTTACAAATATAAAAAAAAAGTACGTTCATAAAGATTTCTTTTTTATTTCTCTCTCTTGAATAATGTCTTAGAGCAGAGTGGAGGCTGTGAGGTAATATTGCACATCGGGGGAGGTGGTGTTTAGACGAATGAGAGAGAGAGAGAGAGAGAGAGAGAGAGACACCGGAGGCTTGGCCACAGATGAGATCCAGAGCGCCCTCTCGCCTCCTCGCTCGATCCAGACGCATCAGGTTAGTAAAACAGAACGCAACTTGCGCCATCATATCCCAGGCACCGTGTTGGATGCTTGGTCATTGTGTAGTGCCGGTGTGTTTGTGTCTTTAAGGAGAGGTGGTGTTTGTCTAAACTGCATAGGTTTTTAGGCGTGAACCGCTGGTGAGAGTCTGCAGTTTGTGTGTGTGTGTGTGTGTGTGTGCGCGCGCGTATGTGTGCGCGCGTGTGTGTGCGGATGTGTGTGTTTGTGCATATAAAGACGACAGGTCAGCTTCACTTGGTGGAGCGCGATTCTGCAGCACGCGGAAACAACCTGGCAAATACGGAGACACAATATGTGCAAATATCCCGGTTTCTTATTCAGTTTTGGATACGTCCCTCCATCCTCGCATCCTCCTCCTCCTCACTCTGCTCCGTGGTACCCATCCTACTAGCCAGGTGAAGGTGGGTATTCTCCTCTCTTCCATCGCCATATTTCACCTGTGGGTGCGAATGGTGAGGTGGGCAGAAGGGAAAGGGGGGAAGGGGGAGAGGAAGCTTTAGCTGTTGTTTCTTTAGTGATGATGAAGATAAGGATGTAGGAGGAGGGCCTGGCCAACTCCGGCCCACCACAGCGCCGTCCCCAGCAACAGGCGCAGCCTCTGGGCTGGTGATGGATGGTGGAGAGCCTGAATTATTTATAGCTGCCAGTGCATTGATTGGCTTTATGTAATGCACAGGGAGCTATGTGCATGAGACCAAGGGACTTTTCACATTGGAGGGTGGTGTTTGTGTGTCTGTGTGTGTGTACATCAAGAAAATGCAGTTTTAAATCCAAGGCATGAGTCTCTGTGCAAGCACTGGGAGCCCACTCACTTGTGTGTGTGTGTGCGTGTGGGGGGGAGCAAATGGGTGTGAGATGTAAGTATGGCCAATCACATGAAGAGGGAGAATTCATTGTTAGCTTGACTGATACATTTAAAGGAAAATCTCCCCAAAGTAACACTGATAAAGTTTGTGTGTTGGTTTACATTTCCCGTAGAAAACTGGGAAGATGGATAGTGTGTGGCACCCTGTGTTGAGGTTTCCTGCAACTTCAGTGATGTTTTTTAATTTTCCAAACTTAAACCTTCAGTGTTAAATATTATATTGTATATTTTGATGACTTTTAGAGAAAAATGTGTCTCCACCTCAATGCTTCTGTCTGTAACATGTTTGGTGTAATGAACAGAATATGTGAAAGGATATTTGTTGCGAACATCCACTGAATCTAGTGCCATGAAGACTTGCTTACTGAAATGCAGCTATTATGCTTCATCCTCCTGACACACCCTACAACTGGATGAACTGGTAGATTTTTCTACTTCCTTTCAAAGCTCTGATTTGTTTTGCGTGTTACCGTTCAAGCTATTTAGATTGTTCAGTTAATTCTCACCTGCATAAAACTGATAATAACACTGGCGTGATGAATCACCTAAATCTTTGAAAAAAATCGCAGTTCTAACACAATGCAGCAACCACTAAATACAATATCACTGAGGGTTCAGTCACTAGAGGCATTTGCAAACAAATATAATCTACCTCCTGGAAATGATGAAAGTAGCCAGTAAAAAGCTCTTAATTGTGTGCATGTTAAAGCTAAAAAAAACACCTAACGAGAAGCCAAACCTGACTCCTGAGTAGTGAGATGTTTGATCACCTGAGACACAAAAGGATCACCTGGTGTGTTTCACGCTGTCTGTCACCCTGCCATTGCCATTAAATGACCCCTGTATATACCAGAAAACACCATTAGCTGTCGTTAGTCCTCTGGGCCGCACATGCTCTACATGAGAGCTGTGCTGAGAGGAAACTCCCTGATTGTTCTGTCTGTTACATCCTAAGACCTCATCCACATAATAACTTTCTAGAATTAAAACTAGTGCTGGGCAACGATTAAATGTTTTTTGCGATTAATAGCAATATTTCCTGCGATAAATCATCATTCATCCCTATAAATTGCATTGTTATGTGCAAAATTCAATAATGAATGAAATTAATTTAAGTACCCAGCTGGGGTTTACTGCGCAGGAGACTTTTAATCTGTGAAGTCCATCTTTGTTCTGGATTTCCTGACTGAGATTTTCAGTCAACAAAAGAAAATTAACACTTTAGCGATGCAGGTTGAGTAGAGACACAATGACAAAATTAACTGCGTTTATACGTTCCTCCGACTTTACGGAGAAATGTGCTCCACTCTGACTCTTCCTCCTGTTCATGTGAGCGCTGCAGCAGTCTTAGACCCCATCCACCAAATGCTCTCATTGGTTGAGACGCATGAGTGACTGATCAACAACCAATAATGATCAGCATCCCGCCCCTCCTGTGACCCATGGTCTGCCTGTATGTGTATTCAGAGCCAGTGAGAGACAGATTCACGCACTAATAACGCGTGACTTGCTATGCTTTATGCCATCCACTGTAAATAAAGATGGACCACACCTCTCCACTTCCTATCACTGGACAAATGAACTATACACTGTACAGTGAAGCGTAAACATCTGGGGTGCAGCCATCTCATGCTGGTCCTTTAGAGCCGGAATCTGTTCAGTAATGAACGTTGAGTGGAGCAGCGATATCAAGTTCCTGCTGATACACACACAGTATCAGCCCAACCCTTACTTTCTACAAAAAACACCACACAGACTAATTGCTTTGTTTAGCTAAATGATGTCACATTCGCCTGTCACGTTCTCCTCAGATAATCCCACATCGCAAGCATGCGCAGAGTGTTCACTGGAGGAGCAACTCCGTCCAGTCTTGAAAGGAAATACCTTAGGAAGCTTTGCAAGCATCGTTTTCATGGCTTAATCAAATCACAATTACTGCCCCTACAATAATTTATCAGATGACAACAATCTGAATATTCTGATAATTTCAATTATTAAGCAGGTCTTATTTTACTTTGAGGCATTTATAAGGGCAAACTGGTAGATGAACATTTATCTGTTAATGTCCCTGGCGGAATTGTACATTCATTGTAGAGTTAAAAAAAAATAAGACTGTATTTAAGATATTAACAATGAACTTTATGTAGCTATCCAAAAAATACTGCATGGTAGGAACAATGTTTGTCAGATGTTGAATCTTGTGGTTGAACTTCCACATTTTACAGTGCAATGTGACATTGTCATGTTAGCTATCTGACTTTATTGAAGTTACCCATTGAACAATTGCCCCCCTTGAGAGATTTTGTAAGAACATTTTGCACTATATGATCTCATATCTTAAAGATAATATGATTTCACTGACATGTATCTGCTTATAATGCTTATACACATTGACCAAGTTATACCTGTCAGGACCTTAGCAGACACAATGCATTCATTCGCACTGAATCATCCCTTTCCCAACAGCTTTTCAACAGGGGGTCTTTTGAGGTACTGCAGGGGGGTCTTGACATTTTTGGTTGATTAAACCATTTAAAAAAAAAATCTCCAACCAAACATGAATATATGAACACGTGTATTAACTGAATAGCTCAGTACTGAATGTACAATATCAGGATAGCTATGTTTAAACATGGCACTAGGCCCAGTTTAAAATAGAGCAACATTTTATATATAGAAGGGTTCCTGCTCCATCTCTCCATTGGTCTGGGGGTCCTTGGCCTGAAAAACTTTGATGACCCCTGCTTTAGAATAATCAACACTGATTACTTTACAAAAAAAATGACTTGAAATGGAACCTATTTCAAGCAGATAGAGTTCAACCTTAATAAGATGTCACTATTTACAGAGGGAGTCAGCAGCTTAAATTCTGACCACACAGTAGACTGATGGGTATTGTGGATGAAGCTTCATGGTAATGACGGAAATTAATTAGGAAGCCAAAAAGGGGGGACAAAGAGCTGATGATGATTAGAATTAGAATCAGAATTGGGCACATCGTCCCACGCAAATATGCGCATGCTCAAACACACAAGTCGGGGGAAATTTGTCCTCTGCATTTAACCCATCAGTGGTGCATGCAAGACCACAGAGCAGTGGACAGCTGAGCGTGTCCGAGGTAGGTGCCTTGCTCCAGGGCATTAGAGGTGGAGTCTCTTTTGTTAATGGGGCGGGGGGAGTTCGTCCATCTTTCCAGGGGGAGACCACCTCGACTGGGCCTCGAACCAGCAAACCCTCTGGTCCGATGCATGTCTCCCTCGCCACTAGTCCACCTCTCCCCATGATGATGATGATGATGACGATGGATGAGAAGGGTGTATTCTGACCTGCAGTAGTTAATAATAATGCATAGATTGTTTTCAAGATCAAGACATGTCCAGAAGTTGATGTAGTCAACAGAATAGAAGGCCCAGAGATTTCCTTTCCTTTTTATCTGCCTGCCAGTGGTCTGTGAAATGCAGAAGCAGCAAAAGTGCGGGAGGCCATAAGCCTAAAATGATAGATGACCATAGAACTGACAGTGGATGTTAAGGCTGGGATGGAAACAGAGAACAGTCGGGAAAGGCAGCCACAGACAGAGTACTGTACACACATCTGCAGTGACATTTCATGTGTAGTGCAATGTTTGAGGTATTTCTGTCTGTTCCCTGTTATTGCTCCAGTTCTTAGCTGATGAAGCTTCACATTGATCAGCTTGTGAATTAATGACTAATACTAAAAATGTCTGAGTCACCGGCGCCTCTCACGCTCATTATGTGTCTCGCACCTGCAATAGATTTCACCGTTTTTTTTCCCCTTTATATGAGTCACAGTAAAATACTTTATAATGTATTTCTTTTTAATGACCACTCATAGATTTAACAGACTATGTGGTGGGTCATTGATTTGTGTGACCTGTAATGAACACATGTTTCTCACATTTCTATGTTTTGACTCAACTTGGTCTTTGGTACACGAGTCTCAGTGGATCTGTACGATGACTAAAAACACTGATAAATATGGTAAACGTACTGTACATCGGGAGAAGGAGTGTTTTACTGCTCTGTGCTGAATCTGGTGAGGTGTGAAGCACTGAGCAGGTGAAGATTGATTGATGTGTCTAGTTGTTTTCTCTATCTTTGTTCCTGAAAAATACATTCCAGCCCTGATATCTCTACTTTAAACTGTAGAGCTCCAATGCTGTCGAAGAACTATTATAAAACACATCAGTGAGCCGCATTGTCAAACTGGACTGGACATGCTCTTTCACACGCCCTGAAGTTTGATTTGAATCAGGGCCATACACGTCCTGCTGCCCCACATACTCACTAGAGCACCAAATGTCTATTAATCTGCAGCTGAAATGAATCTTTTGACTATAACATTTTGTTGTTCTTTTCGCACAATGCATCACACTAAATACATTCAACCACTGGAGTGGTAGAGGGTGTTTAACTAAACTTAACTCTTCCTATAGGCCATTTCACTCATCACTAGGGCTGTCGGGCGATTCCAAAAATAATCAAATAAATTACATGTTTTGTGATTTATTGATTGCAATTAATTGCATATATCCATATTTGCTGTGATAAGCATTTGATCATCCAAGTGAATATATGAGGCTTTATAAACTTTAGGTTGTTTACTTCCCATACAATTAGAATATTTTTTTCACTTTTCACATTAATTTATGGACCAAAATAAAAATCCATAATATGAAAAGTCCCTTTGACTTCAGTAATATTTCTCCGATATCTTTTATTCCAAATGATACTTAGAGAACACAAAACATAAGTTCAACTTATACTGCAATTTAAATAAAAACATATCGGACAAAAAATCATTCCAAGCACAACCTCTTATTATTATGTCTCCAATATGTTGTTGGCAATAACAGTTTGATTTATCAACGTGTAGTGTCACTTAAGTGACGGGTTGGAATGTTGATGTTGGGCTGTTCAATGTGTATATTGTAAGTTCAAACAATTATTTTTTGGAATCGCGTTAATCTTCCTGTGATTAATTCATCAGATTAACACATTGAATCAACAGCCCTACTCATTACACATTCAGAGTAACACATTTTGCTCCATAAGCCTCATTTTGAACCATGATGAATGATACAGGTACCGTGGTGCAAGCTGTTTCAATGCAGATCAGATGCAGATCGGTTGATGTTGGTTGTTGGCTGAGATGTTCATTGCTGAATGCTAAGTGTTTGTACCAAGTTGAACATTTTTTAGCATTGGTTTTATCTTTAGTGCTTTTGAAGTAGCTCATGACTTTGGCCACGCTGAGCCCCACGTTTAACCTCTCAGAAAAGAAAAAATATTATTGCTCAATCAGCCATGTAATGAATCCTACCCCCCAGAATCCCCAGCCAATTAACCACACAGCAGGTTCCACCGTTAAGTTAAATAACTTGTGACCGGACCACACTGCATTTGCCTTGGAAAGGAGCCTGTTCACTTAAATCCAAATGAACACCTTCACTATATTAAAATGCATTGTCTTTACTTTGATAACGCATCTCTCTCTCCTCGCTGCACACCATGTCGCTATATATTCTGGATGTACATCTCTTTGGCGATAAGCCACTGTGCCATGGCCTGTGAGGTCTGTCACCATGTTTATCATGGAGCCTCTCACCCTGAGGAAATGGGGCAAATCTTGGCCCTGCTACAGTGTTGAGCACAATGTTGGCAGCGTGTCAGCACAGTCTCCTTTCACTGTACAGGGCCTAAGACAAAAGGGTCATGCATTACTGGCTGCTTATAAAAGCTAGATGTAGAAGACAATGTATTAGAAGGTTGTTTTATCAGGAGTTTATTACTCCACGGTCCCTGACCTCCAAATTATCTCTACCATTACTGCACAGAAGAAAACTGGGGTCAGAATGGTGTTTAATCTCGAGGTGTTTCATGAAGCTGTTCTGCTGTGTGCCCTGTACGTAAAGGACAGAACCACCGCATCTCCCCAAGACTTTGTTCAACAAGTACTCTAATTTGTTAATTTCCACACTCCCACACTCCGAAAATGCTGTCCTCTTCTTCCTGTTGGTGTGGGGCAGGAGTCGACCCACAGCAACTGCATATCGGTGTTTAATACTAATCATCCATCGTTTCCGCTGTCACATCTACTTTGTAGAGGAGGAAACGCTAAATTGAGTTTGACTTGATTATATACCCCCCGCCCTTCCTAACAAACACCACACGCATAACAAACCCACCATGCTTCTTCTCTGGTGTTCACAAACACACAGTTTTTATTATTTGAGCTTGTCGCTTACTACGTTATGGGAAATGATGCTGGGCTGTGATTTGTAAAAGACAGGATCACAAAACAATATACACATGTAAAGAAGAAATCAGATCCCTCCACAAAACCAGCACTCAATCCTACAACAATTCCCAACAATTACCCTTTTTATAGAAAAAATATCAATGCGTTTTTTTACACTTTTTATATTCCCAGCTCATTAATAAAAGAGTAAATAATTATGATAAGCCTAATCATTAGTTGCTCCATTCTCCCAATTTTCTTTTAGTGCAGCTCTCCCATCTCCCAGCAACACTCATGGCTGTACTTGAGCAGCTGGCAGATGTAGTGAACCTCCCACCCACACAGATTCACCACCCAAGCCACCCCAGCATGCTGATGGCCACTTACCACGGCCATCTAAGTAAAAGAGTGAGGGGTTGGAGGGTTGGAGACTTACTGAAAGAAATGGCCCCAGATATATTAAACAATTATCCCTCACATTTACTGAACTCCACTCCTTCAAGTTTCATTCTGCTGCAAGGCTTTATTAAAAGTACAGACCAGCCAAACATTCTGCTCCACCGTAGAAATTCTAACAGCAAATATCAGGTGCATGTTTGTGTAGTAAATCTCGATCTTATCAAAAACCTGTTATTGCATGACCATAATATTCAGGTGCAGTTTGACAAATTCATTCATTTTTTTGCGCGGAAAGTGTCTTGACCTCATCTGTGCTGCAGATTTCCAGTATGTTCGACTCTGTGCCTTTAATCCAGATCTGTCCGACTGAAGACAAACCACACAGCTCTTAATGAATAATGCAGAGTTTGTGTCTCTGTTGACAAGACAGGCGAAAAAACGAGGCGAGTGCCACAGCTTGCATTTTCTTCTTATTCACTTTATAATCTTGCTTCTCCTTTTTTTTTATCTTATTTTTTTCATATCTTTGCTCTTGATTTTTTATTCAGTCCTCCTCTCTGCATCCTTTCTTCCTAGCTCCCCTGTCACTCTGTCCTCATTTCTCTCTGTTGTCTTTCCTTCTTTATGTCCATCCATTGTCCCCTCCCCATCCTTTCCTTCATCTCTTTCTTCAGATTCCTAGCCACAAGACAAATGGATGAATGCCTCATTGGTGATATATAGCCTGCTTCCTCCTCCTCCATCCTCTAGCCTGAGGGGGGAGGGAGTGGGTGGGTGGGCGGGCATGTACAGTGCCTGCAGTTGGCTCATTTCTCTGCTTTAGTATCGAGGATTCATTATTAGACATAAAACAATGTTCCAGGCTTTCAGTCCTCATGACTTATGTTTGAAATAATGGCTTTTAGTAATTAGTATATTATTCGCAGCTACGTATGTAATGTAATTTATTTCTACTGTCAAATTTTTGCTCACAGGATCATCTGCGCTAACTCATCGGTTAAAAGCTCTTGTTTGGCACATGTTTACATTCAGCTTTCTTAAAAAACCCTAGATAATGACCCCTAATAATAATAATAGAATATTTTGTCAATATCTCCTTTCAAAACACAGATTAAATTTGAGTCCGATTGAATGATTGAGGTGATGGATGGATGCATGAATGCAAATTCATTATGATATTCTGGGACAATGCACATAGTTAGATATCAGCAGATAATTAAATGTCAGCAGATTAATCTCTGTATTTGTCAGAGGTGAACGTGTCACCAGCAGCAGAGGATCTTTTTTATTTTTGATTGTTTTGTTTTCAGGCTGAATGAGCGTACATTGAAAATGTCAACCAGCTGCTTGATTCAACTCCATCAAAGCTGCCTTTCAAAACTGCTGTTTGTTCATGACTTTTTAGCTTGACATAGTTCATCAGTGATGAATTTTGCTGATGACACTTCACCTACTTATTTTTTTCCCATATTTGGGACTGACAAGGCAATTCTGAAGATTAAAAAACATGGCTGAGAGAAACATCAAAGTGGAACTTTAAACTCATCTGATGTATAGGTTGATGTTTTGAATATTTTGTGTTATTCCATGCCTGTGGACATATCTAAACAAGAGACATACAGAAAATGCTCTGTAGCTACTGCATCATTAACATTAATAACAAAACATGGAAAAATAGTTTTAATCAGACTTAATTTATATGCAGTATATAACAGTGTTCATGACTATAGAGACTGGTCAATAGACTGGCTGAAGACACCTCCCCTTTTTTGTTCAGAGTAGGAGGAGACATAAGACATGGGTGAAATAGTTTACAGTCATTAAAAAGGAAAAGAATCAGCTTTTAATCAGACCCTCAGACAGTGTAATCCAGCTTTATTTTTCTGTAAAATTGGTAAAAATTTCAATCAATTCTCGCCAAGAACAGTAGAAGTACAACCACCACTGTTCGGAAACCAGTAATGAAATAATCCAAATGATTTTTTAATTTATTTTCATTTAACTCAGAAGTTGAAAACATTGAGCACATACATTAAATCCCATTGCGCAACATCATTATCAATTTAAGACATTTATTAATAAATAGAAAAATAGAATTTTTGCCTCAAAGGATATTTAAAATGTGCAGTCCTGTATAGCAGTGTTCCCTGGCTGCTGGCAGTTAAAGAATATCATGGTAGAGTCACGCCAACCTGCTCCGGACAGGGATCCATCTTGGTTCATTCATCCAGCTCACAGTATGGATTTTCCCATTCAGGTCCTGCCGATTTTCCCCAGGGCCATCAAGTACGATGTGAAAGGCTCGCTGGGAGCGGTGTGTGTGAGTTTGATTTCTGTTCTTTAACATCCATCCATGAAAACTGCTAAAAGGGGACACAAGCTTTTTACCTGTGATTTATCTTCAGGAGGTGCACATTCGGGAACACACTGTAAGATGTTCAGTCTATGTGTTGATCTTTGCTTAATGCCAGAGCCAAAACCTGGACTAACGCTGCGTCCATGTGCTCCTTGGAGGGTTCAATTTCCCATGTTGGGAGACAATTTCTCCAACTTCAGTGTCTCTTGAATGTTTTTCCGAATTTCTTTTTTACCCTGACTGTTTTATGACTTCAATCACTGTCACTCTACGTGGACATCAACTAGCATTTATTGAAAACTAAATGCTGTTAACATTACTTTAGATAAAATAAATGAGTTTGCAGCATTCATAAAAAAAATATTGAAATTAGAATACATTTATAGGAAAACATTCATTTTTTCTGACCACACTTCTGTGTATATGATGTCAAATACAGATACATTTTTACATTAATTGTTTTCAATGACCTGTTCAATTTTGATTCCCTACCACACTTACCATCCTGCTGCCACAAATACCCACAAGATGAATCCACCTCTAAAAGCAGTCCACAACAAATGCACCATTTCCTTTGTTAGATACAGATGACCAGCTGATTAGAGTACAATACTTAGTAAATAAGCTAATTTGGGAGAGATTCTTTAAGACATTGTTTATTTAAAACCAATGAAGTTTGTGCTGATAGCTCTAAAGATAAGTGAACAGTGAGAAAGTATTAAAAGGGCAGTAAACATATACAGAATATAAACAGGTTTGTACTTAACAGCTGAAGTGTAGTCATCCATTTTTCATGACAAGAGTAATATGCTTTTCCCCATAGGCAATCACAACATTGCATATTAGATCTAGTCGGCATCGCTCACCCTGTAATAACCAGTCATCTTTGAACTGAGCCACACTCTTGAAGCTTTTTTATCCTTCTTTTCATTCTTCTTTCTTCCTCACATTTCCTTCGCCTGTCACAAATATGCTCATGGACAGTCTCGCGTTCGCGTTCCTTGGCCCCTTCCGTCCCCTTCTCTGGCCGTTAAAGTCGGAAACAACTTCCAATTAACTGGATAAGATCAGTGCGCCGTCCTGCCCAGGCCCGATAACATTATCCCACATCATGCACCGCTGCCAGTGCCTGGATTATGAAATTAAAAAAGGGGAATAAGAAGAAGTGGTGCTGGAGGATAGAAGGTTGGTTGCTGGGGAATGGGAGAGGGGGGTTGCCCCTGGGTGCTGTTGTAATTGTATGGTATATGTGAAGGGAGGGTTATATAAGGGTTTAAAGCCCTTGCACTATTATTACTAGGATGGAGAAAGTTCAGTGTTTTGGAGAGCTGCTTCGGTTTCCAGTCTGAAGCTAACTGCCCACTGATAAGATCTTATATAATGATCCACTTTTCTAACCTGTGGGTTCGGATGTAAATGAAGGCAGGTAGTGATGCTCCTCGATTTCACATGGTAACAGCTTGATGAATTAGTCCTGTTTTTCTCTGATAAAGCCCCTTTCTAAGATGATGTATCACTGTTTTAAGTGGAGGCAAGGATAGTTAAGACAGCTTAAGATTGCTTGACTTATTTAAATGTCACACTCAACTATTTATTTGGTTATAATCACAAACAAATATTGCCAGTGCAGTCTTAAATGTTCCAGCTGGCTGATCATAAATCAATAATTGATCCATATATATATATATATATTATTGTATATATATATACAAGAATACAGATTATATAAAGAGATAAAATATATTAGAAATAATAAATAATAAAAGTCTTAGATCAATTGTGTGATATTCAAATTAAATTAACTAAGACAGAATTTTGTTGAGAATGCTAACTATATGTAACAAATACATGATATATTTATATATATTACATAGTTCATGGTTTCCTTAGTTTATTAAGCAAATATTACTTGTGTAATGCTCTATTTGTAAATAATTTTAGGTAATTAATATAATTGAATTTATAAAAACTAACTAACAACACATTTAATTGTGAACATTCATACATTGTATTTGTATCTTTGTAAAAATTACATCCAAAAAGTTAAGAATGATAATAATTATAATGATTTCACCATTTCTATAAGTCCATAATTTAGTCTATAAGATGGTTTTCTTATCATTTGTTATGTAGAATATAAGTTTTCACAATGCCAAATTGAAACAAAGAAATTTAATTTAAAGTGACACCGTGGATATTTTCTATTAAAACCAATGTTAAAGATTGACGTCAAGTAGAATAGTATGGATGGGGGGGCATCTGGTCATAAGAACCAAACTGAAGATATAGAACTCAATAATGTCTTTGTCTAAAGAGAGGGCTGAGTTGCATTTTCAGGTCCTTTTTACACCTGCACAAAAAGTACATACAAATATATTTATATCCATCCTTACGCGGGAAAAAGGGTACAACATTTGTTGTTTCTTATATTATACACCAGGATACATTTGTGATATTATTGATGAAATCTGTGTGTGTGTGTGGGCTAGGTCACAGGTGTATTCATGTATTGTTGTCCCACTCGGGTGTGTCTCACCTGTTGCCTCCCAGAATAAGCTGTGCAGCTCAATCTGCTGTCCTGTCCCATCTCTCTACATTCTTCACAAGCAAATATTAGCGTAGCGAGAGGACAGCAGGCTCTTAGTGAGGTGATGAATGCTGTTCTAGTTTGCCAGGTACTATAAATTAGAATGATTTCATCTTGGTTGACACCCTGGTGTAGAAGAATAGTTTCTCACATATACAGAGGGGCCACATTGAGTGTATACAGGAATGGTACAGGGCGTCCTATTCAGTATTAACCAATGTTCAAAGGTACTAAACATATGTCTACATGACATTTAAATAAGTCAAACATACACATGCAAACACATCGTAGGGGGAAATTTGACCTTAAAAAAAAAGAAAATTTGTCTTGTCCAAAACTTTGGTTTATGAATGTATCAGCTAGAATGACTATAGATACTGTTATTGTTTGTATAACAGCAGTAACACTGTCTCCCAATCCTCACTGCACTGCCCTCAAAGGATGCGCAGTCTAGATAATGAATGGAAGGATGGGTGGAGATATAATATTGAAACACATACATTGGACTCACACTGTGTCTGAATCCCCTCTCCTTACATATATCAGTTGGTGTTTAAAATAGCTTGGCACTGTACGCTGTACGATTTTTTAATTCACATACAATTCACACACAGCCGTGCATAACAGTACAATGATTTTGATAGCAGACAGGATGGAAATGGAAAAACTATCTTCAGAAACGAAGGGGCTGTGTGTTTGTCAGAGTGTATGAAATTTAATGAGAAAATATGGAAGAGACTTGAGATTATTATAATAGCTTATCATACCTTGCAATTTTGTATTTTTAAAGTATAACAGCACAAGTGGAAAAAAGCAGAAGATTTGTGTGTTTTATCATGCAAGTTTTAAATTGATTTAAATGAAAACAACAATATCATTTAATCGGATATTAGACAACGCTTTTCCAGAGCAGGATCTCTATCACAGAGCTATGGAATGTTAGGAATATCTTATTATGTTTCTTTTAACATCTTAATGATTCAACACTGCTCATTCTGGAGATTTGTTGTATGTATTTACTGTCTCTATTGACATATAGGAGATGATATACTTTCTTATGGCGGGAATGGAAATCAAGCTATTTCATGTGCATGACAAGTCCGAAAACTGCTGTGTGACATCAGAAAAAGAACATTTCATTCAGAGGAAGGTTTTCCTTTGTCAATAGCAAATTTAATTTGCAAATTTTCTTCTCTCTCAGGCACAGCAGTCACTGAAGACGCTCAGCTTTACAACAGAGGACAGGAAGTGTGAGGACGATTGAGACGCCCAGAGATCTGCGTAGTGGCTAAATGCTCAGATCGTTTTGACTTTGAGAAGAATAACTGTTCAAATCCGCGGGAACCATGGATTTTGTAATGAAGCAAGCTTTAGGTGGTGAGTATTCTTAGTGTCTTCTGGTTTGATGGCACCTGGAAGATACACAAGAGTTGGAGTTCAGTTACACATGTTTACACCATCACATCATCCAGTGCTGATCTGTTTCCCCCCATGCAGCTTCACTGGAGACATTCACGGTCTTTCCAATTATCAACTGTGCAGTGTCCCGGATGCAAACTCATTTCTCAGGCTGATTTAGCAGGATAACATAATCCACAGTGTCAAAAGCAGAACTCAAGTTTAAAATAATGGAATAATTAGAGGTAGAATTAAAATTGAGCAGTCATCAGCATTGTCTATAAGATATCTTTTAGTTATTTTTAAGAGTGTTGTGACATGGTCTGAGACTGGACATCATGTGTTTTAAAAATATTATATATATTATATAAATATTAATTTATTTGTTAAACAGTGTTTGGTAGAACTTTTAGAAATCAGTTTTTAAGTGGAGAAAGAAAATGACTTTTGGTATGATCAATCTGGGATTTTACTTCATTTAATTTTGTTGTGAAAAAGAATAGAACAGGTTGCTCTCATTGTTGAGGTATTAGTGTGTTGTCGAGGGGTAGTAAAAGTTTGTTGTAATGATGTTAAAAAAGTATAAGCATCTGGCCCCTATTTTCATTTTAATGTAGACATTTGTTAAGCTTCTGTGTTTTTGAAGCTCTGGGCTACCGAAACTAGTTCAATCCTGGATGAAATGTTTTTCAAGTGCAACACAGTCACGTGGAAACAGCCAGGTCTCTGAAAATAGCAGAAAGTCTAGTTTTATTGATGATCTTACAGCAAAATGTATGACTATAATCATAAGATTTCAAACAGTAACAGAAATATCTTGCAGTCTGACCTCAGCATATGGAAGCAAGCATTATTTTTCTAATTTCCCCGGGTATTCATTAACATCCCAGGTTACTTGTATTGGATTTGGTATAGAAGCATTAAAAAAAGCCATTTGAGTGTATTTGTGAGCAAGAGGGTCAGATTTAGGAGTGGGTCATATTATGTCACCTGAACCAGCTTGATTTGCTAAATCAGGTCAGCTCTGATTCATTCTTCCATTTCCCATTTTTCCCTTTTCCCTGCTTTGACAGTGATGCAGGCTGGCATCTTAACATTTATTTCCTTTTCATCACTTCATCCCATAGCTTTCAATTATTCTTTGTAGTTCATGCTTCCCCACATCCACCCACAGCCCTCCACTCACCTCCCACGCCCCTCCATCCATCCCTGGTTAAGTGTTATAATTTACCTCATGCAGAGGTGCAGGCTAGTGCTGTGACCTTTTCTCCTGGAACAGACCGGCATTTATTTCCTTGGGAACACAGCTGGCCATCCTTGAATATATGTATACAAGCAGCAGCACATCAAAATGAACACACACAAATCCAAGAACACACACACACTCATACAAATAAACAGATGAGGTTTAATTTGTGGTTTTAGTCCCACGGGAGAACAAGGCCATTTTGAGATGGAGTGTCCTGCTGCCAACAGGATTGTTGTCTTAAGGTGGGCGTATCAATCTCACAACAATAACGACAATCAATCTCTGCAGTGTTTTTCATGCACAGAAACACAAACAAATGGAATGATTTATCAAAAATGAATATATTAAAATACATTTATTAACCAGGTAAGTGCTGAGTTTGCATTTTGAAAACTGAAAACAGTTCTTGAGAAGTCCCAACTCTAAATCCATTTAAGCTTCCCATTGGATTTTTTTTCATATAAAATTACATTTTCTTGACAAATCTACAGAGGAAAGTGGCCAAAAATTGGAAATGTGCAACTGCATGACAACGGTAAATAAATATGATTTAATATGACTGAAAGCTATTGATTAAATATTGCTTGTTGAAGACTTTATTTCTTAAATGTTGTTGTAACATTGTCAACAATCATTTTTGTACAAAGACTGGGCCACAAACACATAAAGCATATACCTGATGGTTTTGTTTACCACAATACACATAAACAGACAACATCGTCCTCGCTTTCCAATTTGGCTGCTTTCAAACATTTATGTAATCTTTCTTGTCACACACACACACACAACTACACACACTCATTTGAGCCAGGCCTTACTAATGTCATCAGATGTTGACCCCTGCTGATTGTACCATTGGTGCAGACTGAGGTATAGATCTGAGCCGCGGGCCACAGATTGTATTTACTGGTTGTTTTATTAGAAATCGGATCCATCGCTGGTTCCATGTTGTGCTACATTAATCAGTCTGGGACAGCATGGTGCGCTCACTGACCTGAGTGAAATACACTGCAACAAGTCTATACACACAGCACAAATATACTGTTTTAATTCAGCTAAGTTTGTGGCTTTGGGAGTAAGTATGATACTTAATGTGATACAAAAAGTAATGTTTTCCAGATGAGGAATCTTAATGATTCCCAGACTCTTCATTTAGTGTCATCAATAGGTCTGAAAATGTGTAGTAGTGATGTAGAAATATAACGTACCACAAAATGTAGTCAGGTACTTATGAATAGTTACTAGTTACTTTGGCAAGTGAGAAGGAGAGATATCATGCAGCAGGAAACATGCAAGAAATACACGCAAGTACAACAGATGAAAAAAGAATAATAAAAGACATATTTAAATTGTTTAAATTATCAATAAGGTTTTGTGATACAAGCTTTTTGAAACTTAATTGATAACTAAATAAAAAATAGATAAGATAGATAAATAACTAGATTAAAAAATAAAGACATGTTAGGTATATTGTTGGATCATGTTTGTTTATGAATCATGTGTTTTGCTTGAGCAAATACTCCAGAGACACAAAATACATTAACGACTCAAGCAAAGGCTGCAAAGCAAATGTGGATCTTATGAAGAAAATGCCATGTGACAGTGCAAACTGGGCTTCTGAATATCTCAAACACTGTGGCCCTGAAACCAGTCCTCGCTGCTGGAGGGCTGATCGCTCTGCCTGGTGAGCTGGGAGGGAGAAGAGAGACATAGGAATAGAAAGGAGAGAGAAAAACAGGGAGACATTATATGCTTCTGTTAATATACCATTAAAAACATATGTAATTAAAAATTAAAACAAAAGCATGTTTTATATTAAATATGAATGAAAACTGCAAATATGCGTAGCTTGATGTTGGTTTTTGTTTATTTTTCCTAATGCACAATTCGCTCATTTATACTGCTGCAGTAACCACAATAACATTAAGTGCATAAACCCCCAATGCTTCAAAATAATTTCAAGCATTTATTTGGTTCCTCAACAAACCTGTATTATAATTCCTGCCTTCCTGCAGCAGTTTGTTCGTTAGATTATTATCATTATTCATGCTTCCAAACAGAAGATGTTTTACTCCAAGGTTTGTGCTCAGTACATGCTACTTTTTTACACAGGGACAATGGGGTGATTTAGTGAAGTAGTAAAGTGAAATCATGATGGTATTGCCATTGTGTTATTCTTATGAGTAACTTTTGGAGCCATTATTAGCTTGGATCCATCTAATCAATTTGCCTAAGTGCAGTAATGGAGCATATGTGGGAAGAGAAGGAGTAAGAAAACGGTGAAATGTGAAAAAAAACGATAGTTAGAAGCCTGAGCCTAAGAATGGTGGAAAAAATGTGGATGGTTTGGAGGAGAACATTAAACAGAGGAAGTCAGAGAGCCATGCACCATTTTACACTCCATTCCGTTGGATGGATAGCAGTTATGCAGGATCATTTGTTAGGGGTGGACGGGATGAAAATGGAACTAATGTAAATAATGGATGCCTTTCATTGCTAAATTTTGCCCAAATAAGTCACACAAGCATCAAAAGCAGCTGAAAAATTGCATCCATCAGACTTGTGGAGAAGTGCTCTTCAGCGCCAGGAATAGTGTGCTTCTGTATAGTCATCTCTGGTCAACTAAACAACCTGCCTGTGGCTTTCTGCTAGTGCGCCTTTCCTGTTCATCTCCATCCCGCCTGCACAGGAAATTAAACTAGCTAGCTAGCAAACGCCCACGCGGTCAGGACCAGTACATGCCGATCTTTAAGAGATTATATTTATACTATCTTTTATTTGAGCTTCTTTATGAGAAAAGAGGTAACACGGTCAGTATTCCAGTGTAGTCAGAAAAAGAAGGAAAGGCATTTTGAGAACAAAATAAAGGCTTTGATAGTATCTCTCTCTTGATATGAGGAAGGAGTCTCAGATACCACATCTCCACCTTTCCTTTGCTGCGATCTACTACAGCTTATAAAATATAATCAATTTAAGTATTTTTATTCATATTCTTCAGATGACCTTTTTTAAATGTGCAGTAAAATATTTTAAAATCAATGTTCACTTTTCTGTTACCTTTCCAGTATCATCCACCCCAACTAATAGCATGTGTAGTCATGATAACCTTTTGTCTGGTCATTACTCAGTTGAAGAACAGCAGGATGTAGAGTGAGCAGTGGGTTAAGTGTCGACAACGCCACCTGGCGGGGGAGTTTCACCCACAGGAAATATATTTACGGGCACACAGATTCAATACATGAGCATGACAGAGATAGTTTTGTTCAAATAATATAAATTAACTTAATTTAACACGAAAACAAATGTAGTTCAACCTAAAGCTAAAATTCCAAAAATGTAAAGTACACAGTTAAAATGAACACTTGGGCATGGGTGGGGCAAGGACAGGGCTGACATTATACCAAACGGGGAGGAAAAAGGGTCCAAAACACCTGTGACACAGGAAATCCAAGAATTTAGGACGAGTGAAGACAGGTGGACAGGTGTTGCCGCCTCAGGCCTGCAACACCTGTCCGACAAAGGAACAGTTAAAGAAAAGCCACAAAGGGTTAAACATTTGTGTAAATAAAACAAAACCAAATGCAACTGCCAACATGAAAAAATGCAACCAAATGAATTAACAAATCAAAAGGAATGATGCTCTGTGAACATAAAATAAAGAAATTGAACAATAAATAGTCTGTAGGTGGGTCGGGACCCAGAACATGCACAACCAGGGTGGCACTCCTGAACCAGGTTGAAGCAGACGTTCAATGACAGAGCCAAAACAGCAGTTTTGACCAGGGGTGGTTGCCAGAGGTGGGCCAACTGTTTATGCTACCATGTCCAACTTTTCAGATTGAGAGCTTTTGTGTATTAAAAACAATTTCGCAAATTTGCTGCCCATTACCCGCTTTTGTGTTCAGTGCAAATTTGTCAGCTGGCCTCTAATGGACTGATGGAGGTAGAGGAAATGAAATGGAAGAAAAAGAAAAAGGTCATAACTGCAGTGACGCAAGTGTGTTAAAGTTATTCCGTTTACCAAGAGAGAAAGAAATGCTGGAACATTAATTCTGTAGAACCGAGATGAAAAGGAGAGGAGAAAAGAGGACCTGTAAATCAAAGTTATCCCGAAATATCACCTTAGATTAAAATGGAAGAAGAACAAAGGCGAAGGAGGAGGAATCGTTCAGGACATAGAGGGTAGAGGGATGGAGGGATGGAACACGAGAAGGGCAAAGACACAGATGGGTCAGAAAGAGAAATGCTCTACATCTTTAGAGAGGTGATGGCTCCCATTTAATTTACCATTTGATGACGTCATTTGTTTGGTTTAACGTACCATATGTCCATGAGGTGTTGTTTAATCGGTGATCGGACGCCCTTGCAGTCCTTGCTGTGCCGTTGCAGTGCAGGAGAAAGCCTTGTTGCTCCGCGCTGACTGGCTGTTGTGCTCCTGATGATGGTTACTGGCAGACTTTGTCTAAAGCTGCAGGCGATGGAACATGAGGACAGGAGCTTGCGTCGCTGTCGTCTGGAGGTGGAGGCTCTGATCGGTGAGACCGCGGCGGCGGATTGTCTGGGGGTCAGAGGCCTCGGAGACCAGAGCTCGTTGCGGTGCGTCCCGTGTGGATGGCCTGCTCAGGCGAGGGGTCTTGGAGGAGAGGCCTTGCAGGCCGAAGCCTTAAGCTGATCTTAAGAGGATGTTCAGGGGAGAGCTTGTGGAGAAGAGAGCGAGGGGGAAGGAGCCTTGGCTTTTTATCACTTAAGTGATGTCACAGACACTTCACCGGGGCTGGGGGCCCGGTGTTTCGTCCAATGGAAGCTCAGTGTCGTTCTTTCAAAACCTGCGCTCTAGAAATGGTGGACGTGGAGGCAGGTCCTCTGTCGCCAGATGTCCCACTTGTCTTTGATCCATATTATCACACACTGTCACTCACCGTCCACCTCCGGAAGTCAGGGGGTGTGAAGAACTTTTATGATGCAGGGCAAAATAGTCCTGCTTCTCTAGTCAAAGATAATCATGTGACCACAGATCCCAGCACTAGTCAGCAGTCTGGGGTGGAACATGGCACTCATTGTGCAAATATAATCTTAGCTGACAGATGCTTAAATAGCATAAATCCTTATATTGCTTCTGTTATACTTATTGTGAAGAGGCACACACATACACACACACACACGCACGCACGCACGCACGCACGCACGCACGCACGCACGCACGCACGCACGCACGCACGCACGCACGCACGCACGCACGCACGCACGCACGCACGCACGCACGCACGCACGCACGCACGCACGCACGCACTGGACGTCACTCACCGTCCACCTCCGGAAGTCAAGGGGTGTGAAGAACTTTTATGATGCAGGGCAAAATAGTCCTGCTTCTCCAGTCAAAGATAATCATGTGACCACAGATCCCAGCACTAGTCAGCAGTCTGGGGTGGAACATGGCACTCATTGTGCAAATATAATCTTAGCTGACAGATGCTTAAATAGCATAAATCCTTATATTGCTTCTGTTATACTTATTGTGAAGAGGCACACACATACACACACACACACGCACGCACGCACGCACGCACGCACGCAGGCATGCCCTTTAGGTCTATGCAAAAACACATGCACATAATTCTACCACATAAGGTGTGTGTTTGACTCTTTCAACTCAAGGATGCACCCAGAACGGAGAGTGTGACCTTAACTCAGCTCCCCAGTGAGTTCGGGTAAAGTATTTCAACGCACTCCCTACTCCCCATCAACCCCAACTGTGTGCTAATTTGTCATCCCTAGGTTTGCTAAGGATGATTCAACACTGCAGGGCAATTAGCATCACTGTATGAGTGTGCTGCAGAGTGACAGGACTGGTCACCCCTGGGTTCACATACCCAAGAGTGAGCCACACAGACCTTATAGAGATATTTTTTCAGAGGAATGTACTAAGAAATGCTCTCTTTTGGCTTCTGTGTGCTTATAAGGTGCAATAATTCATTCAACATTTATTTACCTGGCTATTACTAAATTACCACTATAAATGTCTATGGGTTGATGGGGTTGGGGTCAATAGCAGTGTGCGTGCATCATTTAATACTGCATTGGCAAGAAAAAGTTAGAGTGAGAAATGGAGAAACAAAGCCAGCCAAACGTAAAGGAGCAACAGAGAAATTGCGTGCAAAAAATGCAGGCCCTTCGGGCTCATGCCGCCGCATTTCTAAAAATGAGCAACGTGTTAGGTGCAGGAGCAGGGCCATCTACAGCACCCATGGCCAATATTGGTGATGAGGAGGGTGAGGAGAGGGGGAGAGATCACCGTGAATTGGGAGAGGGAGTTGAACTCGCAGTCAGCAGAAGCTAAGAAAATTAGGATGAAAATTAGGACGATGATGAGGTTGTGTTTGTAGTTCTGGAACACATTACTATCCCTTGATGGAACACTAATAAGACACATATAACTTAGGATATAAATACAGTGTCCCTCTCCACAACAAGCATTCATTTTAGTTATTTCCGGCCACCTAGTCTATAAGTTACTTTGTGTGTATATATATATATTATAAGGACCCCCCAAACTGATGGAAAGATGGAGGAGAGACCCCCTACTATAAATATGATATAAAATTGGGTTTTATATTAAACTGGGCTTAGACCTATGCATAAACATAGCAACAACAATATGTTGGATTCATTTAAATGTGTATTTAAAGACATTTGAATTTGCGGGAGAACATTTGTTTGAAATACAAAAAGGATAATATATATATTTTTTCAAATCTTAAAAAAGACCCCCTGTTGAAGACCTCTCAGATAAACAGTATATATATCTCTTGCTTGTTGTGTACTTTTATTATTCATGTGGGATTTATGTCAAAGGTTGCCTCAACTCTGCAATTTCCCCTTTTACATTTAAATGGAAATCTATTTTCAGAAAAAAAAAAAAATAGTATAGATAGTATTTTTGGTTAATCATGTGTTCCTCCAGTTCTGTGTCACTAATCACAGTTGTCTAATCATAAAAGTTGCATGCATGATCTTTCTTCCTGAAACAAAACATATTTCATTATATTTCTATCATACCTAAAAGCCAGTTAGAGATTCAGCTATGTAACCTCAAGCATGATATAATAAAATGTGAGTTGGTGCAGAAAATTCACAAATGCTCAAGTCAGTATTTACATTTTTTAATCCAAAGAAAATCAGTTATACCTTTAAAAACTACAATTCCAACATACCAGTGGTGCAGCATTATACAAACAAGTTTCGCAGTGCGGGTACGTTTTTTGATAACGTGTGTGTGTCGACCACAATATCTTTTTAAAATACATTGGTTTTGAAAACTTGGTCACCTAAAAAGATTTTTCAGAGCAAATCATTACGGTGACCACAAATCAATAGATTCATTTTCGTGGCTATTTCATGAATTTTCATGAGACTGGGTTGGTCATCTATAACCTTGTTTTTGCTCAGTGGTGAAACATATTTATCTGGCTTGAGTAAGGCACTAGATGGCAAAACAGGCTGCTATCCAGTCCTTCCTCTCAACAGTGCCTGAGAGATGGATCAATAGCCAGATGAAGTTTTCTCTCTTCTGGACGATCCATAATTCACACACAAAGGGGTGGTCCTGGATTTACTATTGATCACAGGAAAGTAACAACAGCAATATCGATAGGCCAGAGGGAGTAACTTTCACTTCTAGAAGCCAGCTTCGGTCAGAGATAATGAGTGAAGAGGTACCAGAGGGTAGATAAGCAGATAAAGAGTTGAAGGCACCATTCAAGAGGTACCACTATCATCAGCAACAATTATCAGTGTCATAACAACTGGGGTCTTCCTGTCTTGGTGTGGTTGGCCTGTTCAGCTCACCGGTTTGCAGTACTGGGCTTCAATCCCGCCATTGAGGCTGATAGCAGGTGGAGGCTTGTGAGTTTGTGTGCTGTTCGCCCGACTTCTGACCCGCCTCTGGCCGTGGGTTGCTCCTTTTAGGTTCCTCGCTACGGTGCGCGGACGTCTTCTCCCTGACATGTCCTGGATTTTCCTACAGCCACATACAGCTTTTCATGCCCCGATCACCCGGCTCCCGGTCTCCTGTGGTCTCCAGTCCAACGGACAATGCAACCGCTATACACCTTCTCAGACCTCCACTCTTTCAATAACATCCACCAACACCTAGACTGCATGCCTCACTGAAAAATGGCTCAAACCTCAAGAATACTTTACTCTCAACCAAACCACCCCACCAGGATTCACTTAGATCGACAGTCCGCGCTCGCAAGGGCAGGGTGGGGGCGTTTATTAACAGGAAGGACATTCAAATCACTACCATCTCCATCCCTGCTGTCTGCTCCTTCGAACATACCAACCCAGTGTCACGAATATCCGTGGGACTGTAACGAAAATGTATCTATTGTTTCGTGGCCTGTTGGTTTCATATCTGGGCTTCTTAGCACTGTATACAGTGAAATGTTGCTTTTGTTGTGTTTATGTTTATGCTCCTGGATAAAATAAAATCCGGTCCACATGACTAAGGAGAATTCTGACCGATGAAACACACAAATGTGCGACTTGGAGAGTACAATCTGACGGTATATTAATGCAAAGTAAACAAAACTCTGCGTGTTACCATGGTGACGACGCCAGCCAAGGGTTATAGGCTATAGATACTATGCTTTAAGCTGAAATAAAAAAAAAATATGTTTCTAGAAAAGCAATCATACAGCTAGACTGTACAAAATATATCATTTGGAGCTGTCTGATTCTCTATTTTTAATATCGCTCCACACATGCACCTGCAAGCACACACACTGCAATGTTTTTGTACACACGGAGCTTAAACTGTCACAGTATATTTACGCACACGTCTCCCTTAGCGTCTTAATCAGACACAAGGAGCGTTCAATCGAGTCCAATGTACTCCGTTCCTCGGCTCGGGACGCGCACTCTTCATATCAGCGGCTGAATGAGCACCTGTCGCTGAAGGCACTACACTACCCAGAATCCCCAGTTAAACACAATGGCGTACCATTCCCTGCGTCCGTCGACATCGAACAAAAATATTTCTGAAATAAAACATGTTTAATTTCTCTTCACATACTGTGTCTCAGTGAAATATCAATGCTAATTTGGCTGTTCTACATATTTGATCAAATCAGTATATACAGTATATCTTTTTAAAACACTAATCACCCGCAACTCTGCATACTGGAAAACCTACAAATGTGGTTTACATCCCATGCAAGCTAATTAAGAACTGCCTCCCCACTCATCTCTTCCATTGTTAACTCTCCCTCAGTTCTGGATCTGTTCCCCAACCACTCATACTAGCTGCTGTTACACCCATCCTAAATAACCTGCACTCAACCCTGACAACCCAAGCAACTTGTCCCATTTCCAACCTCCCCATTCTGTCAAAATGACCAGACCTTCTCACTTTTAAATCACTTACAAAAACCAACCTGTTCAAAATGTTTATGTATGACTGCTTTTGCTCAAAAGTAAAGTTGCCCCAGACACTGATCACAACTTTTCCTTCAGGCCCCCCTAGTAAAATGATGGGAGAAAGTCCAAGTGAAAACAGGAAAACATAAAAAAAAAATCCCAGTGAGTGAATGGCTCAGGCTGGAATGGCAAGACACTATTGTTTATCACAAAATAACTGTCTATGTGATCAAGAAACTTGTTATCATGTCCTGTCTCGACTGGATTCTTCATACATAAAAGGCAAACTCATGGAAATATCCAGACCCAATTTACTGGACATTTTTCTGAATTGATATCTGAAGATTTTCCCCTTTTTACTTTTTGATACTAGGGGAGTTCCATTTTATTCTCTAGTAAGTAAAGTGGATTTTTTTGAGTATTTATTTCACATAACTGAGACGGTGGATTATCATTTCCATGACAAACACAGATTAAAAGGCAACTTGGTGTTTCCTCTGCCCAGGGGCCACCAAGGACATGGGTAAGATGCTGGGTGGGGAGGAAGAGAAGGACCCAGATGCAGCCAAGAAGGAGGAGGAGCGACAGGAGGCCCTCAGGCAGCAGGAGGAGGAGAGGAAGGCCAAACACGCTCGCATGGAGGCAGAGAGGGAAAAAGTTCGACAGACCATCAGGGACAAGGTAAGAAAAAGCTAAGGTAGCGAGCCATTCTTTTGCAGACAGTTTTGCATATGTTGAGTGTATCTTCATGACAAAATCACATGAAACTGATCTCGTGAGGATTTTGTTTTATTTTCACAATGAAATGCATTTGAGTCTTTATTCTGATTATTGTATATTAAATCCATTGCTTTTTCCTAACAAGGTATATCCTTTAACTTAAGAGCTTAATTGCATATTTGCATATATTGTTTCAAGTTATAACTTGGTACCTCTCATTCTCCCCAACTAATTTTCTCTGCATTCACCTCTTACTGTGGTCTCCCACTCAGTATGGCCTGAAGAAGAAGGAGGAGAAAGAGGCAGAGGAGAAAGCAGCGATGGAGCAGGCCTGCGAAGGTTCGCTGACACGTCCGAAGAAGGCGATCCCAAGAGGATGTGGAGATAATGACGAGGAGGACGAGGAGAGCATCCTTGACACCGTCCTTAAGTTTTTGCCCGGACCTCTACAAGACATGTTCAAGAAGTAAAAGAATATATAAAAAAGGCAAACAGACCCTTAATTTAGGGTCCAGTCTGGCCTGAGGTAGGCTTTGGGGCAAAGGGAGGAGGGCTTCTTTGTTTCAGGGTCTTTGGGATGGGCAAACTTTGAGTGTTTAAGGGTTGGGGAGAAGAAAGGCTGAGGGAATGGAACTGGTTAAGATGTTCCTTCGCATCAAGGGTTGGAGTGTAGATTTGGGACATGTAGAAGTCAATAGAAAAAAAAATATTGAGGAGGGGGGAATCTTGCCAAACTGTTCGAGGCTCAACACTGCCTTTCTAGAAATCTTTTAATTTATTTTTTTCTACTCCTTGATGATTTTATTTTCCACAATTTCTGTATCGACCTTTCAACTGCCACATTTCTAACAATTAGTATGTTTTTTTTACTGTCATTTTGGTGGGTCGGTTATTATCTGTTGCCAAGGAATAACGACCAATGGAAGACAGTATTCCTTTAAAGAAGGCCAGTGGACAATGTCCTCTTGTTTCTGTAGTTTTACAAATGGCACTGCCACCACGTTTTCCAGTAGATGGAGCATGTTTTGCTTACTTCAATGGGTGTTTTCTACTTTTATGAACCTTGTGTAGGTCTTTATATTAAAAATAAAATCATTATTTGAGTTTTTAGGACATGTGCATTCATATCATGTCCTTCAGCAGAGGAATTGTAAATGAAGCTTTCATTTGAATCAAACCTGGTTGGTAGCATGTAGATTGTGTTCAAAGATACAAGATAGACCCAGGACTTTAGGAAACTCCAGACAAAGTTTTAACACAAAAATACTTAGAAATGTAATTCACTGGCTGTGAGCTTCCAAAGATCTGTTTTCTGAAGAACATTTTTCTTTTATCTCCTACTTCTTTCTATAGACTGCCACTATCTTAGAAAAGTAAAACTTACGATCCTGAACATGTCAAGAATATTTGACTCAAAGTATTAACCATGCTAGCTAACAAGAAACTGTTTACCTTGTTTTAATTCAATTTTCTAAAGGACATCAAAAGGTGTTTTGTCTGAAGTTACATATTTGAATGTGACTCAAACCAAGTCATTGTTATTCTAGACACATGCATGGTCCCCATAACAATAAATCACATAACAATCAATGTATTAGCCACAGGGAAACAGTTAAGGTAGCTGGTACCGTATGTGTGTATCATTTCTTGTCACACTATCCATAATTGGTTAAGTGTCGGTTCTATTTTAAGCACTTGCTTAACAGTTGCTAATGACTGGCTTTTAATTTGAACTATTTCTTCATATTTATTTGATTTGTTTTTTTCTGTACACAATAATGCAAGTCCTAAACAATGTCTGGGTAATTTAAATTTTATAGGAAATGTGATATCATTCACATTCAAGTTGGTCTAATCTTTCTCCTAATCTAAGCCTAATGCACCAAGTATAATGAATACATTGTTTCATTAGTTTGCAACTTAGAATAACTTTAAGGTTAAAAAAATACTAACGATGAAGTTGTCATTATCTTTATTAAACCATCCTACCTTCTTTGGATTTTCTAGCTCAGATAGGACTGTTTACTAGACAAAGCCATATCGTTTAGATTGCAATAATTAAAATGACAAGAAGATAATATTTCAGCATTGTAAGTTAACCGTCTCATGTTTGTAAAAATATAAGATTTGTGCATATCTGTTAGTAAATCCTGACCATTCGTGTATCTTTAAACATGTATACTAATTGATACGCAAAGAAATAGTATGTAGAAAAAAGAAGCCATTCTTGTGATTGTCTCAGTGTACTACATGTAGTGCAAGTGTGTGTTTATATGTCTGTGTCTTTCTATGTGTCCGTGATGCGTGGCATATGTTGTTGATTCAAATAGTCCTGGTTTATACTGTGTAAATGTGTCTTAAAATATGTCTTGGAAATATTTTGTGCACATGCAGAAACAAGAATTCGTGCCATGCCTAAAAAAAATACTTAACACATTCCTTTCAAATGTTGAGCATGCATGTTTGGGAGAGGAGAGAAAACACTGAATTTTTTAAGACAAACATTTCCTGTTTCTGTGGTTGTCCCCAGGCGACAGAATCTGTGCATTGGATCCAGATATATTGGCTGTGCTCTGGCCTTGTTCAATGTTGAATGTTCTCTTTTGTCTGAGTGAGCAGACAGAGTTGAGGTTTGATGAACTTGGAGGCTGTGATCATACAGGAGCTTGTTTTCTTAGCTGAAGCACAACGCTTTTATTGTATGTGGGTTTCACTACAACAAACCCATGCTGTGTGTTATACAAGTGGATTAAGCACATTTCCGTGGCATTTACTACCAACTTGCATAACCCAACGTCTTACTGAAGTTTACAAGTGTGTCTATTGTCAGAGGTGCACATAACTGGTAATGCAGGTAACCTGAGTAACTCACTAAAATAGATCATAAAAATGATACACACATGCAAGGTTTATTGAACCAGTCTGTTGACCATGCAGTTAAAATTGCACTTTAGGAGCAGTCGCATTCAATCACACAGGCTATAGTTAGGTGTGTTACATGCCATTAACAAAAATGTGTAAACATCCAGAGGGGCTTACATGGAAGCCTTTTTCTAAACGCAGTTCTTAAACTAGG
The DNA here is from genome assembly GCA_016785305.1 of Colistium nudipinnis. NCBI lineage: Eukaryota > Metazoa > Chordata > Actinopteri > Pleuronectiformes > Rhombosoleidae > Colistium > Colistium nudipinnis. The sequence continues at coordinate 727,893 of JAFBJU010000069.1, forward strand.
GTAGTCACAATATTACTTCTGTAGTGACTACATATACAGTTCCGTGATGGAATGATCCGCAATTGACTCCTTGATTCCTTGACTATTCAGGAGTCAGTCCTCAGCTGTCAATCATGATCTCTCACCACATCTTTTTTTAAATTACAAATAAAAGCGGAACTATAAGAAACATGAACATACATCTTGGATCAAAAAACTGAAATGACATATACCATTAAAAAATTGTAATATCATCTTTTAGTTCATGTTTCGACCATACCCCATCTGCAAATATGGATGGGGCAGGGTCGATCCAAGAGTTTTGGCTTCACTTTTGGAATGCCATTTTGATGATCTTTTTGTGAAAAAGCTATTGACACCCATATAACCAGTATGTTAAGTGGAGGCCGAAGAAAATTGGGCAACGCCAATCTTGGACTAGGCTTTAATTCATGGGCCCTTTATGGAATTTAAAGCCATACATCCTCTGTATGTAAAATAGTCTCTCAGTGGGACCCGTCTCGAGGCATCACAGCATGTGAACTGCCTTAGAAAAGGGCTATTATCATGTCATCTGTATGTTAGGTTAGCGGTAACTCATCTGTCACTTCTATGCTTGCATGAGAATCTTCAGTGTCTTTGGCTTTTCAGTTAAGATACACTTCTTGATTTGTTAAACAATAGTGTAAAAGCAAGGTTTTTCTGTCTTTACATAGGATATATAAACTGTATGTTTTCTTGCACAGAGTTAGATTTGTGTGAATGAGAAGGATCAAAACCACAAGTAAAGTTTTTGAAATGAAATACTTCAAAGACATTAAACAGCTACATCAACTCTTGGCTGGCGTTCCCCTGAAATGTCCTTATTTAACGGCTCCAGTTGATAAGTTGACTGACTGCAGCTGAAAACTGAGTGATCAAAACATTTTCTGTTGTCAGGAGCGCAGAAACATTCAAATATCTGAAAAAGAATCCTGGCTCAGAATCGCAATTCAAAACCACAATTGAACCTTCCCTCCAAAAAAAAAGATTCTTCATCAGGTTAGGAGATTTCTCATTAATATTAGTATATGAACACAAATTAATTGATGCAGCGTGCAAAACATATATCATAGATGTTTACTTCGTAAATATAACGTCATGAAATGCAATGAGTGACTGAGATGAAGAGAATATTTTATAATAAAAACTTTCCTACATACTTAGTCGTTCATCCAACTCCATATGAGGCTGGACTTTTCCTGAATGCATGCCATAACAGCTGCCTTTAACTGACATTTTTACGTTTATATATTTGGAACTAGCCTGTTGAATCCTGCCAGTAGATCCATGAGCGAGATTGAATTGTTCTTGCATAGTGATTTTTTTTTTTTTACATTGTACTAAGAATCTCATCGTTTTATGGCTTTATCATTCCCTACAGAGGTTTTGTTGAGCCTCTGTTAGCTGTGAGCACAACTCCCACTGTGTAGAGAAATTCAAAGAATACATTCCAGTCTTGTTGGCATTTGCACTAGGATACTTTGAAATATAACAGTGACAATGTTATTGCATCTTATTAGACAATACCATTGAATGGTAAAGAAGGTAAAAAGATATGGCCAACATCACAGATTTTAGAAATGTTTACCTGGCAGAGGTCCCTTTAGCTTAACCATATGTGCCACTCACTTGGTGATGTTCACAGGTTTGCCAATGATGTGACTGTGTCCAAGGTCACTTCAGTAGCTCCTTCCAGTGGCTGATGAAGCAGCAAAGGCCAGATGTGGAGAGGCTTTTTTTAGTTTATGGTACACAGTGTTGACTGGTGAAAATTGGTAAAAAGTAATTTGGTGAAAAAAAGGGATAAACAACTGGGATTGTTTTTTACGTGTGCTCCTTCAGCTGAATCAAGAGTGTATTTCTTTTTAATTCAGGGTGAAAATAATTTCAGGGTACATAGGTTAAGAATGTAAAATATGAGTTATTTTGCTATCTTTTCCTTAATTGCATGTATTATATAATCTATGTGGAGCCCAATCACTGTAAAACTGTCTTATAAATAGAACTGAATCATTGTTTTTTGAAATTAAAGTAAAGCACTAGCAAAAGAAAAAAGAAGGTACGCTCATTTTATTAGCTTGTCTTTCCCTCACAGTTTTTCTCTCCAACTTGGTTTCTATTTATTATTATTATTATTATTATTATTATTATTATTATTATTATTATTATTATTATTATTATTATTATTATTATTATTATTATGCACATTTCCTTGGATAAGGAACTGAGAAACAGTTAATGATGATCCACTGCATGATTTGCTGTTTGGTGCTCCCATCACATGCCTGTTCATAGCAAACAGAATAGAGAGTTTACTGTACTTATGACAGTGGGCCCAGGACTCAGACAAGTGTTTCTCTGAAAAGCTTTATTTATGTACAATAAATACTTGGGAGTTAACATGCTACAACTAGTTACATGACAAGAAAACTTAAAAACATATCTCTGTAAAGGGGATAAGGAAACATATTTCCTATAAAATATTCACCTAAATAAGACATTCCCAATGTGTATAGAAATATAAAGGCAAAGTTTAATATGTCTTTTTTATCATTGTGGTGCAGGAACATATAGGTTTATGATTTCACACATTTTAATAGTATTTTTAAAAAAAGCTAATAATGACTTAAAATGAAAATTTAAAAGATCATCATTATCTTGTACAACTTAATTTTCTTAATGTAAGAAACATACAAACATAATTATCAGTGCTGGGCACGTTAAGATGTTATTATCGCGTTAACGCAACTCATTAACACTGCCAATTATTTTATCGCACGTTAACTGCTGTTTTTCTTTTGAAAGTCCGTCTATCACTGGCTCTGATTTCACATACAGACAGACCATGGGTCACAGGAGGGGAGGGATGTTGATTTGCATTTGGAGGGCAGGGTCTGAGACTTCTGCAGTCATGCACATGAACAGGAGGAAGAGTCAGAGCGGAGTGCATTTCTCCATGAAGTCGGAGGAATGGATAAATGCAGTTAATGTTGTCATTGTGTAACTACTCAACCTGAATCACACAAGTATTATTATTATTTTTTTAACTGAGATTCTCAGTGAGGAAATCCAGAACAAACATGGACTTCACAGACTTCACAGTAAATCCCAGCTGTGTACTTTTTTTTCTGCTCGACCACTTCACCTCATTATAACATAGAGGCACGTTAGAGGCAATTTTCCCGAGAGCCACTCCAAATGACCCACCAGTTGAGAACCACTGCTCTAACAGGGGCACTTGCTACTGAAAATTCAGCTCCCTCACAAAAGAAAAATGTATATGCTATCTGTTCAGGAAAAAAAAGAAAACTGAGTAATAAATGTTAACTTGCTTCTGCTCAGTATGTGCTGGTTTTATATTTCATTTAATTGCGTTAATTAATGCTTGAGTTGAGATTTACATGTGTTACTGCCCTTTTGTTCATACCACTGTAATGAAAATTCTTATAAATGCAGTGGTTATTTTGATAAAGTGTTAGACATGTCTAAAAGCCTTCTCCTAAATGTGTTAAACGCAGAATCGGTTTCATGTCTTGTTTTTGAGGTCACCCGCATATGACCTCTCATACTTCTGAACTCTGTTCGACCTGAAAACAGCTTGATTGACAGTTTCCTTCTTCCTGTCTTAAACTATAAGTATCGCAAACCTACAGTTTGAGGGCTGTTCCCTCGTGAGCAGACTGCTCGCACTCTGTTGAATTTGTGAACCCCTCTGTGTCATGGTCTGCCTATTATTTTGTTTGTTTGTTTTCACCCTGGCATGTTTTTTTCCCTGCTCTGCTTGGAGCTACTCTTCCTGGAGGCTCACCCCCTCCCCTCCTGTGCCGCTGGAGCTGCCACAGCTGGAGCTCATTCCATTAATCAACCTCAACAATTTAAAACCCAGGTCCTGCTCATCATTTAGCCCCAGTTCGTCGATTCACCACCAGCGGTAGCGGAACATCAGGCAAACGTTACTGAAACTTCTAGTTTGTGTCCCATGTCATTATTAATTCCTGTCTCCTGCGATCCAGTGTGTCCTGTCTGTGGCTCCCCTGCGTCCCTGGTTCCCTCCTCCGTGCCTTTTTCTGGACTTCCTGCTCCCCGGTGCCTCCTCGTTGCTACTCCACCCTCTGTGCCTCTGGATCCTCATCCCTAATCCAATACTTCACCCTGCTGGTCTGCCTGCCTGCTTCCCCCCCTCTTCTGAAGACACCTACCAATAAACCTGTCTTTTTGCCATCCCAGCAACCATTGTCTGAGTCTATATTGGAGCCCAGTTCTTGTTTAAACTCTACCCATAACACTCTGCAGTTGTATTCGATTTTACAAAGATATTTGCGAGAGACTCAACATTTCCAAATTAATTAGAATTATTTTTTCCACAACACCATTTACGCACTTTTAAAATAGAAGTGAGCAATACATTACTTCTGAATTCATTATTGAATTTTGCACATAACAATGCAATTAATCGCTAATGTAATCGTCGCCCAGTACTAATTAATAGCTATTCAGGCCTATGCAAGATGCCTTAACACTGTCCGAACTATAGGTGCAACTCAACAACTCATACTCGAATTTGATGGGTCCTCTTTAGTCCTTTGTTTAAGTGTTCCTGGCATTTTTAGCAGTGATACTCCTGGAAGCATATTTTCTGTTCTGCTAATGCAGACGTCTTTCCTGCTTTTCCCTATCTGTGTCTGCCTTCCCCTTCTTCTTGACAATCCCGGATCACAGGTGTAATATCCTCATCTCTTTCATCACCTGACTCCCAATCTGCATATTCATATGCATGTCAACAAAATGTCCACTAGCAAGGACACAAGTCAATGGGCTGGGTCTCAGGAGAAATATATAATTAACACATTGCTTAACTAGAAATGTAAGTTGTGCAAATATGCCCTCGATCAAAGAAATGCTTTAAGAATACTAATAACACAATCCAAATGAAAGTTAACTTACATGTTAACATGAAATTGGACAAGAAGGAAACTTCTAAAGGACTCCGAACACAAGCAGTGGGATAAATAACTTTCTCAATAAAAAAAAAGTGTTGTGCAATTACAGCTTAATTGAATGATGCTTCTGATTGGATGGTGGCTTGGTCACTGCATCCTTCTGTTAATCGGGGGAGGCCAGGGGGTGTGAGATGGCCACATGATCAACGGCTAAAAATAACTCACCAAAAAAAAAGTATTACCTTCAATTCTAAAGCCTGTTTCGCAAGTAAATAAGTGGTGGTAGTACAATCACAAGGGCACTGATAGTTTGTCATGGGATATAGGTGAGAGAACACAATATTACAGTGAAGTTATTGAATAATATTTCCAAAGAATATTCACCAAAAATATGAAAAAGGTGGGTTTATTCAAACAAGTGCTGTGGTGTAACCGGCAGGGAGATGAATTTGATCTTGGTGATTGTATACTGTATTAAAGTGCAGTTATTTCGAAAAATATGTGTGCTTTTTAAAAACAAAGTGCTGTAGTAGGATGAAAAGAGGACTGATGGTTTGTGATGTGATGCCAAGGCGGGTGAGTAGGGTGGAATGATTGATGGTATCAAAGGCAGCACCGAAGTAAAGTACCCATAACCCTGACATTACACTTAGGTTTAGGGTATTGTGAGGTATACAGCAAGGGTGCCCGATCTCCTCCAAATTATTTATTATAACCACCCAATTATTAACCATTAATTAACCATGTTATTAATAACAACCCCAAAATATCAGGTATTACTTTGATAAGCAATTTAAAAGTTGTCAATTTGCAGATGACAAATCCGTGTTAAACAAAATTGAGCATTTATTTTTCAGGATCAAGAATCAGGATAATCCCTCAATCTGTCTGAATGTGAGTAACTCTCTATCCGTTCATGTGAGGAATATACTATTAAATCTATTAAAGTTGTACTTAAAGTAAAATATTTAATTCTAACTTTATCTAAAAGTCTCATCACGAGAGAAGACGTTCATATTTTTAACCATATAACTGACATGCAGAAAACTTAGTCTGTGGTTAACCAGCGATCTAAATATTTATGTTTAGTTCTTCTAAGAAAAGCTGATGGTATATCAACATTAAATGATTCGTGTCACTCAAGTTTTGTATCTTCCACTAATATTAAAATATACTAAATTTGTGTGTAACTATAACATTTCCATAAGTGTGATTTTCTCACAAATCCACTCATGGAATGACAGGTTTATCATTAACAGAAAAAATATATATATTTTAATTATTTACTATAGTAACAACTATGGTGTTGGGGTCAATTTCGACCCGTATATTTTTACTTCAAGAAAAAGGCAAAAGAACTTTATTATAAACAAAAAATGAAAAGCAGAACAGGTCATAACCCAAAATATATCAAATCTGAGGACTGTTGATATAATTTAAAAGGTCTGAAGTGACATTGTTAGCCGGCAAAATATATCTGTCTGTCGATGCGTCCCAGAGATTATCAGTGGCCTTATTGCAGGATTTGTACATTCCAGCAAGAGGATGAACACCAATATAAGCTTCCAGATATTCCTCATCAATGTCTGTCCACATGTTGCCATGGACAACATCATGGTTTTTCAATGATTACTCTTTTTAGTGACAATGGCATAAATAGCGAAAAATGCGTCTTGATGTCACTTACACTTGTCACAACAAACCTTGTGATTCCAGGGGTCATTTTGATGTCATTTGCAGCAGCTGCCCTGCCATGTACATCATTAAGTACTGAACTCCAAAAGAGCCATTTTTGGACTTGAATCTTTCAGCGGGAGCAGCTTCACCACCGGTGACCTCCTCATCAAATGTGTCTGTGCATTCTCGATGATAATCCACATTGTTTTCCTCCTCAGAAACCTGCTCATCCGTATCGCTATGCTGCTCTGTCTTTTTCCTCATTTTCACCAAAAATTGTTTCCAGAACTTGGCAAACTGTAAATCTTATCATTTGTGCATGCTGCAAATTGGAGATGTGCACTCTGCAAGTCAAATGACCACTCAAATGAGTCAATTGATCTCACATGGCTGGATATGCCCGTCTTTGTTTGTTTTGTTTTTGTGCAGGTATACTGGAAATCAAGGCAAAATGAGAATCCCCTCAAGCTCACATGATTGGGAGAGAAGCTGGCTGTCAGTGTGGTGGCTGACAGTTCACTTATGATTTCAGTTTTGGCTCTAATTATTGCTTTATAATCCTATTTTTTATAACACCACAAAGGTTATCATTTCAAGCAGAGCATTTAAACATTTTGTGAAAACATTTTTTTTAGTTTTATTTTGTTGAAATAGAGCTTCCTGACAAAGTCAAAAAGCATTGATGCAATAAACACATTTATGTGGTTCTTTTATGCATTTAAAACCTATAAACAGGTCACTGCCGACCCTCACACAAGAGGAAGGCTAGAGAGTATACCAGGATTTGTAACACTATCCCTGCATCACTAATTTGATTGATTCAGAACACACTTGTGAACTCAAATGTTGTTCCAATTTACAACGTTAGTTGTAATCTCATAAATAACATATCTGTCATCACTGCACTAACATTTCCCCCAATCATAACAGAGGGTTGTTTATGCAGGTGTCTGATCTGAAAAAATATCAATAATGAACCAAGCTAGTTCTGATTTTATTAAATGGGCCATTTTCCTTTTTTTTTTCCAAAGTAAAATGTATTCATTTGAAGAATATAAACATAATGTACCCAGTTTCTAAATTTCTCAACACATTATTAAAATGTGATATGGTCCCATGGACTTTCTGTAATATAACAGCAGAATCACTGGAAAATGTATTTTTCTCATGCACATACACTAAATTATATATAATACCCACCAGCAAACCAGGAGACCACCGGTCTGAAGTCAGTCTAATTGTCTGCTAGTCCAGTGAAACATGTAAATTCTGTAGTTTTATAATAATTCTCTCAAACATAACCTGCTATTCATATGCACCTTAACCTTTCGCAAGTAATTCAACAACAGCATTTGTCCACACCTACCAACTAAGACATAGGACTGGACAGTCACATTTGAAGAAGGTGTTGAAGAAAATTGTACTGCTGTCACCTGGCACTGTTAACTCCAAATCTATCTGTCGATTATATTCTAAGTTTACTTCACGTATGCTCGTTTGTAGGAGACACCAGTGCCTGAGTGTGACCCAGGAGTCACTGAGATGGTAACAACGTAATTTAAACCAACACTCAACTTTGCTGTCCTACAGTGTATTATCCTGTATTTATCCTCTACGTCCAGTAGGGGGCAACGACAGGCTTTTTAACTCTCCACCTCAGTCCACTGGCCAAGGTACCACTGAGGAGGAGCCTTCCAAACTACCTCCATGCAGCAGACTGACCTGACACAGCACATATAAAAAGCCAGACCTCAACTTTCCTGCTCTTTCTCGCCCGCTTCATGCTGGTGATTGCACATGTGCCTACTTCTTACTTTTCGTGGCTGGATTGAGGGAAGAATCTTGGCTCTGCTAAATCAGTCAGCTGTCTTGAAAAAATGGAGGATTATTAAAGGACATACATGTTATGCTCCGGATAAGACCAGGCTTTTAAAACTTTGGCAGCACCTTTGTTTGCTCTGTGACCCAGCTTATATTTAAATCATGCTTTGGATGTAGGGACTGAAATTGTTGCGTTATAAATTCATAAACCCTCTTTATGCGTTTTTAATAAATAAACCTGACTGAATCATCTTTCATTCACTTACTTTTTGAAGTCCAAAGTTTTGGATGGAAGAAAGGGGTCAAGGAAATAGTGGAGGGTTAAAACCACGTGCTAGTAATATAAATAAATGCTGTAAAACCCAAAAGATTAAGTGAACACTCCAGGGTTAATATTCGGTGTAGTTTATTGCAAGGTTCCACTAAATCAATCCATGATATACCATACCAACACAAATCATTTTATGTGTCTCTTGTAGTCTCATTCAGTGGCCACTGTGATACAACATTCCATAATTTAGATTTTTCACTCTGAGCATTTGCACTGCAAAGAAAATGACAGAAAGGCGAAGGAAACTGTAAAAGCCAGTTTAAGGTGGATGCTCTGTAATAAGCAGAAAGCAGAAATCCTGTGTGTAACCCATACACATGTGGTCACACAGCTGACACAGTGAGGCCACATAGATGCTGTGAACAGCACCTGTATGCTACACATCCTCTGAACAATGATGCCCTAGAGGGGATCATTTGGTTTAAATGAAAGTCTGAATCCTCAGAGGATGCAAATCAATTGAAGCATTGCAAAATGTACTGAAAAAACACATGATAAGGAAACCTGACAGTGCTGCGTCATTGCATATTCATAACTGTCTCATCATACAAAACGTGCCAAATGTTGTATTACAAGCAATGGGTATGAGCATTCATGTACATTTAAAAGGAGCACCATGCCAAACTTTAAAAATTATGAGAGCTAAGTGTTTTAATGTATGTACACATAACACTAATGCTCAACTCCTGCACGCTGCCAGTAACTGAGTTTGGATACTCAAAAATAGGTGTCTCCATTTATACCTGCGGTAACCAATTATGTTGTTGCTATTTTTCATATTTAACAGTTACACGGTGATTCATGTTTCGTGGTGTGTGTTTCTCTAAAAGCAAGAACCAAATCAAAGCTGTAAATGAGTGACCCGGAGCAGCAACGTAACAATACAGAAAGATAAACCAGGCGCTGAGATGAATCTGCAGAAGTCAAGGACATCTGTAGATTCCGCTGGTAGCTTTTTGTAAGTTTGTCACTAACCCCTTTCACATATTATTAAAAATACACACCGTAGCTATAGATATTAACCAATCTCATGGCTAATCATTATAAAGAACTTTGCACCAATGGCTACACGGATTGCATCATTGTCCAATATTTATTGTTGGTGTGAGACACTTAGCTTTACAAGCCTTGGTTGTCACTGAACTGTGAAGTGTAATTTGAGCTAATATTAGTAACTTGTCTGATATGAAATCATCAGCTAAAGAGATGTTTTGGGTCAAACACGCTTATTTACAATAGACTTGAACATTCATTTAGCTTTTAATATTCCACATTAAGGAATAGACTAGGATGCCACACCAACTCTCATCTGAGAGGAGTGTCCATCTTTGCACAAGTGGACTGATCAGCCAACCCTGCAAAAACGCTTTAATGAAACCAGGCAATCAGTAACGTCAGACCCAGGGTGAGGTTAAAAAATATTTACTATAATAATGCGAACGTTTTTTGACAACATGTTGGACAGCATTCTACAATGTTTTGTAATTAATATTTTGTTTTGGTGAGAATCACTAAATGTAAATGTAGCCGTTGACAATAAACTCTAAGTACCTTTAATGAGATGACTCGATTCAAGGTCAGTTTAAATCTACTTTATATATTTGACAATACAAATGACAGCAAAAGGGCATTGGTCAACGTACCCGTACTCTCCATGATGTAATCAGTAAAGGTCTATACATATATATGTTGTGTGTGCCGTTATTTTGTCTGGACGAAAAAATTATATTCAGATTATACAGCAGTAGCAGGTTTCTACCCTCACCGGTAGTTCTGATTTACTACTCTTCATAATTGCTACATTACATGAGATGATCTTGTTTGTATAATGACTTGTTTCACAAGACAATGCAAGTATTTTGGGTGATTGTTGCCACGCAAGAACTAAGCTCAGTTTTGAAATACAGATGTTACCCCTTTCCAAATAATATATATGAATGCCACTGTGTTACCACCTTTGCTGCTGCCAAAAGTTAATAGACATGAAACTTAAGCAGTACAGCCTTGGGAATAACTTGGGAGAACTGATAATACAATTTTGGGTTCAGGATCATTTTCCTTAACCTACATTCCAAAACACCAATCACATTATTAATATTACCGCATACCATTGAAAGCCACTTGTAAAATCAAGCAAAAGCACAGGGAAAAAAATGATTGAACACATCTTCAATGTGTTGTTCTGTTCTGTGGAGGCATTTTGCCAGAGCCACTCCACTTAATCTTCAGATCCCATTGGACTATGTAGCCTGAAGCTAAAGTTATCTCCACCATTTCCTCCATTTTCTTCCTCAGCAGCTACTGCAACCCCAGCTTCTCCCCTCCACACCCGTGTCATTCATCCCCCTGTTCAGGTTAATGGTGGCCCCTGATCCCTCAGGCAGCTGGCTCAACACCAAGGGCTTCTGAGACTTTAACTTGTGGGCCACTGTCATAAAAATAGCCTCAACATGATCACTGTTTCCACCATCATAGCTACCATCTCCTTGGCTGTTTGGGTTTTTTGCAGAGGTCTCAAACAGAGGCATGGAGTGGGCATCTGCAAACTGTTGCGCCACATCTGTTCCCACTTGGATGGAGTCTTGGAGGTCACACTTGTTTCCAACTAAGATCCTGGGTACCTCTATGCCAAGAGCATGCTGCTTACACTCCTCAATCCATGCTGGGAGGCTATGGAAGCTAGCAGCATTGGTGACATCATAAACGAAGACAACAGCGTGTACATTGCGGTAGTAGTGCTGCACCATGGACTTCCTGAAGCGCTCCTGGCCTGCAGTGTCCCACAGCTGGATCTGTAATTGACAGTATGGATACAGATACCATGCCATTAGAAGACTTAAAACAACAATAGATCAATTCTATTCTATTAACAAGTAAGAAAATAAATGAGTAATCCATGCCTGATCTATCTTATTCCTCTCATCAACACTTGCTCTTGGGTCAGGGCAAACCAGTTAACAAACTTGAGCGGCTTTCAGACACAAACTACAAAAAATATACAGTAAATTGGGTCCAGACATTTTCCTGAATGTCCTGTTCACATATGAAGAACAAGAGTGAGATATTGAGATATGTTTACAACAACAGCAGGGAGGTTTCCCCGCAGTACTTCACAGGGATCCTTGCTCCTGCAAAGTCCGGAAAATGCCAGACAGAACTTAGGCAGACATTTGCATTTTCACATACTTCCCTATCTTAGAATTTATGGAACATATCTTGACTTCAGTGCATGTATGAAAAAAGAATGCTGAAAGAAAAATAGTAAGGCAAAACAACTAAACACATGGAGAAAGTTAGTGCACAATACAGAAAGCACCAAGTAGCAGATATAAAAAATAGAGTTAGGAATCACAACCATTGTTCACATAATTAAGCTTCCACAGTCACAGCTGCAGAGAGAAAACTGATTATGACTTACTTCAGGTCTACCATGGCGTGCCAAAACCATTTGTCTTTTGATTCTTGTGTTCTGAACAGTTTTCAGAAGAACAGTGTTTCCTACCCATTTCCTAACAGCAACACCCTCTACATAATCCTAAAATAGAGCCATTTTAATAATAAAAAAAATGGCTTCAATTGTCTATGCAATACATCATATTTGGTTATACTTGGAGGAAAGTCAGAAAAAAGGATTCACCTGTATTGGAGGAACTTGCAAACATGTGTTAATTTCTTCTTCTTACGATTTCTTCTCTTTGATTGTTATATACCAGTTTGTCTGACGGCCCTGCGATCAGTGTCTACATTACACACCTTGATTTTCTCCCCGTCTATCTCGACCAGCCTTTCCCTGAAGTCCACCCCGATCGTGGCCTCGGTCTTCTCGGGGAACTTGCCGGCACAGAAGCGGTAGGTCAGGCACGTCTTTCCGACCCCCGAGTCCCCGATCACGATGATCTTGAAGATGCGGGTCCTAAGCGGAGGCAGAGTGGAGCTCGTCAGAGAACCGGAGCGTTCAGCCGACGACACGCTCTCCGCCATACCGGCCTGATGTGGCACGATCCGGAAGATTAGCGGCCGGGAGAGCCTTGGTAGCTCCTCCACCGGAAAACGGCTCCGCGACACGCCTCAAAGACGTGTTGGGGATTCACAGTCTTAAACGCAGAAACAAAGTGCTCTTAGGTACACACACCTCCGAAGAAAACGCGTCCCATCAAACATTCCCAGCCCACCGCTGGCAAGCCACGTACTGTCCGGGAGAGTCTAATCTCGCGAGATACAGTGTATGCAAGCGTACTGCTGGGGTAAGGGGACATTTAGTCAGACTTCATATATAGCTCATCTCTCAGCCGGTCAGCACCTCTATCACTGGGTAGACACCATTTGGTTTATTCTATACTAAAAAAAAAAACATTCATCACCATCTTTAAGGCGTTCGTGACTTGCTATTAATACTCAAGAGTGACACCTGCGGGTTAGATTACAGAACTACGGATAGTTCAATCCGTGTCATTTCGCTCATATTTATAGCCTACTTCTTTTCAGAGGCAAACATAATTACTTATAATAAGTTCCACCTATTTCAGCCCACTTTAGTCATACGTTGCAGATCAATTTAAATGAATGGTAACAATAAAGCAGCACAGCCTGCCAGACTTTTAGTTACTAGAGTTCCCATCTATGGGCTCCACCTGCCCCACAACCTGATAAACAGGCTGATTTGCCATGGTTAGCACTAATTCATTATTAGTCATTTCAATCAATAATATCTAGATCTATTATCAGCTGGAATACCAGCTGGAATATGCGATCACATATAGGGAACATTTCTGATAACACGAATACAGGAGTTTAAATGAGTCAACACAGCCCTCTCACTACCTCTTCAGGAAAAAGAGTTGCAACAACTTTCACTCCAGATTATTATTCAATGCCGACCTAAATTAAGCTATAACTCTTTTCATATTCTCACTCTTAGTCTGTATTTGTCTTTAGCTATCTGTACTAACTTTGTCCTGATGTATACTTCAATTCTGAAGTGTCCATCCTCTGGGAATAGTCTTTAAACCTTGCATATATAATGGCAGTAATAGCCTATGTCCAAATAATGTGAAACCTAAAACATTTACACCTCAAATTAGTCTATTGGTTTGCCAACTTACTCAGCATTTTCTGATCACTGGCCTTGGTGATGGGCACATATCAATGGTTGTAATGCACTCACATTCAGTGATATCAATCAGTTGAATGTGAGATGCTGGATTTAATGCGGTTGAGTTAAAGTAATATGTGGGCTAGAAAGGATAGTTGGTTTGTAACCTGGAGGACGAGCTGCTGGGTTCAAGATATTTAGCCACTTACTGCAGGAGTCAGTCAAGACGACTAGTGACTGAAATGAGACGTATGTTTCTGGACAAATAAAACTGCTAAGATTAGCATCCTATATAAACTCACAGGTCAATCTCAGCTACTTTTTGCCAATTGTCCCACTATTTATGGGAACCCTCAAAATCATTCATCGCCATGATTTTTTTTTCTGATGGCTTGTTTGATAAAAAATATGGAATGTTGAGGCGATGTCCTGCGCATGGGCAACTGCATATTTGCCCTGGGGTCATCCTTAAAACATTTTGTGTCACCACTCTGCTGTGGTTGTGAAATGGTGATGAGGACCATGTTATTTTGCTGCTCTACGAAAAAAATGTCTCTCCCTCAATTGTGGTTATTTTTTCACCATATAAGATCATACATACAGATCATATATCATGCTCTGGGTTGTATTCTAAGCCATCCTACATTTCGGACACATCCTCCTCTTCTAAATATTTTTCTTGGTCCAAGTGGAAAAAAACTGCTCTCATCTCTCCCCATTAGTAAATAATGTCTTCAAGAAATGTACATTTTTTGATCTGAGATCAATTAGTGGCATCAATAATCTTTCTGTTTTGTATGAGTGTGTATATGTGTCATTCTGTCTAAATCTATGTTTTTTTTGCTTTTAGTATTGTTTTATTACTGATTATAACTGTCGGGTCAAAAATGACCCTAAGACAATCTTTTTCCACTGTTTGTGTACAGCGCCAATGAAAATATAAACAAACAAAAAAAAACGTTTTCAAATATTGGGCTCACTTTAGGAAAAGTCATCAAATTTCAAGTGGAAAAAAGGTTGTTTAGGGTTTTTTTTTCCTCTGCTGATAAACATCACTTCGGGTCATTTTTCACACCAACACAACCACAAGGTTTAAAACATGAGGTAAAAGCAGCAGTTCTCCAGTACTCTCTCTCTGTCTTATATCTCACTGAAGGAGGGTTAAGTAGCACGTACACATTATATTTAGGTGTTGTGTTTGTTTAGCTCCAGGTAATATTGTTACAGTCCTTTTAAGGTTTTACAGATCGCCTAGGCTTAGTGTCCACTTCTTTTTTGTTCCAAAGGTGGGAACCAGACAATTGTTTTCTTCTATCTTTTCCTGGATGCAAGGAAAAGATCTGGAAGAATGTATACATTAGTTAACCAGGAAACAAGAAGAATCCAGTCTTGGACCGTTACCTTGGTCAGGTTGCCCATCTGCCAAATGTGTTTCTGGTTACTTAGCTGCATTCTTGTTGAGAAAGGGGAATATAATTGATGAATTCCAATGAAAATTATGTATTCCTGTCAGTGGCACAAATTCACCTACATAGCTTGAGGGAAACTGTTGACGAGGTTTGATGTCAGAGCAAATGTTGGTAAATGGTTACCCACGTCACAACTACCGGGGGTTTATTCCTGGTGGGGTGACTAGTCCTTCACATGATCTATTATTGCCATTGCCCCTGTGTCTCTTTCTCTTCCAGAGCCCTACATGAGCAGTGTGCTGACGCACCACATGTCACATAATATCAACCCTCAACTGCTGCTGTTATTCGTCTTATGTGCAGACTAGATAAGCCAGCATTTGTTGGTCACATTGTGTTTTTCATGTTTGAGTTATTTGTATGCATAGAGGAGTGTACAAATTATGCTGGGATATAAACTATGTCCCTTTGACATGACAGTACTTTTATATATATTTTTAAATGAGGCTGTGATACGTGCATGCTCTTCATGAATGTATATGGTACCAGTATTCTTCAGACAAATCATGCAATGTGTTATGAAACATAAATGTAATATAAGTGCAT
The DNA here is from genome assembly GCA_016785305.1 of Colistium nudipinnis. Lineage (NCBI taxonomy): Eukaryota > Metazoa > Chordata > Actinopteri > Pleuronectiformes > Rhombosoleidae > Colistium > Colistium nudipinnis. The sequence goes on from JAFBJU010000069.1 coordinate 743,790, forward strand.
GTTAATCCAATTCTTGGTGAGACACAGTTACTGATATAACTGTAATAAAGTTAGTTGGGTTATTTTAAGCAGCCGGGATCTGAAAGAGAGAGATTGATACTGCATAACATCTTTTATCTTCCCCTTTAATAATGAATAATAAATACAGATTTTATTAAATTTTAAAGTTAAACCATAGGTTCAAATATTAGTACTGGCCTTACCCAAACTTTAGTTAAAATAAGGAATATTGCAATTGCAATAAACTTCCCTTATCTGGAGTTGTTCTTTTGGATCTGTGGTTAGGTGTCACACACTGCTTGTCTCTACAGTTAAATTCTCCACCAACCTTTTCTAGTGGGTCAGTGATTTTTAGGGAGATCTCTTAGCAGAAACCCATCCTTTAATTTGTCTATTATCTAATTATATATTATATAATTATTATCCATTATTTTCCAAAAAAAGGGTAGGGGATCAAGCGCTGTTGTTCTTTTTTTTAATTGGTAAAGGCACTTACAATTGTTTGTTTTATTTTAAATGAATGTATCAGCATAGCTTTTGTGGGTCTAAGTTTTATTTTTATCGTTGAATCCACTTATTGTAAGTCGCTTTGGACGAAAGCGTCAGCCAAATGAAATGTAATGTAATGTAATCTATACCACTGATCATTTCATGGTCGCAGAAGGAGCTGGACCCTCTTGGCACAAAGTAAATATGATATTTATAATTATGTTTTAATAGTTGCGTTTATGAATAGTTTTGTTTTGCTACAGTAGCCCAGAAGAGACCAAATACCGGCTGTAGAAAACACCTTATGCATTTAATATGTCACCTGAAGAATATCACAGGTTCACCTATGTGTTTGGAAGGACACACGTAAGGGTCAAACTGTCTGGAATGCCTTTTGATTCCTCGGATCTATGTATATCCAACCAGACAGGCTATATACTGGCACAGTTGAAAGTATAGTTACAAAGAGTATAAATTATAAATCTGATGAACCATACTGATTGTACATACTGCAGGTGAGCTCAAAGGATGGCACATTTTTGTGTCAGACCTAGGCCAACAGATCAAAACCAATCTGCCAAGTGTTCGATGGCAAGTCCAGGAGGGGACCTCACGTAGGCTGTGATTCTACCTTGAGAGATACACAGTCTTTGACGTCATGAAAGTCATTGTAGACTGACCAGTGAGGTTACTGTCAAACTCTTTTCATAATGACAGATGATGAAAACAACCAAGTTGTTCTGCTGGATCAAGATCTTACCATCCTTTGACCGATAGTGCTTTGCTTTTCATTTCCAGATGATAAGACTCTCATTGGTTCTTCCTATTTTCTACAGATCCTACCACCCACATTGGTCCTGCACAGGAAATATGTTTAAAACACAAAAGGCACAAATCAAAATGTCCCCCACCTACGTCACCCTATGGAAAAATAGGAAAACAGATTGCGAGATGTACCTGTGCCCCAGCAGTTCTCAGTGTCACTCAAATATATAACATGCTCTTATCAAGTCATTGAAACAAAAGCATGTGTTTGATTAGTCCATTGTATTACAGTAAATAGGCAATGTTAATTTCTCATTGTATTGTAATGGAAATAGACCTTCTGTCTATGGAAATTGTAATTTGCATTATTCATGTTTAGCATCTTTTCAACTGGAGCCTTAGTTGAGTCAAGGTACAATGGAAAGGTTTAAAGAGTGGCCAGGAATGTATGAGGTAAAAAGTCATTATGGGATATATGGAACTGTAGTGATGTATACTCCAGACAGCTGTTTAGGCAGAACAGTTCCAAGATTGTAAATTGCTATGTCCAGTTGAAAAAAAAGTCCTCCACTGCTGCAAAACCTGCAAAACCCACATTTGTGTTTCCCTACAAATGCTTAAAGCTGTTCATTCAGGTCCAGTACATAAGTTCGAGAGAGAAAGGGGACAGTTGCAGGCGTCCCGTGGGAGGGTGCAACCAAATCTGAACGATGGCGTCACCTCTTCACCACAGCTGGAGAAAGGCATGGTGGAACAGTGATTGCAGTGGGAGGATTGCGATTTATGAAGTTTATGAGTCAGACTTCTATGAATGGGTTGTTTCCAGCAAAAGCCATGAATGAGGGGATTTCCCTCTGTCTTTTCTACTTGTCTCTATTGTTGCCCCATTTACACTGAGGTTCCCTTGGGCAGGGTGTGAACCAGTAGCCTGCTGAACATCCGTACAGTAATTGGCGCTTTAGTGTGGGTGGTCAGTGGTGGGAAAATTCTCCCCTGCCATTGTTTCCACATGCTGCTCATGATAGTGATAGTGACATGCGGTTATAGCACATTATTATTTAAGATTCAGTCAGACTCTTGTGAAGGGATTTCATTTATAACACTTGCCACAGATACATTTTTCATTTCACTGACAACTCTTGCTCTTTAGTGAGAGACTCTATATTATAAAAAAAAAAAGTCCACAGAAAATTCCTTCCTTCCGGATACAATCATCGTATGTTTCAGCCTGGGCACAGAGTTATTCTGGTTGTACTATTTGGTCAACATAGAAGCTCAGTTTACACAGACCTAGATGAAAAGTAAATTTTGTTTAAATACCAGATCAAAAGCCAACTAAAAAAATAAAGCCGAGTCAAAACCAGAGAGGACAGTCATGTTAATGAGGCAGCCATGGCATTACATATGGTGATGAAGAAAAATAGCTGAAGGGGCCTTATATATCCGTTTCCCAACATTTTTCTCTTTTGTTTATCACTTGACGTACCTCTGTACTTACGTGTTCCTCTTAGTTGTCTGTCACTGTGTGTTTTGTGTACTTATAAGTTTGTGTGTTTCTACAGCATTTGTGACTCACAGGGAATTGAGACAGCAGGAGGTGTGTGATGTAATATGGAGCACATATAAGTCTGTTGTCTGTCTGCAGGATCTACCTGAGGAGGAAATAAACCTGGAATGGGAGAAAAGTCACTGCCAAACTGAATCCTTAATGGCTTCAGTGTTCAGAGATGTCTAAATATGCATGCTGAAACTTTTCTTTGGGCTTTAAAGGTGCAGAAGTCCATACACTTTCTTCATGGTATTTCTTTGAAATACTGAAGCTGGAAATATTTTATGGTCATTTTTGTTGAGACTGATTTGAAATACACAATAGTTGTGTACCTCCGGACTGGTAAGCAGATGATGTCATCATCAAGATCCAACCTGCCACTGCTCCTGTATGGGATTCTCCTGTGCAGCTCCTTTGCTCATTTTCCAGTTATCAGCAGCAAGAGCGAAACCCTGCAGAGCGCTGTGTCATTGGCTCAGGCCAGCCCAGGGGACAAGAGGGAGGCGACAGCCAGAGATGGAGAATACCTGCTGGGGATAAAGAGACTGAGGAGGCTTTACTGTAATGTTGGCATCGGCTTCCACATTCAAGTCTTACCAAACGGGAAGATTACGGGCGTGCATAATGAGAACAGATACAGTAAGTCATGTTGCCCTCCACTGTTGAAGACAATGTAAATGTAAAAAAGGAAAAGAACTGTGGCACTGGACACTGCATAACTTAAACCATGGTATTTGCATAATGTCCAGAATGCAAAAGTCAATACCGAGACCAGTGATTTGTGGAAAAGATGGTTAGCAGTCGTGGTTTATCTCTACTATTAGTAATGATTCAGTTATAAGCATTAGAAGTACCCAATTTTAACTACCGGTAATAAGGGTCCTTGGGTGATATGAGTGTGTCATGTATCTAGAAGTCAGTTTAAAAGACATAATTGATGAAGTGGAAATATGCTTGGTTTGGGCATTTGACAAATGTCAAAAATGTTTTGAAACAACTTTCACTTTAGTTTAAGTTTAATCCTTATTGAATGTATTCAGTTCAACTCCACCACCAGAGTGATCACAGCAGTGCTTAAAAGAACACACATGTATATGGACGATGCTAGGTTAATTAAAAACCTGTATGTGCGTGCGTGCGTGCGTGCGTGCGTGTGTGTGTGTGTGCGTGTGCGTGTGTGCACCTATCACAGGATGGGGCTTACTGTACTCTGAGCACAGAACACAAACAAAAAGATGTTTCTCTGTGCTTCCTGGAAGCAAAAAAAGAATGCTTCATTATAATAAAAAATCTGTTTAAATTCAGTGTAAATTAATAACATACTTATGTCTCTGCCCTCTGATGCAAAGGCTGGAGCTCTTTAAAGCAGCATTTGATGTAAGAGACTGGCTTAAAAAGACGCTAATTCCCTCCTTGTATCAAACCTTTTGTAAATGTGAATGGAATCATTTCCCTGCATTTTTTGAAGAGTAAACTGAAATGCATCTCTGCCAAGAGAATTCGTATATTTACAGTGTTCTGGTACTTTATTGCTTCCTCATTTCCACCTATGTTTCATCCTAGCCCTTCTAGAAATTTCCCCTGTGGAGAGAGGGGTGGTGACCCTGTTTGGGACGAGAAGTGGCCTCTTCGTTGCCATGAGCCACAAAGGCAAACTCTACGGCTCGGTAAGAACTGATTAGGATTTGGATTTTGAACATATGACCACTTTTGTGAACTGAAGTAAACTGTTTTTTGGCAGATGTTTTGGATTAAAATGACTTGTAGTATGAAACTGCACAATGGAGCCAAACCAAGGATACATGTTAAACATGAAATCTAAATCAACAGAGATGGGGAAAAAACGAGGTAAATGAATAGAATATCACATTTTAATAAGTCTGTGCTGGGGTAAGACAAGCGTTAAGGTTTTAGTCTGGATCTTTATTACATAATTAATATAATAATTTAGAGTATTAGTATTATTCTTAATCATAATACGAGTCTGTAGATGCCAGTTAGTCATCCTTTTTTTAGCATTCCTTTTAGTAATAATGCCAAATCACAATCATAAGGTCTAAGACCAGTGGAGGGCTACTCACAAAAACACACTGAAAACTATTAACACATACAGTCTAATTTCGCCAAAATATATATATATATAATATATGTTTAACTAATATAACTCACACAAACTCTGATGACTTTTCCCTACATGCCTTTAAATATTTGAGTTTATATCCAGCTGATATGAACCTCTAGTGTGAATTATGATTCTGTCCTGCCAAAAGACGTTTGTAGAATAATACAAATCATTTAAAATATGCACACAAAATCTTATCAGAGAAAAGCAGGTAACGCACGTTTGAGTGGCTAAAACAGGGATTGTGTTGATCAATAACAGTTTCCTATTGTGCTACCTCCTCTCAGGGCCACTACGGTGATGAATGCACTTTTAAGGAGAAGTTTCTGGCCAACAACTATAATGCCTATGAATCTGCTGCCCACCCTGGCATGTACATTGGCCTCGGCAAGACAGGCAAAACCAGGAGAGGCGACCGTGTCACGCCCACCATGACCATGACACATTTCCTTCCCAGGATATGAAGATCACAGATGTTTAGGCCACTGTTTTAAATTCACATGAAGCACCAGGAAAGTTGTGTTTCTTCCTTACACATGGAGTTTGGGGCAGCAGTAGAACCTAATATACTAGAATATCTGACCAAATGCTAGTGACCCTAAATACTACACTGAATGCATCCGAGGCAATGATAGAGATCTAAAGGCCTTCAACAGTCTCTACTTGCAGTGCAGCTTGATGACATACACACACGAATGAAGTAAAAATGTTAAATGTATAAATAAATGTGAAAATGTTAAACTCAACGGTGAGTTTAGAAGGTGCAAAAATGCTTGGAAAACACGACATTTCTTATATTTCATTTCATTATGCCTGCATAATGGTGGCTTTTAGGTCACATGGGACCGAAGGTAAATGAGAATATTATTAAAATGGCATCTTTTGCTCCCTTGATTGCTTTCTAGAGCATAAAACATTGCAGCTAAACAGCTCAAACAGCCATTTGGTGAAGAACAACAGGACAACAAAGTTCAACTGAAGGCCAGTTTTTATTTTTCGGCATGCTTCACATACTGTTCCAGGTATGTTTGTCGATGTCGATGTTTTTTGTCAAAGATATTTTAATTGTTTTGATAACCAAACAAATATATGTATAACATCTCATATGAATACATAAACAAAGATCTATATCAGTAGGAGCTCTTCATTTCTGTCTGCCTGTGGCTGTTTTGAGCACATTGACATAGACTCAGAGCTGTGAGTGTTTCTGCCCGTTTTCCGGTGGTTTTCGCCCTTTTCTCACTCTCACTCCTTCTGTTTGCACAATTCCCTGGTCCCTGTGCTATGCTGATGGAAAGCCCATGGAATGAGGATTATTGTCTGTCATCTAATGCGATTCGTTGAATTGCACGCAATGTTTATATAGGATGTACATGCAACACTCAGCCCCCTAAGTTGGGTACTGAGGACAAATATATACAGTATATCTATGTCAAGTTTCATATTTTTATAAATGTGGACCAGCCCATCAGAAGTCTAGGTCGCTCAGGAGAAAAATGGAAATCGGACAGCAAGTGAAACAAGACACAAAGCAGATTGAGTCCAAAGTTTCAATGAACAAATATTACTTTTACATAACAGTTAACATGACCCAAGATGGTTGTACAATAAACTAAATACCTTTATTTCAAAAATAAGAAGAACAAGTTTAAAAAACCAAAATACACTTGAATAAAGTGCTATCAAATAAAGTAGTTCTTAACTTCTTAGTTTCTTTCTCGTCAGGAAAACAGCAAAGTTGACAAACCTTATTCAAAATAAAGGGTTCAGTCCAATATTTCCACTTTTTTGAGGCAGAGATGGATGGAGTGTCAATTGTCCTACCACACTAGGGCAAGTAAAATAAAGAGCTTCCTCTCTTTCAGTTCTCTCGAATGGGTGACTCGCCAGACTCCATAATCCTCCACAGTAGAAGATGGACGGATGGCAGCCAATATCCTGGAATCGTGTTTCTTCAAATCATACTTAATACTCCAAGCTCTGCAACCACTTGTCACCTCAACTCCGTCTCATGCAAAAAGGGAAGGACTACGTGCCTCTGTGTGAGCCGTACAATATAAGGGCGGGTCTAATACCTCGATCTGCTTGTTAGATCACGGCCTCTAAACTCACAACTGGTTGTAGCCAATACTTTGATCTGCTAGTTTAGATTAATGTCTGATTCCTTCAGGATATTACATTTGAAATGTAATAAATACAGTTTACACAAAGTTAGGGCTTCAGTAACAGAGGGTTACATACAGTATTGTTCAAAGAGTCTCTAAGAGACTTCAAACTTTTTTCCTCATCATTAAGGGCAGTGGATGTCACACCCTTTACAAATAAAGCCCTGTACGGCAAATTGTTATTATTAGTAGTATTTGACCAACGGACAATCTCAAATCTCAATCTAGACTTCTCTCTGGTTGTCTCTACATTGTTTCTCACTATTACAACATGTAAATTGAAAATTTGAGATTTTGCTGATTGACTTGTAGTTGTAATGCAATAGCCTACAAGCAATCAGGAAAATAACACACAAAGGCGTATTTGGACTTGAAGTACAGATACAATATGAAGTGCAATACATTCTGGAGTGTAACTGTTATAGAAGTTACAAAAGGAATGCATGAGTCACGCTCCTTGATCTGAGTTATTTAAAATCACAGGGTTCTTTATCTTCTTTTCTTTTTGTTCTATTGCCACTTACTGTGATAAACATAATATAACAGATACCCAGTTGAGAGAGGAATGAAGACGTGCAACAGAATTCATGTGAACGGTTTATTGTAACTTTTGCAGTACTGACAAAAAAAAATGCAGCTCGATAAATACTTTGATCAAAGACAGCTTAATTATCCATGACACACAAAACAATTATCCAGAAATAAATACCTGGAGCAAACCTGTGGGCCTGAATTTACAAGAGCAGACTAAGAGGGTGCATCATTTATATTTTACAATGTATCATCCACAGTGACTTAGTGCTTTAAAAACTATAGATCTATGCTGCATTTTAACATCCACCAGTTGCTTAAAATGTATTATTTTAAAGGAAAACCAATGAAAATCCTTCAAGCCTACAGTTGGGTAGTATTAATGGACTTTTAGTGGAGTGTTCCTTTAATAGCCAAGCTAAGTGGGAGGAGCAGTCTATGACGCCTGAGTGGTTCCTAACCCCACAGCGTTTGCGTACGCAGCGAGCAAACTGACTACCTGTCTGGTTTCAAGTGTGAGTCTGGCTTCAGTCAGCCAGTCCTCCACCACTCTCCTAGCCTCTCCTCTCAATTGGTTCACCAATTTAGCTGCCAACTCCAGATCCCCATGCTCTAAGCAATAGCTAGCAAATGACAGAAGCTTGAATGGATCCAAGTCCTCACAACTCAGCTGGGCAGGTGGGGCTTCGTGCATAGCCTCAAACATGAGTGCAGCTTGAAGGTATGACAGGAAATACTGGTACAGGGAATTATGAGATTCATCAATGAGGGCGACGCGGCGAACCAATGATCGCAGGGAGTTGAAACGCGCACGGAGAGCGGCCTCGCTGTACACTCCGCGCTGAAGGGATTCTTCTGGCAGAGCGGTCGTCAGAGCCAAGGCAAACTCATTGTCATGGCAGCTTTCTCGCAAAACCTGTGCAGCGCCCTCCAGAGGCCCAGTGGGCAATGCAGCATCAGCTGTCTTAAGAGTGTAGCTGAGAGCCTCAACAGACAGCCAGAGCTGGTGAGCTTTACGAGCCTCCTCCTCAGCTACCACATGACCTGCATTGAAAAGACACAAAGGCATTTTTATGATTAGGTTTAATAGAGCACCACAACATCTTTGAAGAAAAAAATCTATTCACATCCCCTAGTTGGCCACAATAACATATCTAGCCAAGACCAATGCTCTTAATATCTTATAACACGACATAAACAGTAATGAAAGCAAAACACATTAAGGGAGATGCCTCGTATCCCAAAAACGCACCAGATAAGAAAATACATAGAAATTAAACCAGTAGAAGTCCTCCTAGAGGTCAGGAGGAGAGATGGACAAACGACATTAGATACTCGTTTAAAGTCTATCTGACTAATGTGCCTAAACTGAAAACTAGACGAGATTCAACGTAAATGCTGGTCACAAAACGAAACGAATCAAAATCTCGATTAGTCCCGTTATTATTGTTATTGCCAGTGGCTGCATCAGGTTGCACTGCGCAGACTCAGGCGACATGACAGCGGTCCTCAACCTTTTTTGTGCCACCGGCCGGTTTAATATGATACAGTGTTTTCATGGACCGGTCATAAAAGTGGCAGATAAATACGAAATAAAATAACAGACCCACATAAAAACAAACATGCAACACGTCTTGACCTGTGAAGAGGCACAGACAGATGTAATTGTGAGGGAAGATCTTTTTCAAGATAAAACATCTTTCAGTCATCCTGCTACCATCTCGTGTGCTCGACACACTCTCTGAACACACAACCCAGCGCTGATACAGCGGTCTGGCCCTGGCCGCTCTCCGCGGATGTGTCATTACATTGAAGCGTTTAAACCCTGGACATAAGACGACCCCTCTTTTTCATTTTTTTTCAAGGGGAAAAAAAAACAATTTCTTGTATTGTATTGTATTTTGTATTTCTGTTTGTACGTGATTTATTGTTTCATGCTTTTGAAGGCTTTCGCTTAAGGTTGGACATTACTGTTCTCGGTGTTTTGTCCTTTGTCCTTTGGAGCCAACATAGGCTGCTGTTCAAAGTTGTTCCAAATGTGGAATAGAAGTATTAGAACTGCATCTAAGTATTGACTGTTAAATACTTGTATTTTCTTTCTATATGTGCATCTTACTGTCTATGGCCTCCTCCACCCCCTTCAGTCTTGCATAGGCAGAATTCATATCCAGAGTGAAGTTATCCAGCTGCTCCTGGCCCAGCTGACGGAAGCGGGTCTCCTGTTCCAGCATCTTGCTGCTTAGAACCTAACAAAAAAAAAGCAGAGATTAGAAGGAATGCCTGCTTCTCGGTTGTCAAACTCTTCTCGGCTACAAATAAGTGGACGTTACAGGCACCTGAATTAAATACACAGAATCTTGACATGATATGATTAAGCATTTGCTATTAACTTCCAGTTTACTTAATCAGTGTTTCCCAATATTTATCTAAACTGGCTAACAACTGACTAATCTATAAGCTCTGGTACTTGAATAAAATGAGTGTGTAGAATGCGGAGACCTGGTCAGTTTCAGCTCTTATTTCCTGCTCCTGGACTTTGAGGACATCTTGGACGTGGTCTGTGTGAGCTGCTGCCTGACGCCGGAGCTGAGTTCTCATCTCTGCCTCCATCACATCTCTTAACTCCGACAGCTACACACGCACCGCCACCGCCACCCACAAACACACGCACACAGACACACACACACACACGTTATTAGTGATACTGTCTATTTCCTGCAAACTGGTGGCTTTTTCCAACCAATTTCATGGTGCACTGATACAGTCTTTTATGCCAAATTGCACTGGTAAATCTTGGAGGCCAGATGACAGTCAGCCGCCTGCCCTCTATCTCGCCTGTACCTTCCGCTCCTGCTCCAGCCGAGTATCCTCCTTGACATGTTGCAGGGCGGTTTTAACAGCTTTCTCCAGAGCTTTGTGGTCCTCCAACTTCTGCTGCTCAAGCGCTGCATCAATATGGAGCTGCTCTCTGACTCTCTGCTCAGCCAGTTCTCGGTTCAGCTGATCGATACGACGGTGTGCATGGGCAATCAGGGCGTTCAGGTCATCCGAGGAAAGTTTACCAGCTGTCACAAACAGACAAAAATATATTTAGCAAATATGTCTCTTCAATTGGAAACGTCTTGTCAGAAGTTACACTTAATCAGGGTCAGTCCATGTGTGCCTATGCTTATACTACCAATACAGAGAAAAGGTTATATTTATTAGAAGTGGATCATTTTGACAGTAAGATGCCAGGCACAGGGATTTGGAAAATAATGGAAAATGAGAAATTATGCAGGTGCCTTTATGTCTAAGCCACAAGGGTGCCCCATTGACAGTTAAGATTTACAGAATATACAATTGATTCATGACAGTCAAATTATCTGCCATGCCAAACATATTCAGACTGAAAACACTGCAATTCTTCTTTTGTATCCGAGCTTTATTTAGACAACATTAAATGTTACCTGGTAAAATTAAAACACAATAAAACATCTAGGTTTTAAGATTGTAGGTCAATTTTGAGCCATCATATTTGCTAGTGTGAGTGTGTGTGTGTGTGTGTGTGTGTGTGTGGTCTTACTAAGTCCCTTCCAGTTGGCCTGGATCTCCGGAGTAAGGCTGCTTACTTCCCTCTGGAACTGCTGTTTTGCTTCATTAACCAGTTCACTGTATTGGGAGACAATCTTAGCTTCTGACTCTGCATACTGCACCTACAACACACACACACAAACAAAAACACACACACACATTTTTCAAGAGTTATGTATAAGCAATACAACTAATGACAACTTATGACGTTCTGTCTCTCTTCTTCTGTGTCTGTCACTATTCCTCTGTCTCTCTCCTAGTTCCCCAAATGTATAGTCATGCCTTTTAAAGTATTTTTAGAATGCACAAAACAATGCCCTTACCTCAGTGACCACTTTATCCAAGTCCACCACCATTTTATGAAGATTCTCCTCTGCAGCTAAAACCAGTGGGCGAACAGCAGCGACCTTCAGCCCTTTAGATTTTTCAATCATGGACTTGAGACTATCCAAGGCTTCACTGAAAGTAGAGAGACATGGAAGTAGGGGGAGGAAGAGAGTTTAAGAGGAAAATGGATAAGCGATTTGGAATTAATCAGCATAGTGTTGATGACTAATCTCTTAGCTATGGTTACAGAAGACATATTTCATATATGTAGACATTAAATATACAGCTGATGATGCACCTGGCCAAAGAGTAGAATATGCAGGGGTGCACATAACAAAACAGCAAAAATATGGAATGCGTAATGTCACTTGTGTCACCAAGCGCCTTTGCGTACCTGAACATTACATTGCAAAGCAGCGACAATACTGTATACTTCTTCACAATACTTCTGATGAAAGACATGTGCTGTGATACATGCCGTCACATTCTTAAACACATGGTTACTGCACCCACAGTAAATCATTACTAATTACTTACATTCATTTACTTTGTAAACAAATGGCTCCCTGCTCTTTAAGTACATGATTACATTATTATTAAATAAGATATTTCTTACTTGGCTTTCAACAGAGCATTTCCAGCATCATTCATAGCACAGGTTCGGTCAGCAAGAGCAGCTACTAGGTCCTTCCACTGGACTGACTTCTCTTGAGGGGGAACCTGGACGTAATTAGATCCGTAATCACTATAAGCTAAAACAAATGTGAAGCACCTACATTGCATGACATGTGATTTGAGTAAAATATAATTGAGAAAAATAAAAATAATTAAATTATGTAGATATTATTTTAATTTTTTTTAAACCCAAGGGAGAACAGTGCAACTGCTGGTTTTGGAGTGTCGGAAAGAGTCCATTTCGAGTGAATGTTTTAAAAATGTGGTATCGGATCAGTGCATAGAATTGTGTACTCGCTGTTGACTAGATGTTGAATGTACCTGCTGATTGATGCTCAGCTCTTGTGCCGCTGTAGACAGTAAACCTTACCATTCCAGCCATAATTCATATGTGAAAAAGCATATATAACTATACAACTGAGACACACCAACTCAATCACAGACAATCACATTTCATTTAAATTTCATGTGTCCCAGCTTAACTGCAATCACATGACATGCTTGTGGTGAGTGGTTCCATGCACTGTACCTCTGCTTCCATGGCCTCCTTCAGTTTGTGTGTGTGCTGTGTAATGGCCTGCAGGGCTGCCTCTTGAGCCCCGATGGCCTGCAGTGCTGCTTTAGCTGAGCTGGCAAGTGCATCTTCAAGACTTGCCGATACAGCTGCATGGCAGGCAGAGACAAAAATGAATGCAGAAAGACAAATAGACAGGTGGAAGAGACAGAAAGATAGATGGATGGATGGTAGAGATGGAGAAATCAAGGGATGGGAAGCTCCAAAATGGTGAAACTCTTGATTAACTAAACAAAACCAACAATTTGAAGTGTGTGCTTTGTTGCCAGCCTACTTGCTATAATTTCCTGCTCCTCCTGATCTTGTTGAGCCAATCTAGCTGCCACTTCCTCTACTGAACGCTCTTTCATTGGTTCTGATGCTGCAGTTGAGTCTGTGTCAAGGTGAACTGCTGCTGTCATTGGGGCATCCTTGTGTCCATGGCACTCTTTGCACTCCTCTGAAATCAAATGCAAACACACTGTTCATCTTTTCTTTCAATAAACATCCCATTGTAACCCAGTTGTGTAACAGATACACTGCATCACATTGAGGGTTGTATTCAGTGTGTTATGACCATTAGCCTGACACCATTTTAATGTGTATTATGATTTGGGAATTTTGAAGATTTCCAATGGCCCAGTGGTTAAGAAGAGTGCCATATACAAGTTGTATATACACACAAACACAAACTGAAACACTGAAGAAATCGAAGATGAGTTCAAACATTCTAGACGTAATTACTAAAGCCCAAATGATGTGGGCTCATGGAGATTGTGATGAGTTAGCGTTCATCCACTGTGTGCTTATGGTATTGATTAGCAAGCCAAAAATCTATTCTTCCATCGATATTAATATTCACACAGGGAATCTCTGTTTTCACAGTAAAGTATCTAAGTGGCAGTAGGTGGAGAGGGGTTACCTTTGACTGCTACAGCCTCTGTGTCACATGGAGCAGGGACTGATGGGACATCACTGATGGCTGAGATGATATGAGTCACCTCTGCTGAAGCCTCTAAATGAGACATAAATAAAGTTAGGCACTTGGTTACATGTACAAGCAAAATAGAATACGGAAATAGTAAATAAACAAGTTGGTAAAAAAGCACAAATCTTATTGCCACAGAAACCTGTAAAACAATCACCTTCTGTCAAAAGTATAATACTTTCTTTCAAATGATTATAATAGATTTAAAAACTCTAAATTGTAAATCTCATTACAATCTGTATGCTGCTTTAATTGTAGCACAAGAGTAGTTAGCAATGTAAGTACTGCAAGTAATGCACATCCCAGGCAGTGCAACTGATCTATATACTCTTAAGCCCAGACAGGGTCAGGCATCTTTGTCAAATGTTTAGCTTTTACACACATATCTATGGATATATCATTGGTGAAGTTTTGAAGTGGAAAGCATGCAGGTCACTGCAGGTCTCTGAATTTGTTTTTGCCCCTTTTTTATTTTTTCTGAGTGTTGTAGAGACAGTCTCACTCTGATCAGCTTAACAAACAATATACATTGTGATTAAAAAGGCATTTACAAAAAACTGCAGAAGAAGAAGCAGAGCTAAATTAAGGAAATCTCACCATTTGTTCTCCCAGTGGGTGGAATGTTTAGATTCTTAAGCAGAATTGAACAGATTCTCTGCGTTCTATTGTTTTGGAGTAATCATCTTCTACTGTGCAGTTAGTGCATCTGAACAACTAGCGCCATGAAGCTCGTATCAGGGCTGCATAAGCCACAATTTAGTTTGCATATGACTTAATCAGAGTATCAAAGCAGAAACACACACAGCATCATATATAGTATTAATGAGCTACAAACATCAAAAATGTTAACAAATGCTGTGTGACACGGTCTGTGTGTTGCCTTGAATTGTTTTAAATCTAAAGTCCAGTGAAGGAGCAGCACAGTATTCTAAAGGGAAGCTACCGTTTGGGGAAAGGACAGACATAGACGTAAGCTTACCCTGAGGAATCTCTGTGAGCACAGAAAACAACAAAGTGCACAGAAAACACAAAAAAAAACATAAAATCCTATACAATCCTATACAGTAACATCATATTGTAGGATCTCACATCGTCATTCTTCTTTTAGGGCCAGTATTAAATGTAAAGTGGCTTTCAGGAATGTTTTAATAAATAAATCCCTTTAACATAAATAACATAAATAACAAAAAATACTTGTTTCATAGGGATTACTAAAGTGACATGTTAATTAAAGATACAACAGTTTATGTTGTTCTATACATAGTTTTAAACTCCATTAAAATGTAGTATATATAGTTAACACTGTTGCAGTGATAAGGTTAGGCTGCAAAGTTCATGATTCAGATATTTTGAAATTGTTTCTTTTTCCAGGCATTATCAGTGGTATAATATAACTGGGTAGGTGTGCCATCATAGAAATAGTAGACTAGAGTAGAGAAAAATCCCTCATGCTGAGTGAAGGGTTCATTTAACATTAAGTAGCTGGAAGATAAAATGATTCGCATCAGCAGTTGCCATTAATAATTTTAAAAAATACAAAATATTTACCCTCTATGCTCTGTGCAGGCTGTGTTAGGCCAATACTCTCTTTGGCTGGACTCTCTGCTGCTTCCTTCGCCTTTTTCTCTGCCTTGACTTTGGATGCCTTCATCTGTTTTTCCATCATAGAGGGAGGCTGGGCCTTCTCCATCTAAACAGCCGAAGGAGCAGCCATTATAATTGAGGCCTTACTCAAGCCACATAGCTGTATCATATTTTATTTCATTCAACAATGAAATCAACCTAGAAAATGTGTTTATAGACAATAATGTCACTTCACATTATTATACATTAAAGGAAACAACAGCATTGCTTACATAAGCCGAGATTCCACCGCAAAATGCATGGAATTTAACTGGCGGGATTTAAATTGAATCCATCTCTACTCAGATGGCCAATCATCTCATAAAGAAGAGACTTGTGCTAACCCATTGCCCAAATATGCATTGAAACAATTCAGAACATAGACTGTATAGATACTAACCTGTTTACTGCCAGCAACTTGGGCTCCGGGTCCCAAAGCCAGATCCAACAGCCAGTCGGAGTATGGAACATTGTTTTCTACAGCTGCTCTGAACTTGTGGTCCCATTTGGCGTAAAGTATTGTACCTCCAATGCCACCAACCATTGTCACCAAGCCAGCAGCAACTACTTTAGCAGCACCGCTGTGGTGGAACAGGACAGAAAGACATGAATGTGAGATCAAAGGGTGATGAATGTTTATGTCTTAACCTATGTTCCAGAGCAGAGATCTTCTGCGTTTTTTAATGCCAAGGACCCCCAAACCGATGGAGAGATGGAGGAGGGACACCCTACTATATATAAAATTGTGTTTTATATTAAACTGGGCCTAGTTCCATGTATACAAATAGTTACCCTGATGTTGTGCATTCAATACCAAGCTATTCAATTATACATAGGTGCATATATTCATGTTTGGTTGGAAAAAAAAAAACTCCACAGATGGGTTCAATGCAGAGAACACATTTCGCCTGACTTGTGTGTTTGCATGTGCATGTTTGTGTGGGACGATGTGTAATTCCAATTCTAATTCTTTAAATGTCTTAATTTTTTTCATTAACTAGCCGTATTATCACCGTAATCAATGGTGTCTATTAGAGCAATAGTGGCACGAGTAGTAGGTTAAAAAAAAAACAATATATGCTGTGGATTTCTGATATTAAACAAATGTTTCTGACAAATTAGTAAAGTAAGAGACTGCAATTTAAACATGAAAAGCTACAAGTCTTTATAGTCGGGGTTGTTTGTTACCTGGTCTCTCCTGCTGTGTAGTGCCGGCAGTGTTGGAGATTGGTTAGAGGGGGTCTCCCAAAGTTCTTCTAAAGAGAGGGCAGGAGAGGTACAAGATACAACAGAGGATTAATGAAGAGGGACAAATCAGGAAGTCTTTTCCACTTTTTGGAGGGCCTTGGAGGGTTGGGAATCACCAGAGGCCCTAAAATAAAAATATTATTGTGGTACATACGTCAAGATAAAATACTATTGCAATATGCTGCAATATATTGCAATTTATAGCAGTTTTAAACCACAAGCTATGTACCAAACTCCCAATCAATGTTTGTTTTTTTCTAATAACATAACGTTCTCAGTCTGTTCATCTCACTTTAATGATTTGTATTGCTGCAAAATGAGATGGTGAAGCAGAAACTTTCCAAATCCATCATGAAAACCGGTCATAAATGCTGTAAGCACCTGACAAACTAAACAGTTGCACTAGCAGTGGGCTGAAGTTCCTGTCCTACTACATGTACCCAAACTTACTGCATAGCTGATGTAAACTGTGTCCAAATCGAACTTCCACAAATCAATCCACTTGAACATAATAGATGACAAGTTTCACAAGATCACAATGCGATAACCAGTGCAATGTGTAAAATGTATTATGCCCATAAATATGACAACATTTTACAATCACTGACTTTCTACTATAAGTATTAATTACACAAGGGACACTATGGAGTTTTTTTCTTATAAACTTCTAACCCGATCTATCTAAAGAATCAACATCGTAATAAAACATGATAGATACTGTCCGGTATCAAACTGAACCTTATTTAGCAACAACAACAGAAAATAATCATCATTCTGGGTCAAATCAGTCATATTCCAGGAGTAAGTTGCAGCACTGACTCAAATTTTCTACAATATCTCTATATATTGTTTGGGCCCCCAAAGTAAGGCCTAAAATGAATATCAGGCCTTACATATTCTTACATTCTAACAGCTTATCTGGGTAGCATTGCTAGAGGATCAATATTTTGAAAAATCTTATCACCAAACTTTAGAGGATAGAATACAACCATGTTCTCAGTATCACTGAACCAAAATATATTTATCTCAGATGCCCTTACAAAGTGATATGGAAGGTATTTTAAATCCTAAAATAAAAGTTTTCAACCATAAGCAAAATATTTCAACCTGTATATGTGAGGGTGAAAGTAAAGGACATTGGCAGATAGTGCTCGTGATAACCACACATCAACTTATTATCCTTTTACACTTTTATGATCCGGCAAACTGCATTAACCATTTTCATACAATGAAAATTAACAAAACATGATTTGCTTTCCTCATCATGATTATGATCATCACTGGTGGAAACAATAGGAGAAATATTGCTGAATGAGTGCAGAAATGTTGATTTTAAGTCCCTTCAATATTATTTTTTCACTTTTTGTGACTTAAATAGTTTAACTGTGCATATGCATGTCTCGTAAAAGAAGTTATGTAACGCTATGAACTAAACTATGCGTTTCTGAGCATATAAACGGATAAAACAATATGAACAATGTTAATGTAAATGTTTTACAGCCCTTGGTTGAATTAGAGACGGTGTAATAACAACATTATCTGACCAGAAATGGAATGACACAGCAAGGACGCTCAGTTTGTACCAGGGGCGGAGGGATACGGCATCGGAATCACATTCGGCCCTTACAGTCCTGGTTTGCTACTGGTGGACTACATGTTCAGGCTTAACACAGGCACATTTGTCAAGGTGTGTCAGACCGCACATCGCTTTAAATAATTTAACTTTCGAGCATGAGGGGTAGTATCAGCGGCCCGGACCATAACGGACCTAGGCTAACTTGTTAGCTTAGCTATCTATCTCTCTCTTGAAGCCAACAACTAGTTGTGGCCTTTGCACTGTCCTCAGTACACCACCTAACATACGTTTACTTTTAGATAATTTCATTATCAGAGCAGACCAGCCGCGATCACAGATTGACACCGCCGTGACACCTTGAGCAAGGCTGTGGGTCACTGAATGACATCACGCCAATGCCAACATGGAGCTCAGGGTGGTGGTGGGCTGCAGTACTTACCCGGGCTGTGGCATTAGCTCCTCTCAGACAAGCCCTCAGCATCCTCGGTCTCTTCCTTTACCTGCTAATTCTAATAAATTGGACCTGCACAGGGGCACTAATCTTTAGCCCTCGTATTTATTTTCCTTTCCCCCCTGACTTCTTCGTGTTATTCGTCGTGGTTTTACGGTAGTTGTCATCTTTAAAGATGCACTACCGCCCCCTCCGGCTTCAACGGTCCACTCGTTTTTGCAAGTGCTTTTCAAAACCCAATTATAATATTTTTCTAATTTCACAGTAGGCCGACTCCTGCAGCTAATATCTTTGTTTCAGTCTCTGTAATTCTCTCCTCGCTGTCCCTATTCCCTCCCTATCTATCCACATGAAATCAAAACATGCTCAACTGTCTTTTGACACAGATACCAATAAACTAGCTAGAGGCTTTCCTGTGATTAAAAAGTGTAATATTAAAGCTTCTGTGATAGATTCTTAGCCTACTCATTAATTACTTGTTTTTTCCCACTTGATCCATTATTTTATATTAGTTCTGCGTTATTTTGTACTTTTGTGTTAGTGCCTGCCTTTAAGATAATATAAGATAATCCTTTATTATCCCAGAGTGGGGAAATTTTCAGTGTTGCAGCAGCAGATGTAAAAAGTATACAAACATAAAAAAAACACAGGTTTAGAACAAAGTAAACTAAGACTGTGCAAGAGTAGAACAAAAGTACTGAAGATACAATATATATACAGTGACCTGAGTAAATGCAGTGGAAAAAGGGCTGTATGTAAGAGAGTAATATAAGCAGTGCAAGCATTGAGAATAAGAAATACCTTATGCGGTTTAAATTTACAGTATGAATGGAAAAGCTAAGAGTGGAATTCACAGTACAAACAAATATATGGAATTGAATTCACACTATGTTACAGGTTAACAGCAACATGTGGTTACGAGATCTAAAGTGCAAAGTGCTGGTGAGAATAATTGACCATATAGAGTACTTAAATGTGTATATTAAGATGATACCAATATCTTGAAATTTACGGCAAGTAATAGGTGTAATTAACCATACGGAGTATTGCACTATTAGGAAAATATATAACAGAATACAGAGGTATTGCATAGGGTTGTATTATGTTACAGTTATGTTAAAGTGGTTGACTGTGAGCAGCGGTGATTATAAAGTCTTAAAGCGGCAGGTAGGCAGGACCTGCGATACCGCTCCTTCATACACTTTGGGTGAATGAGTCTCTCACTGAAATCGCTGACCAGTGTTGCGATTGTGTCCTGCAGTGGGTAGGACACATTGTCCAGAAGAGATGATAGCTTTGCCATCATTCTCCCCTCTCCCACCACCTCCACTGGGTCAAGGGCCTGTCCCAGAATCGAACTGGCTTTCTTGATAAGCCTGTTCAGTCTCTTCCTGTCCGCTGCTGTGATGCTGCTGCCCCAGCGGACCACACCAACAAAGATGGCTGGTGCCATCACAGAGTCATAGAAGGCCTTCAGGAGTGCCCCCTGGACTCCAAAAGACCTCCGCCTCCTCAGAAGATACAATCTGCTCTGGCCCTTCTGTACTCCCGCTCGTCCTCATCTGCGATGAGGCCGACCAGCGCTGAGTCGTCAGAGAACTTCTGCAGGTGACAGGAGGGTGTGTTGTGGCGGAAGTCCGCAGTGTAGAGGGTGAAGAGAAACGGTGCCAGGACTGTTCCCTGCGGTGCCCCTGTGCTGCAGACAACTCTGTCGGAGATAAAGTCCAGGGTCCTCACATACTGCGGTCGGTTGGTCATGTAGTCCAAGATCCAGGATGTGAGGTGAATGTTGACACCAGCTTGCTCCAATTTGCCCCCCAGAAGTCCAGGCTGGATTGTGTTGAAGGCCCAGGAGAAATCAAAGAACATGATCCTCACAGTGCTCCCTGGCCTCTCCAGGTGAGAGAGAGCTTTGTGCTGGAGGTAAATCAGGGCGTCATCCACTCCGATGCCAGACTGATAGGCTCACAATCCCAGTGCTCAACCTCTGATATCTGGTCTATCTAAATAAATCACAATGCAGTACAACCCTCTATGCATGAGCTACCATTGAATTGAAAGAGTAGCCCAAGAAACATTTAGTTACCAAATATTCTCTAATTACTTTAGAATAACAACAACAGAACAAATATGGGTGCTTTTGTAAATGGGCTTTTATCGTTTCTTCTATATGGTAGGTGTGTTGTTCACAAGAATGCTGGGCTAACACTGATTTGACTTGCTGAGACTTTACAAAACTTATTTGGAGATAGGAAAACTGAGCATGGATCTGACTTTTCTTTGTATGAGGTAGTAGCACTTGTATATATGACTATTCGCTCATATTTATACGTTTAACGTGGTAAAGCTCAGAGCGGAAATAAATAAAAGAGTGTCACTTGAGATCCTGATAGGACATTTCCTAATTTGATGAGAGCCCTAGAAGAATTTGCCGAATACTCAGGTTATAAATTAAACATAACAAAAACTCAGATCCTCTCGCTACACTACTCCCCTAATCAGGAAATAAGAGGAAAACACAACGCAGTTCAGGTATTGGGACACATTGATCTCGAGATTTGTCTGGGTTGGCAAGAGACCACGGGTAAGATACAAAACACTTCAGTTAAAAAAAGAGGAGGGAGGATTGTCCTGTAAATGTTTTTTTTTTTTTTTATAAATGTACCAGCTAGACTCGAGGAAGGGCACACTTCTGTTTACTGTGTAAAGCCTTCGCTGGTAACACCAGAACAATGCTGACCTACTGCTTCAAATCAGCAGCAGCCGTGCCTTCAAAATAGCATTGATCAGTCAAACCCCACTTCAGGATAACATGAGTTACAACCATCAAAGTTTTTCTCATAAAAGACAATGACTCATTAAAGTTTTTTTTATTTGAAAGTCTTAACCATGAAGGAAACAGCAATAAGAAACACAGTAATATTTGTATTAAAACCTGTGTAAAAACTCACCACAGCCCAAAACTAATTCTCAACTATATAAAACTGTACATGAAAATAATTTGTGTAAATATGAATAATTAAAAGGAAATTTGAATGCCTTTGGTTTGCTTCTTCATATAACTACTTAAATAACCCTTTGCTCGTTTCTATGTATTGTTGTTTTCAAATTACCAGGTAAAGGCTAAATTTGTTTGAAGTTTTGCACATACCTGAATGTTTTAAGTACCAGGTGGAGGAGTGCTGCAAATGTTTTTGCGAAGGCAGAAACCTACAACTCTGAAAACTAAAATTCTGACCGATAGAACAGGAAACTGGGTGGGAGGAAAAAAAATCAAGCTGTAGAGCATAAGATTGCCCAAGATGGTGAAAAATCAGTGAAAGCTCTCACTACATCGTGTCAGGCTGCACTGTTGTGTCTGTCTTCTGTATTTTAACTGGAGTGCCCGAACAATCTTCCCCCTGAATAAGAGTACATGTGATGGAAAACAAGTTGTTATTGAGAGTGTCTACCTCAGCCCCATACCACATATAAACAGGTATCATTTATCTTCTATACTTTTACTGTCCTTGTGAGCCAATTGAATTTACTGAATACTGTCAAACAGCTCTTTCAACATGTTATTAGAAATGAAAAACGAATCAAACAGAGAGAAACAGAATTTTCCTGTGAACATTAAATGCATTATAATTGATGCTTATTCCTTAATATACATATATTTTACATACTTATATATGCAGACAACATTACATAATTGTAAAGGTTTTCAGATTATGATTTAATAAAATGGCTATGGATGTAATTAATTAAGTTTGTTTGCGCTACGATTCCACCAAACATAAGTGACCGTATCAAACTCACCTCGAGTGAATGGCTGTGTGTAGCGAGAGGGACCGGGGCATTCTGAGGTTCTGAAAGAGTTGGGAAGTCCAGCTCAATGTCCATTATGTCATCCAGACCCAGCTCCTCGCTGGAATAACAGAGGACAAGCAAGAACGTTAAAGTTAAACAGCTGATTGAGACATGCGCTTAAAGTGACTTGTATCTCGTAAAGGTCCTGATGTTCTTATAGCCAATTTCTTTTGTTTAGTCAGTCCATGGATAAAAAAGATGTACAGTTACTTTTATAATCAATCCACCATTCTCATTTGTCAATTCTTGTAAAGGCAAGGTTTTCTGCTTCTCTGTCATGAATATGGGACTTGGCATGTTGGTCAAATAATACAAGTCATTAGTGGTTGAAGAAAAGAAATGTGATGATGTTAGCTGCATGCAAAATTTTCCTACATGTTATCGAGAACTTTGTCTTGGCCGTCATCTGTTGGAGGGTCCCAGGCATGCAGTTTGACCTTCCAAAGTTTTATTTGCTGATCCCACGAGCGGCGGCTGTACTTCCTGAACTTATTGGGAGTCTTTGGGTGAACACCTGGCTGGCGCATATGTCTAGAAACAAAAAAGGAACAATGGAACTTGACAATTTATATGTTCAGATTCTTCTGCATTAAAAGTCTTATCAGGAAATCCCTAGATTAAATGTGGCGCATGACAAGGAACCCAAACACAGTCACAAACATCTATGTTTACTAGACAAGAAGGACAGTGATTCCTGAATCTGATGATCTGGTCTACACATAGGCCTGCCCTCAACCCCCGGGAGTTGACATGAAGAGACAGGATATACATTAAGACAAACAGAACAACAAGATGCTCCGACTATTCTTGCTGAGTAAGTAAGGAACAGGGGACTCGGCAAACTGGTACCAATTGTTAAGAGAAATAGGGGGGGGGGGGGCACTGTAAATATTGATCTATGGGGGGGGGGGGGGGGGGGGCACTGTAAATATTGATCTATTTCAAGTTTTCTCTATATGTGTTCCTAGTGGTTTCCCAGAGGATGTGCATGCGTTTGTATACACATACTTTGGAACTTCCTTGACGTATCGGTCATAGGCCAGCGTGTTCTTGCCATAGTTGATCTGTTTCTGTCGCCTCAGCAACACAGCTTCATCGGTCTCCATGTTCTCACCCTCTTTGGAGTCACAGCTGCAGCAGACAGACATGCTTAGCTACATTCACACACACTCGTACATACAGACTCAAAACATAAAAAATAGTGATAGGTTGCCAATCACTGTAAATTAACCACAAAACCCAGCACTCAAGCACCTTGCCATATATCTATATACTATTTTGATTTATGATAAATTGACAAGAAGCACAGCTCTTCACAGACAGGTCAACCAACGCACCCTTCAGCTTCCCACATAAGCCAACATTATTATTTTAACAGGGTCCCAGGACCTAAACCATGTTTGGAAACATTCCCTGGAAACACAATTCCTAAAATAATAATACAGATAAAAATAGAAAAGGGCAGTTTGGTTCGTTTAAATGTTAAATATTGATGTCTCGATTGATACACTACAGATTTTTTTTTTTATAAAAAGAAAAGGTTATTGTTGAAAACATACCTCCCAGAGGAGCCAGAGGAGGTCTTTCTTTCTCTATGGTTGACCTCTGCGCCCAGTATCCTCCTCCTGTAACTGAACAGAATGCACACACAATCATTGAAGCTTGGAACTATATTGGCATTGAATAGGTGAAAGACAAAGCCACTGAAGCAGACTGGTTACCGTTGCATGTCTCTGTGTACATCTCTCCTTCTCTCATCATCCTCCACCTGGCTGCCCCAGTCAGCCCGTTTTCCACAGCGAGACACTGGACCTGCACTCTCAGGAGTGGTAAAACTAAGGAGGAAACACATATGAGCAGAAGCAAATAACAGAGAGTTCCATTTTTAATTGCCTTTATAACAGCAAATATGTATGCCATGTAATAACTGTGTTGACTAATTTGTGACTCAGTGAATTAATAGAATTATTTAATAATAACAATTTTGGGAATTTATCCCTTTAAGAGATGGGTGCTTGCTTTCAGCCTTTTTTTCAAATATATACTGTATATGTTGTTGAAGTTTTTCATTTAAATAAATACATCCTGAAGGAAATGCATTTGTGACACTGGGACTTAACAATACCAAGGTACATTCATTTCTTTTGTTTAAAAAATGCATTTAACTTCCACATGGTCTACAGAGGTCTTAGATGAATACTTTGATAGAACACATCTCTTCTATTGCAGCAAAAACTCTTACCTGGCATGTCTTTTTTCAGGGTGTCTGTCATTCACCCCCTCAGGGCCTTCTGCCCCTTTGTTAGCCCGCAGGTTACCATCAATCCCTCTCTTCCTACAGTGTTGAGACGGGCCATTGCTCCTACGCAGGGAAGACACAACAAAGAACTGGATGAAATCATACCAAAACACACACAAGTTAGATAACTAGCATGACTACAGGTAAGCTCTTGTTTTAAAATTTAATATTAGCAATGGTATTTGTTTATTACCAAATGTAAATGAAAAGACATTGTAAAGGCTTATGCAGAATATTCAATAAAGTGCTCAGCAGTCCATCACTGAAAGGGTCTATGGTTAGGACTAAATACCATGATGAGGCTTTGGTTAAAACCTTTTAGTCGAAATTGTTTGGGGGTTTTGCTCAAAGCTTCTCAGACGATTTTGGGATATTTGTAAAGAAGACAATTATTACAACGTACAGCTTAATCCTCTGTGTGGTGACAACACATATATTTGGTTTAAGATATTCTCCCGCCATCGGCACCTTACTTCCGATTGTTCTGAACGTCTGTGTAGCTCCATAATCTAGCCCATACGTCTGGTTAGCAAACAACTTAACCTTGTGCATTACATATTGCTCCAGTGTGGTTTAACAAGCTTATCTGGCTACTACGCAGCTAATAGCTCACCCATGGCAAACTGAAAGAAGCTAGTACTGTGGTAAGAGGAGTCAAACAAAGCCAAATGGCAGCTGGTGGGTGCAGCGTTCAAACTGCATCTGAACGCACCTTTCCTGCTGTTGGCTGCTCCGAGCATCACAGCGTCTGCCTCCGGTCCACGTAGACATTTTGTAAATAATAAGGAGAATCGGGGACAGTGAGGTATCTCAGGAATCAGCTGGGGAACCGTACCGAGTCTTTCTGCCTCAGACAACCGCCAACAGTGAAAGACCCGCGACCGCGCACAATCCAGCGGGTCAGCTGACCGGAAAGGGAGGGTAAAAAATGCAAATCAAACCAGCTGCTCCCCCTTTTTCTTGTTCTTCTTTTTCTTTTTCTTCTTCTTCTTTTTCTTCTGCTGCTGCTTTTTCCTTTACTTCTTCTTTGTTTTAAATGGCGGGTGGCACAAACGTGAAGGGGCATTATCGCCACCTACTGTGTACCAGAAAAGAAAAAAACATCTAAATTCTGTGAATTACATTTTTGTTAATTCTGAGAATAAGGTCAGAATTTTGTACTCCAAAAAAAATCACATGTTGCCCTAATTATCTTCCACAAGTTTAAATAACTTTTTTTTCCTTCCTTGCTCCTTGTGGATGGTTTCCTGTGCCCCTTTTTTGCAGGGTTGCATGGAGGCGTGGACCCCTCGTTTCTGTAGTGCAAGATGCGCTGCCACTCTCTAATGATGTTCTATTTATTGCAATTAACTGAAGGGGATGTTTCTGATCTCGCACTGTTTCACTGCCAAAAGTGCAACATTCCCACTTCCTTGAGATGCTTGTATTTTTACCAGAAAAAGGAAATCAATGCTAACTTGTGTTACTGATAAAGAGACTTAAGGGCTTAATGCAGGGCTGGTCTGGGTCAACAAATCGACCCTGGCATTTAGACCCAGACTGGCCCACATCCATCAAACAAATAATATTCGCGGTTCCTGACAAGCTGTATAACCAAGTAATTATTAATTACATATATCAATATTGCTATGAGAAGCATTTCAAAATATTCAATAGCATCTTATAATATATAATTACGCCATATAAACTTCAAACTCAAAGGTCAACACCTTTTATTTCCCCTGCAATCAACATCTTTATATCACTGTAAACATTAAATTATGGACCAAAATAAGAATATAATTACAAAATATTCTCTTTGACCTGAATAATATTTCTCCAATAGTACATCACTTTCTTAGCATAGCATTCATCATTGTGTCTAAAATATATTGTATGACAACATTTATAAAAACAAACAACATTGCACTCTGATGGTTAGAAAATTCTCTACTGCTGGAATTACGCAGAATAGTGGGTCTATCACTATTTGCAATGCTGCAAACCGCAGCATTGCAAACAAGAGCGGAACTTAAAGTCAAGAATCGATCTCACCAGGCTAGTATCGATCCGATACCGATTTGGTATCGATATTTGGATCGATCCGCCCACCACTAATGCAAACACACAAGGTAAATTTGTATTCTGCATTTAACCCATCTGTGGCACATACACCTCTCCCCGTATATACACATACAGTATATATACATGGTGGAACAGTGATCATTACTTAATATCTGTTAGCATAGGGATACAAAAACATACAGATCAAGAACTAAGGGAAGGGAGGTGGAAATTTGAGGGAGCAGACTGGAACAAATAAATCTCACCAATGTAAATATAAACCAACCAGTAAATTACCTGAACTTAGAAATAAGCCTGATCCTTCTTAATGCAGCCAAAGAGTTGATTCCAAAAAGTGGCAATAAAAGAAATAAATTAGTTCCATGGTGGACACAAGAATGTTCAAAAGCAATTCAAAATCTAAATAAAGCGTTTAAAATCTTGAAAAGAACACTGTGAGAGAATAAGAGAAAACAGGCGGTAGTGAGGAGTGTAATAAAGAAAGCGAAGAAAGAGTACTGGAAAATATTGTCAATCACTGGGTAGAACTACTCCATTGGAGAGAATTTGGAACACAAATAAAAAAAATTCAGTAAATAGGAAAGAATATGGGTATCCAATTATAAAAGTTTCTTGAAAAGTAATAACAGACAGTAAAAATAAGGCTGAATTGCTGGCAAAAAAATCCATAGCACTGGAAATTTAAGTAATAATGAAAAAAGAAGAGAGAAAACCGTTGCAAATCATATATAAGCTTTTCACGAAGTAGAGGAAGATAACTGCTCAATCAATATGAAGTTTTCAATGGCAGAATTAGAACGAAATCAGGAAAAACAACTCAATGAAAAGACCAGTTAGGTTAATGCATGATAAAACATCTCAGTGAAAGGAGTAAGAACATTTTATTAAAATTATAGAATAAAGTATGGGAGAAAGGTTAAGTGCCAAAATAATGGAAATAATCTATAATAATCCCAATCTGCAACCCAGGGATTGATCCAAGCTCGGCAGAGAGCTATAGACCAATAGCATTTACATCACATGTAGGGAAAGTAATGGAAACTAATATTAATAAAAGGCTTGTGCAGCTTTTAGAAATCAGAGAAGAAATTATGAGTGGATTCAGGAAGGGGATAAGCACTTTAGACCCTGCTTTGTGTTTAGAACATGAGGTAAGAAAGGCTTTTGTCAACAAAGAGAGTGTCGTGGCTGTATTTTTCAATGTCGAAAAGGCTTATGATATGATGTGGAGAGAGGGACTTTTAATCAAGTTAAACAACAATGGTATAAAAGGTAAAATGTACAAGTGGATAAAGAACTTTTTAACAGAAAGAACCATCGCAGTAAGAGTTGAAAACGATCTAAGCAATAATTATTTAGTTGAAAATGGGACACCAAAAGGAAGTATAATAGGTCCGGTATTGTTTTCTGTAATGATAAATGAAATATTCAAGAATGTAAATGGGTCAGTAAGTGTATCACTATTTGCTGATGATGGAGTCATGTGGAAAAGGGGACGTAATATAGAGTATATAGTCAAGAAAGTGCAAGAAGCTATACAGAAGGTAGAAATATGGGCACTGGATGGGGTTTTAGATTCTCAGTGGCAAAGACTAAAGTAGTGTTTTTTACAACTAGAAAGATAAACTATGAGATTAAGCTCAAACTAAACAAATATTAGAAAGATTGGACTGTATTTGGGACTATGGTTCGACAAAAGACTTACATGGAGTACACACATTGGAAAAATAATAGCTACATGTAAAAATACAATGAATGTTATTAGATGCTTGAGGGGCGGGGAATGGGGAGCATCAAGGTCAGTTCTAAAAACAATTTACATTGGATTAATTAGATCTGTTTTTGACTTTGGTTGTGTGGTCTATAAATCAGCATCAAAGACATTGTTAAAACAGTTAGACACTATACAACATCAGGGGTTAAGGTTATGTTGTGGGGCCAATGCGATCCACCCCAGTGGTAGCACTACAAATAGAAATGTGTGAGATGCCGTTAGAATACAGAAGAACACAGATTGTTAACCCATTGGGCAAACTTAAAGGGACACAAAGAAAACCACCCAACTCTAGGTGTATTAAAACCATGCCAAGAAAAAGTATAAGTACAGTCGAGAAGCTTTGGATGGACCAATTGATGGGAAAAAGTTAGCCCTACAGTACCTCTTTCTAATGTTCCACCATGGACTCTCGAGGAAGCCAGAGTCGACTTAAATCTACTCCAGAGGGGAAAAGGAAATATGAACAATAAAGAAATAGACAGATACATGTATATAAATGAAAGATTCACAGATGTTCTTGTAATATATACAGACGCAACAAAAACACTAGATAAAGTAGGTATAGCATTTGTCATTCCAGAGTTAGATAACTTCAAACAAGAAAGTAAGATAAGATAAGTGACAATCTTGCAGTTTACACAGGAGAAATGTTGGCCATACTCATTGCATTAAGGTGGATTGAAGACATAAACCCATCTAAAGTTTTAATTTGCTCAGACTCAAGCAGCTCACTCATCAATATTCAAAACAGGCAGTCAGAATCAAAGCAGGATATCATTCTAGAAATGTTACATTCAATAACAAACAGTGAAAGGGCTGGTACAGAGACCGTAACCACTTGGGTTCCTGCACATGTGCGGGTATATGGAAATGAAATTGCAGATTAATATGCAAAGGGGGGTATAAAAAAGACCGACATAAGTATGGAAATAAGTTACAGCAGGGCTGAGATAAAAAGCATAGTTAAATCAGAAATGAAAAAGAAATGGCAAACAGAGTGGGATAAAGGAACTAAAGGTAGATACTATTACAGCATACAAAAGAAAGTTGGAGAAATGAGGGAGAGCAACAGAAATAGGAAAGAGGAAGACATTATCACCAGGATGAGATTTGGACACACTGGCCTTAACATCCATCTTCATCCGCTTATCCGAGGTCGGGTCGCGGGGGAACAGATCCAGCGAAGGACTCCAAACTTCCCTTTCCCAGGCCATGTCAGCCAACTCTGCAAGGGGGATTCCGATGCGTTCCCAGGCCAGTGTAGAGATATTATCTCTCCACCTAGTCCTGGCTCTTCCCCGGGGTCTCTTCCCCCTTGGTCGTGCCTGGAACACCTCCCTAGGGAAGTGCCCAGGAGGCATCCGAACCAGATGCCCGAACCACCTCATCTGGCTTCTTTCAACGCGAAGGAGCAGCGACTCTACTCCGAGTCTCTCTCAAATATCTGAGCTTCTCACCCTATCTCTAAGGGACAAGCCAGCCACCCTTCGAAAAAAAAACATTTCTGCCGCTTGTACCCGCGATCTCTTTCTTTCAGTAATGACCGATCGCTCATGACCATAGGTGAGGGTAGGAACAAAGATTGATCGGTAGATCGAGAGCTTTGCCTTCTGGCTCTCTTTTCGTCACAACAGTGCAATAAAGTGAATGCAATACCGCCCCTGCTGCGCCGATTCTGCGGCCAATCTCTCGCGCCATCGTCCCTTCACTCGCGAACAAGACCCCAAGGTACTTGAACTCCTTCACTTGTGGTAAAGTCTCATTCCCTACCCGGAGAAGGCAATCCACCAGTTTCCTGTTGAGAACCATGGCCTCAGATTTAGAGGTACTGATCCTCATCCCAGCCGCCGTGCACTCAGCTGCGAACCGATCCAGGGACCGCTGGAGGTCACAGGCCGATGATGCCATCAGAACCACATCATCTGCAAAAAGCAGCTATGAGATTCTGAGGTCACCGAACTGTAACCATTCCCCCCCGCGACTACGCCTCCTGTCCATGAAAACCACAAACAGGATTGGTGACAAAGCGCAGCCCTGACGGAGACCAACAAATCCGACTTACTCCCAAGAACACGGACACAGCTCTTGCTTTGGGTGTACAGGGATTGGATGGCCCTAAGCAGCGACCTCCTCACCCCATACTCCCGCAGCACCTCCCACAGCATCTCCCTAGGGACCCGATCATATGCCTTCTCCAGATCCATAAAAGCACATGTAGACCGGATGAGCATACTCCCAGGACCCCTCCAGGATTGCAGCAAGAGTAAAGAGCTGGTCTGTTGTACCACGACCAGGACGGAATCCACATTGTCCCTCTTCAATCTGAGGTTCAACTATCACTCGAACCCTCCTTTCCAGCACCTTGGCGTAGACCTTACCAGGGAGGCTGAGTAGTGTGATACCGCGGTAATTGGAACACACTCTCTGGTCCCCCTTTTTGAACAGAGGAACCACCACCCCAGTCTGCCACTCCATAGGCACCACCCCAGACTTCCACACAATATTGAAGAGGCGTGTCACCCAAGACAGCCCTTCCACACCCAGAGCCTTCAGCATTTCTGGGCGAATCTCCTCACTCCCCGGGGCTTTGCCACTGTGGAGTTTTTTGACCACCTCAGCGACTTCCGCCAAGGAAATTGACAATGATCAATGCCCCTCTCTTCACTCGAGTGTCCAAAACATACGGCTTCAGACGATACGATGACAAAATCGATCATCGACCTTCTGCCTAGGGTGCTCTGGTACCACATACACTTATGAACATCCTTATGTTCGAACATGGTGTTTGTTATGGACAATCCATGACTCGCACAGAAGTCCAACAACAAACGACCACTCAGGTTTAGATCAGGGGGGCCATTCCTCCCAATCACGCCTCTCCAAGTATCCCCATCATTGCCCACGTGCGCGTTGAAGTCCCCCTAGTAAGACTATGGAGTCCCCCTCCAAAAAGGCTGGATACTCTGAACTGCTGTTCGGTGCATAAGCACAAACAACAGTCAGAGTTTTCCCCCCCACAACCCATAGGCATAGGGAGGCAACCCTCTCGTCCACCGGGTTAAACTCCAGCACAGAGGCACCCATATTGTTGTCTTCCATAGAGTATTTTTGGACCATTCTTAGTCTGGTTCCTCACCTCAGACCAATCTGCCATGGGAGACCCTACCAGGAGCATTTAGCTCCAGACAGCACAGCTCTCAGGTTCATAGGAACACCCAAACCTCTCCACCACGATAAGGTGATGGTCCCCCGGAGAGGACTGGCCTTAACAGCACATTTAAAATGATTAATAAACATACACCCGGGAAATATAACAATTGTGATCAGCAGGAAAGAGTTCAACACATTATTATGGAATGTCTCTTGTATAATAATCAGAGACAGATACTCATGAGGTATTTCAAAGAAATAAAATAACTACACATCTGGGAAATATTGCAGAAGAGCTCTGGTGACAGAGTGTACAGGGGAGTGTTCCGGTTTCTAAAAAGTACGGGTTTAGACAAGAGAATTTAGAAAAATAGAACTGACATTTTGGCCCACACTCCAGTCCAGAAGGTGGCGGTAATGCACCAAAATGATGTTTGCCAACCTCCAATAAACACAAAGAAGACGCTATTTTCATCCACACTTCCTGAAAGAGTAGTGGATTAACATATTGGTCTTAAAAAGGCCCTAAGTCAAAAATAAGATCGTGTGGAGTGGCGCGTTCGATCGCCGAGAAAAGCAGTCAGCACTGCTGACTGAGCAGTTAGGCCCGCCACGCACCGCCAGGAGCACCAGTGATTGATGTGTGGATGCCATGTAAGATGCTGAGAGGAGCTATGTGTTGAGGAAATAAAAGTAAGTGTCTCCGCTACGATTCATTCAAACTGAATGTGAGCCAAATCTGGTCTGACACCTTATTTAATGTGGTCATTTAGAGCTCGCAAAGAAAACAATATTCTAATAACAATTTCTATGCCGTCTACAGAAGTTCACTTACTCAAGCATGTAAAATGTCCCTCAGTGCATCTCTATCTGTAACCTGCGCAATGAATGCATCTAGTCACTGGACGGTAGTGTCTCAAGACTCTCTTACTGTTGATCAGGATGGACATCATTTTCACAGTAATGCAGTATAAAGGTCCAGGTTGTGTCTCAAGTAAAGTAAAGTAAGATGTTATATACATACATGGAAGATATTTACCCCTGTGGTTTGATGGGTGGGAGTATCCAGTAACATTAAAATGTAATAATCAGTCTACACCTCATATTCACAGCTTGGCACTGTGTGGGATGGATCACAACAAGCCAAAGGTTATGAATGATCCTGTTGTAGGGCGTATTACGGGTAAACACACACACACACTCTCTCTCTCTCTCTCTCTCTCTCACACACACACACACACACACACATCCTGCAAATGTATCCTATATTCCAGTTGGAAAGTTTAATTTCAAATTGATTAATTTTGCAGCATTGACAGCTGGAATCATACCATTTTGATAAAAGCACTGGTGCATCCTATTCTGTTGTTAAGCACATTAGTAAGCTCCACAAATCACTGAATACAACAGTAAGTTTTAGGTGTTACTGTAAAACAGCTGCGATCCATTGAAAGAGACCAACCACAACCTAGAAAAGTTTTAAAAAGTATAGAGCAATATTAGATGTTGTATGATGATTGTGGATTCTAACGGTCAATTACAGAAGTGGAGCATTCGGAGTCAGTCTGTCCAGAAAAGAAGCAGGTTGGTGTTTTTTTTCCCCCAGAGTTAACATTACAAGTCATAATTAAATCTTTGTTATCCCGTCAGACACAATCCTTGGAACTGTAATTATCAGACCCTTTTACTTAGTGCCCTCTGCACACTGATCAAGCTGAACATGTTTTGATTTCAGTGTTGTCTTTTTCTTAATATGTTATTGAACCACAATTGTGCTGTAATTTCTTTTTGTACCTGTTTTACTCTCATTCATTCTTATGTAAATTATTCATTCAGAAACAAAAATTTATCTGGTTGTAATTCTGAAAAAAAATCACATTTGAAAGGCCTAAGAATATTGTGTTTTTCACTTTTTACCACACCACACCCACACACACGCACGCACACTTCAAGCCTGAATCAATCTAGAGCAGGTGTGTCAAACTTAGTTCCGTTCTAAAACTTCTGAAAATATTCATATTTAATTAAGTATCTTTTCACAAAACATAATGAACAACCTGGCATCAATTAAGAAAAATAGGTGCAATTATTAAATTTTTACACCTGACCATGACTGATTACACCACAGTCATCACGTGTGCTGGATTTGACTCTGGAGGGCCGTTTTAACCCATAAGTCTTATGTTTGACACCCCTGATCTAGAGCTTATTAGAGCTGTATTAAGAAAGATTCTTACATTTGAAAATGTACAAAAACGAATTTACTCGTGTCCGATTAAAATATTTTTGGAATTTTCCCTTTTTGTCTTTCAGGGGAGTCCTATGGTGGCAAACGAAGTAACTTTAAATGGTACGATGTATACCTGTGCAACCAGTAGATGGAGCATTCAGTGTTTAACATAAAATGAACAGGAAAAGATACATCAGATATCCATCTAAATATGACTTATGGTCTTTCTTAAGTTGTTTTTACCATTAACCTCAAAATAAAACAAACCCTGATGCTGATAATCTTAACACCTTGCTTCTATTGAATGTGTCTACTTTCAGGTTCCTGGTCACAGAGGTCCATCTCCCGTACCTTGCAGCGAGCTGAAACTTTACTCAGGAATACTTTAAATCCCCATCTTAAGTGGCTGTTCCATGGCCGCAGTCATGATGATAATGCTGAGGAAGGACATTTTGTAGTTACACACAACCTGGTGTCCCGCTCATCAGCACGTCTTTTGCATCTGCAACAAGCTCTTCTGACTGTTACACCACAGTGGCAGCTGGTTGGAGCACAAATGGGGTCTCCACAGGTGAGTTTTAGGGATTGCAGCGAAGCAAAAGCTTTGCTAATACAGTTTTTGCAGTGTATTTAATACAATTGAATATGTATTACTGCAACAACACATGTAATAAATGAATAAGACAAAACTTTAGATTTGGAATTCAGGGTTAGTAAAGATAACAGATAATACTGAAGATCTGTGTCTTCTGTGTTGTACTAGATCTTAGTATTGTTTTGCGACACGAGAGGCTGATGACCCTCTGTGGCTGCTTCACGTGTGGGTGTATGATTATGAATTAACTGTAGAGTATATAGATTTGTCTGTGAGAAGAGCAAAAATAGTAAAATCTTAAAAAGTACACTTCTATGAATATTAGTTTTACATTAAAAACCTATTGACCATTATTCCTTTGAGATAAATAATAGTAATAATAAGGAGCAGAGTCATCATTTTCTGCACTTCATCATTTCACTTCTACAGCCACCTCCTCTCTCTCTCTTTACTGTCAGGTCTGTGTTAAAGGTATACCAGCAGATGGTGTTGTTCTCCTTCCTCCCTCCTCCTCCTCCCTGCATGGCCACTACAGAAATCTGTGGAGACTCCTGGAGCAGCGATCTCTGCTGCTTTTCATACATGAGTACACCAGGAGGGCTCACCTCACAGCAACGTACATATCAAGAGTGAGGCAAATGCTGGAAGACCAGCTGAAGAATTTACACCAGTCACAGGTTGGGCTAAACTGCAGCTTCTTCTTAAACTGGTTAAAATGGTGTTGCATATAATCCAGTTGCTTTGTAATATAAAACCTGCTGAGAATCAACAGCAAACTTTGCAGCCTCTGGCAACTTTTATTTGAATTCAGTTATTTATTTTTTAACAATTTTTTAACAAACAATCAAACAATAATCTCTCCTATCAAGACTATACCACTAAAGCTACTTTCCTTACTTATAAATGGAATCATTAACATCTTATTGACACACATTATAGATCTCTCCCAGATCATAATAGGAACATGATAGGAATGTACATTACTAATTGTTCAGTTAGTTATTTAGTATAATGTTGGGGCCCATTTTTTTATTTATAATGGGATATTTTGTCTTCCACTCTCAGTAGAAAATGTGTTTATTGTAAAATGCACGTTTTTCAAAGTCAGGTCAGAAATACAAAACATTTTTATTGTCAATTAATAAAGATGGTAGTGAAAAGAAAAAAAATACTCAGTACTGACACTCCTCTATCTCTAGTGCTTATTCACACAACACAAGCGTCTCCTCTCCTCTCCTCTCCTCTCCAGATCCCGTCCAGCTGGTCTACATTCCTGGTCGATCTTGTCTCACTGAGTCAGGAGCTTCGTGTCCATCTCAACCACAGTGCTTGTCTGTTTTCCAAAGTCCAGTCTGACCACTATCTGAGACGCGCTCTAGCCCAGCAGAGCAGGCTGCTGGCGGAAGTCAAACAGACTCTGGACTCACTTGGTCTGCAGGCACTGGTTTTGATGGAACATTTTCTGTCTGTCATTCTGTCTGTTATAGCCCAAACTGAATTAGACCTGGTACCAAGAGAAGTCCTGCAGGACATTTTAGCTGGGACAGACGAGTATAACCAGGCAGTGGAGGA
The DNA here is from genome assembly GCA_016785305.1 of Colistium nudipinnis. Lineage (NCBI taxonomy): Eukaryota > Metazoa > Chordata > Actinopteri > Pleuronectiformes > Rhombosoleidae > Colistium > Colistium nudipinnis. The sequence continues at coordinate 779,964 of JAFBJU010000069.1, forward strand.
GCAGAGGCTTCACCACAGATCCACCCAGCTTAGGAATGCAGTATTACATCAAGCACATTATTCCACGCTGCATTCTAATCTTCCAAACAGCATGAAGCATCACCCTGCTGCCTTCTCAGTCAAAGAGTTGACAAAGCTTTTTGTGGTGCATCATGCAGAAAAGGCAGCCAAGCAGCTACTGTGTTGGGCCTCTGCGCTGAGCCATCAGATGTGTCATCCCCATAACAACCCTGAAGCCTACTCCTCTTCTGTCTGTAACTCCATTGTCAACTGTGGGACCTCTACACCGAGATCTGAATGTACCTGGGAACATACCTACCTCATTTCATCTCCTCTCTTCTCTCCCAATCACCCACAAACTCTGTCATCATCTCATTGCATTTTCAATAGAATACCTGTTTACATCCCTGACACTCATTTGGACAGCGCTATATCTGTGAACCTCCATCCTATGTTATCTGAGACCACCGCTGTCCAACATAGAACAGGCTGTTCTAACATCGACATAACTGGACAACTTCAGACAAGTGTAAAAGATTTAGGTTGCGAGCCAAAAACAGAAAGACAGAATAGTTTCAAAAACAGTAAACAACAGATGATTTCACTAAATTCAAACACCATTCACCAACTGGCAGCCCTTCCTCTGTCAGCTGTATGCCAACAGGACAATTCTTCGGTAGAGTTACTTTTTCAGCTGCTAGTTTCCTCAAGTGACCCGCTGGCTCCACTGGTATCACATACACCAGAGATACCAACTGACAAATCGCTGCCAAATACAATAACTGATGTGATCTCCCAGATGGAAAAGACTGACCCGAAACTAGTGCAACTGAAAAGACAGAATACAGCACTAAAGACCAAAGACCAAATCATGGAAGGAACTCCACCAGAAACTAGAAACCGACTAGAATCCACTGGCAGGTAATGTCAGGACTGTTTTGATGGTTGGTTTGTATTGTTGTGGATCCAAGGCCTCTGTATTCTATGGAGTAGCTGTGATCATTTGTAACAATTGTCTAATGACACAAATGGACACATTACTAACTTGTTCAAAACAGAAAGCCAACTTGATTTTCATTTTGATTGGCCTTTTTCTTCACAAACATTCCTTTATTTTGTTGTGTGATCGAAGATCACTATTGCCTTGAATAAGAATTTGGATAAGATTTGAAAGTAAGTTCACTGATTATCCGGTCAAATGTGTTGTGGTGAACTATCAACTTGGATGTCACGTCACATTTTCACCACATTTCACAGTCAGTATTCAGCTGGGTTTTTTGCAGTCAGTTGCTGTTATGTTGGCGTCTGTTGATGTCTTTCAGCTCGGGTGGTGAGACAAGTGATGACCCAGAGAAAGAGGAGACCTTGGAAGTAGAGGACACAGCAGAGGAGGCTGACTGTTTCGGTTGGCCACATTCAGTACAGGGGTTGGACCTCGGTCATTCACTGGTGTTTGCTGACCTGATGGGACAGTACCGCGCCCAGCTGTGGACTCTATGCAGCAAAGCTTTGTGGCTGCAGATGCATTCACCACAAGCAGGTAACGCTGCAGAGAGCATCAACCTCCAAGGCAACCACAGGGGGTTCCACATCTTGCACCAGATTAGCCAAGCCTCTGAGAAAGGTAAGAAGCTGTGACTTGTGCAGATGTGTATACTTACAGCATGTCTTGCTCATCTTTACAAAACAGAAGATTGTGAGCCATTTCCCTCATTTGGATTTTGATTACACAAATCTTATTGCACACCCTAAAATCTGTACTTTTTATGTCTATAATGGAAATAATTACATGTATAATTAAATGTAAGAAAAGATGTATGCATTTTCAATGGAAAACAGGAACTTTTTTCTTATTCTATGTATAACGAAGCATTGCGTTTAACTTCAGATACTTGCACACAAGATGGAACTGATGCATCTATTTTGTTGTTGTTGTAATGATAGTAGTAGTAAAATGTTTGTGCTGTCTCCTGTAGATCTGGTTCCAAAGGAGTGCATAGCCATGCTGGAGGATTTTAGTCTGAATCTCTCGGCCCTTACAGCACATGCTCAGTGGGACTATGGTAAGTAAGCACACACACAATATGAATGCTCTTGAAAACCATTCACTATAGGGTTGAAGTTGAGAAAGCAAAGGGCTCATTGGCTACCAGTAGAACGCTGAACTTTAAATCACAATCATTAACACTTGATCTTAATGTTAAAACATTTCTCACGTAAGTTATCATAAAATGTATTATATGAATAAACATGACATGTGTATGGACAAAGTATTTTTCATTCAACCATCTTTGTGTCTAACTGTTTCTCACCCAGTATCTCTCTTTCTTCAGTGTTGTGCAGAACTTTAGGGTCGGCTCTGAAAGATAAGTGTCTCATAGATGCAAATCAAGGCAGCAACTCTGTGACGCTGTCATTCAACCAAGTTGGAAGAGGGATCATGTCTGTGACTATGCAGAACTTCCTGCTGCTGTGTCGTCCACTTTTGTCGCTGTGTAGCCATCACCCTAACAGAAGGGCCTTAGGTAAAAAAAAAATAGAAGCAAAGTTTCCTCCACACACATAAAAACAGACACACACAGGGTGACTGTGGCTTAAATGGGAGAACGAGTTGTCCACTAATTCAAAGGTTGGAGTCTCAGTCCTGATCAGCAGATAGTCTGAAAGCCTCCATCGATAATGCCATAAATAATCGATTTTCCAAAATATGGTTAAATACAATGCATCTACAGAACATAAAAATAATCTAGTGGTGTGTATTTATAGTATAAAATGTGATATTATACAGGGCAGTATATATGCAATTACAGACTGATGATTGATATCTTTCTCCAGTTAATGCTGATAAAACAAATGCCCTTAAAGTCCCTGCTATTCCTGTCAGTGCAGAAAAGCCTTCTCTTCTTCTTTATATCACCATATAAATCCTGAATCCTTAATGCCTGTCACTTGCGACCAGCTTGTTTTTGCAGCTGAGAGATTTTTTAAAACCGAGGACTGCATTATACATGTCTTAGAAAGAGATGAGAGAGAACCACCAGGATCATTACTTTCAAAGCACTGTGTGGTGAGGCACCTGTTTGAAGGTCCACTACCACATGTCAGCTTTAGCTGTTTGAGAAGTTGTAGCTCTTCCTCTTTTCAGACTCAAAAATTCTGCAGAATGCTTCACTAACTCTCTCATGTTGGTTATAAGATCGCCAGACACTTTGAACTTATTACTTGTCTTTTTTTTGTCCGTCACACAAGACTTTGTGGTGTCTGATCTAGGAAGCTGTTACATAAATGTACTAGTGTTCAACCTGTCTCCCTGCCCTTTTCTTCCCAGATTCCTTCAGTCTCTTCCCCTCCAGCCTTGCTCTCCAGGGAAAGACTGTAAACCTGGCATTGGCCACTGTTCAGTTATCTACTGTTTGGGTTATGTCCAAGGCTTACCAGTTCCTTTCCTCCTGGAGCCTCAACAAGTTCTTGCTTATCGTACAAGGGGACCTATACGTAGGTTCCTCCATTTTATCACTTTGAAAACTGTGTGATTACTGCTTAAAAACTCTCAGCTTAGTTGGTGCTTGAAACTCTTATTCTTACCACCATTCCAATATTTGCTCGCCTTTTCAGAATCAATCAATTTAAAATGTGTTTGTGTTGTCTCCTGTCCCTCCAGGTGCTGAGAGAGTCATTAGATATGCTGCTGCATCAGACTAAGGCTGTTATGATGAATGCAGATCATCATTCAGATTTTCACAACCACAACCAGCTTCTAATGAGGCAGCAACTTCAAGTACTTGACAATGCCGTGTCTGAGCTGCAGGTGACTAGTCCCACAGCTGCTTCACAAAACTAACTCCATTTTTTTCTCGCAAAAAGTTAAAAATGCTTAGTTTTTTGTGAAGAAGGTATTCCAATATTTATCATTATGTGGATTAGAGAGCAAAAGAAGCAACTTGTCAGATGTATTTGTCAATTTAGACACAGAGGCATGGACTATGGACCCACTCCAAAGGCGAAAGAAGGAAAATTCAATTGAATGTTATTTATCGTAACAGACATTATTTCAAGATGCTTTATAGTTAGGTCGAGAACTCACATGATTTAAAGAGAGAAAACAAACAGGCCCCACAATGAGCACACACACAACGTGATGGTGGAGAGGAAAAATCCCCTTGCACAGGAATAAGCCTCCAGCAGAGAAAGGCTTAGTGTAAGCGGTCATCTGCCACGACCGGTTAGCTTTCTTAATTAATTGCAGAGATTATTATAGAGATAAATGCTCTTTTGGCTGCAGTATCCCTTTCTCCCATTCCCATCTTAAAACCTGAAGTTGTAGTTTTCATCTGATTTTGATTGAACTGCTTTGTCTCTATCAGACCTTCTCTTCTCTGGTGCTCAAGTCATTTTCCAGTGACTGCAAGAGAATTTCAGGAGAGATCTTTCAACTGACCATGCCTTCCTCCAAACACTGGAGACCCAGCCGCAGGACAGGTACTAAAATCCAACACAAAATCCTACAGTGGCAAGAAAAAGTTGGTAAACCCTTTGGATATACAGTATGTGTGTCAATGTTTTAATGGATGTATCTTTTGCTTTGGTCAGATGTTCATCTTAGTTACAGTCATGCACAAACACAGAGGGCATAAGATCTTTGGCAAGATACTGAACACAAAACTGCCCCCAATCCATCAGTTTGCCTATGTGTGTATGTTAAGAAAGTGCTGTATGTGTTGTGTATGCGTTATCCAGGGACGGCTGTGGTTTAGGTGGCAGAGCAGTGTAAAGCGATTTAAGTTGTCTCTGACTAAAAAGACTAGAAATTGATTTCATAAATGTGCTTTTATAGAAATGCTATATAAGTACAGAGCATTTACCCCTTTGACGGTAGGTTTAATCTGTCTGTTTAAAACATAAAATTAATTCTTTTTTCCTTTCAAACACAGTTTACATACAGGAATATCAGGAATAGAGAATTGGTTTAAGCAAATCAAAGCACCATTCAGAAGGAAGGCTGTGGTCACATTATCACTCATCAATGTTGCATCTTATTGTGGATTTTATGTGAAGTGTGTATTTCTCTGCTGGTGCACAGGTTTTCCCAGCAGCCCCAGTGAGTATGCATCTCTGGCAATTCAGACTGTGATAGGTCCAGTTTTAGAGGGTGTGGCACCATTATCTGATGATGCCAGTGTCCAAGCTCTGAGTGTAACCATGACAGCCTTCCTGGAAGCATGGATGGAGCACATCCTAAAACAGAAGATCAAATTCAGGTATGTTTTGATAGCCTTACACATTATAGTAACCTGTTGATGCATGATTTTTTTTAATGTTTGTATACTTCTACCTCAGCTGCTGCAATACTGAGACATAAATTATTATCTTATAAACAATTGTAAAATAACAAACCATATTTAAGATATATATAAACAGTGCTGCAGGATTTAATAATGTAGAAAAGTAAAATGCCTAGTTTTATTGACAAAAAATATCAAATGAAAGGAAATGATTGCTCACAATTTTGTCAACCCTGCATAATCATAGTGCTGACATAATGTTCAGTGGGACCTCTGAGCAGTGTTGTGCTGTTGTTCCTCTTCAGTGTGCAGGGAGCTCTCCAACTGAAGCAGGACTTTGAGTCTATCAGAGAGTTGATCCGGTCTGACAAATACGGTCTATCAGCTGAACTCCACCAACGACTGCTCAGCCTGCGGTATGGCCATTTGGATTTTAACGAACTAATATTAGTAAATGTTTCAGCAGTGATGCTGTTGAGCGCTTGTTCCTGAGCACTCAAAGCCAGATTTGTATTTACTAAAGTCCTTGGACTGGCTTTAGAACAAGTTTAGAAATGTCTGTTTCTTTTCTTAAGGTCATGTATGCGGTTATTTACCATGAGCTTTTGACACCTTAGGAGTGCTGCAGGGGTGCTTTCGGTATAATATTAACATAACATACTATAGGAATGTCAAAGAATGAAGTCACTTCTAATATGCATATTGCATTAACAGTGCATTTCAACTTTTTTCGAGGCACAGCACATGTTTTCTATTAAAATAATCCTAGGGCACCCCACGAACCAAAAATGTGGTCTCAATTTGTGTATACTCAGTCAATGTTAAATCTGGGCCTGTTTAGAAATAATTTGCCGTAACAAATTTATATTTTTGGACCAATTATTAGAAATTGGATAATTCAGGCACACCTGATGTTCTCTAAAGTCACACTTGTGTGCCTTTGCACAGTTGTTCAAAATCACTGCATTAACAGAACTAGAGCCTACAGATTCATGTGATATGCAATGGTCACACAGGGTTTAGTAGTATTACCCACAGACACCAGTATTCTGGTACAGTCATGTTGTCTTTGGACATGCGGAGGACTGTGCTGCCAATCTGTGACGTGAGTGTGGTTGGGTCAAGTTAGTTACAGACCAGCTCCAGTCAGGGGTAGTGAAGTGTTTTTGCGGTTGGATTTCATCACAAATCTTAATAAAGTGTCTGAAAATGTAAAGTGATCATAATTCAGCTGCTGCAGAACACCACTGCTGAATGCATGCATCGGAAAAAATGCTCATTACCCAGAACTTCCATTTCCCAAAATGTCTCCCATAAAGCCACCTGTCTAAATTAGATGTAAACTATTTCAATATAACATTTGGTTAAGCAGTTCATTCAGCTCTTGTCTGCAGGGTTTTTCAGCAGGTTGACGCTGCAGTGGTGTGTCTGCTCCAGCAGCCACAGTCCAAATCATACCTGCAGTGCAGAACCTGGGAGCCTTTCACACACTGCTGTGAGTATCACACCTCTCTCAGAACCAGAAACTCCTGGAATGTATCTGTAAACAACTGCAGACTGAAACTCTACCAACTGACACACAGTTGAATTCTAAACATTTAAACATGACATGAAATACATGTTGGGGGTTGTCAACTTACATGGAAGGAATGGCAGTAACTTTAGTGTGTAACTCTGCAGGTCTAGTCAACAGCAGCAGGGACAGCATTGACAGAGCTGTGGGTAGTAGTATCACCAACCTGAGATGTATGGAGGGTGAAGACGTAATGCAGTCTGATCCCTCCTTTGTGACCACCGAGCTGCCTCCAGAGAACCCATCCACCAACAGCGAGCCCTACCTTGCTCCAAGGTACATTTTCATAGCTTCCTACATAATCATAAGGTTCAGTGGTGTTTATTTAATACATGTATTGACAGAGAAGTAAGAATTGTACTGTGTGTATGTTGTGCTTCCAGCTTTGCTCTGGGTTCCACTCAGCAGGAGTGGTTAGACCTGAGGATCCACAGCAACGCGCGTCGTTGGAGGCTGCCGGGGCTGCAGTGTCTCTTTCAGTCTGAACCATGAACACACACCCTGCATACGTCCTCTCATTTCACAGGAATGGGGTTAATCATTATTTAAATATTATACTGTATATTTTTGCAAATGAGAATATGATCCCACAAAAGGCTTTTAAATTACATTTCACTTTCTTATCAGTTCTGCTACAAATATCTGTATCAATTGATAAGTGTTTCTCCCTCTTACCAGCAAAATGTTTCATATTCCTAAATAAAAGACATATTTATATTTATCTACATAATAACCTATGTTGGGTAAACAGCTGTTGGGTCTGTGACTAGTGCAAGCTCCAAAAAATTCCCAAGGAAACATTTTGATGAGCAAGCTGCTCCCTTGGCCAAATGAAAAGGTAAACTGGGATTTATTAATTTCCCTTTCAACATGGCCCCAAAAGATATACAGAGAATATCTAATACATGGACAAATGATGTGCACTTAGGAAAAACGATCAGTCATGGAAGTTCAGGAGCATTTTAGAGTTGTTTTTAGAGCACAGGAAAGCAAAGATAGTGAAATGGCATGTACACTGAATGGAGTCATTGGGTCTAAGGGAGATGGTGAAGTGCAGAAAGAAAACGCTTATTAGCTTATCACTGTTTGAAAAGTGGTATTAAAAAATAGCACAATCAGCAACTGAGCATCAACACACAACAATGACACAAAAACCACGGCCAACTCTAATGTTCTAATGGGTCTAATGTTCATCAAACTAGCAGAGAGTTTTCGGCATGCCTGTGGGGTGTTATCTTACGTTTGTAGATCAGCATGGGCAGATGCAGCTTTTTGTGAGGATTTTCCAACAGCTCACTCAAAGTTAGCACTAGAAATCCCCGGTACACTGAGGTGTATTTGGAACACGTGGTGGGTTACAGGGCTGCTAAACATTCCTTATATGTAGATAATAAAACAACTGATGCCTGATGTGAAAACGACTACAGCGGTTGGTGCTCCGATAATGTGTATGTATGCTGTCTGATCAGCTTTGCAAATACGTGAAAGTGTTTAGTGATCAGTACTGTGTACTTTGCCGTGTACAAGTAACCTACTCAGCTGCTGTTCATTCAAGAGTGGCAGCAAAAATCTATGTTGTCTATCTATGTTCAGAATAACTGCCCTCTCCATGTGATATTATACATCCATTAAGTGTGTGTGATGTGGTGGAACACGTGCCAGATTTATAAGCAAAATAATTGATTTTCTACTGAGAACTGGTCTGTGATACATGTTTTTAAGTCATAGTCATCCAGTAGATGGCAGCAATGCATTTCTGTGAATGCCGGAGAAGAAGAAGAAGAAGAAGAAGAAGAAGACGAAGAAGAAGGACGCCGCCCCAACGTAAACGTATGAGGAAGAGAGGATGGTCCAATAAAATAGTAGGCGATAAACCCACGGAACATGGAGAGTCCGGAGCTAAGTTTTACTTTGGCCTACGTCGTCTTCTCTCTGTGCTTCGTGTTCACGCCCACCGAGTTCCGGTCTGCTGGCCTGACCGTCCAGAACTTGTTTTCGTGCTGGCTGGGGAGCGAGGATGTGGGCTTCGTCCAGTACCACGTCCGAAGGACCAGTGTCACCGTGTTGGTCCACTCTGCGCTGCCCTTAGGTAAACCCTGGCCCCTCAGTTTGCAATTTGTTCACACGAAGATTTCCGTCCGGTGACTGGTGTCTCTTAACTTAATGTCATTGGTGTAGTTTGTGTCTCTGCTGCTGTTTTTCTTTTTGGTCGTGTTGCTCAGCAGCCAAACTTCAATCACTGAACTCCTTAGTTATTGTCAACATCTGTCCCACTCTCCTCATATAGTACCTTTTACCTGACCTTTGCCTTCCCACTTGTACAGTTGTGTTACCTGTCATCTATAAAATGTGCTATAAGAAGCCCAAAGTATAACAATCTTCCCAACGCCACACAAAACACACATGCACATACTGTACTTTTCCATTCCATTATAAATGTATATAAACGTATACATAGATAAAAGTATTAGGGGGCCAAAACATCTGCGAGGCAATACTCTGACCAACAGGGCCTATCCATTTCTCCCTGTTACCTTGCAGGAGTATGTTTATGCATATTAGTCCTTTATTTGTTTACATACATTTACACATACACAACAATATATGTATTGGTACACTCACAAGAGAGCATACTTACTCCTAAATATATCAACAATTGTTTTTGAGGGGTCTCACAAGGGGCTTCATCCTCTGTCCTTAACCCTCAAAAAACTGGGGAAGAGTTGCCCAAAACTATCCTTTCTCTACACCTCTATCACGCAATACGTCCTTTGTACTTTCATTGTAAAATAGATATGAATTATCACTAACCAAATGTTCCATATCAGTCATTAAACTATCTCACTATGAATGGGTTGAATGGAAAGTACTGGCACGTAGGGTTTTTACTAGAACTGCACTGACCAGGCTGCATCCACCTATTCCAAACAATCATAGACACAAATATTTTAGAAAAGTGTTTTATCTCACAATGTTAACAACTAACAAGTAAAGGGAAGACAACAATAAATGTCCTTACATGTTTTGTTCCACGTTTGTTCAAGGAGCAGGATGGTGTGCTTACTATTGGGCTGTTGTGGAGATTATCAGAGTCTTTGTGGGTCCTGTAGTTCATGCGTGCTTATTGCTTATATGTTGTTTTTCATCTCTCCAGGTTACTACCTGGGGATGTGTGTGGCTGCGCCAGACAAAAACCTCGGATACATTTACCAGGTCTGTCTACACATGTTTTTAAATACTGGCATAGGAACTTGACACATGCATCACACATCGTAACTGACTGATAAGTGACTGATAAACCCCATGATGCAGAGTACCTCAATTTGTAATGATTTCCTTAATTAGAATTATTGTGGAGTAGTGTGTGATAGTACGATGAAAAATAAAGAGCATCCAGATGCAATCGTACTCTTGTGATTAAACAAACAAAAAAAAATGTTACACTTACATGAAGAGCTGCTACATCACACTACTGTGTAGTACACCAGAAATGAATATTTCGGATAATAAGAAATTCAAATCAGTCTGAGAGTGATTCTTCATTACCTTTGATTATTATTATTTTTTTTTAAACAGAACAGTTAGGAAACATGCGTTTTTCCACAATCATCTTCTCACATTAGCTCAGTGCTGTTGTATCAGTTTATTCCGGGGGTATTCGACATTTTATTAGATTAGTTGTCTACCTTTTACATCATACATGTTGTGCAGACTGATGGAAGTGCACCAGTGACTGGTCTATAGCACAACTAACGGTTTAATTTGTGCTTACATATTGGCACTACAAAGCTAAAAAGTCAGGGCTTTTGTGAAGTTTAACCTCTGATGTTGAATTCACTTGCCATATCTTCACCAGTATTTGTCCGCCTTTGTGACAACGATCATAAAACCCCAGCCAGTGAGTCTGTCCCTTCTGGTGATTTAATAATGCTCAATGTCATCATTCCCAAATAAAAGTGAGAGACACAATGTGCTGTGGTATTCATTTTATTTCTGCTCATAATTTTCCTGTGGACCTGTGACCAGCTGTTACTAATAATGAAAGTGTAGGATTTTTCACTCAGCTATGTTGTCATGTTGTTTCACCAGGTCAGTGACAGCTGGAGAGTATTTCTCCTCTTCTCTGTCTGCCTCCAGTTGGTCAGCTGGACTCTGGTCATCTACTGGTCCTGCCATCGCTGGCACAACCATCCAATCAGCTCTAGCCTGCAGGCTCACGTGCGGCCTCCTGACACAGGCGTGTGGTCTGTGGCATCCAACATCAACACTGAATTCAGGCGCATTGATAAATTTGCTACAGGGCCGCCTGGAGCTAGAGTTATTGTTACTGACAGCTGGGTGCTGAAGGTGAGTAAAACCTCCAAACATGCGATGTGTGGCCAGAATCATTTATAGAACCCCTCTGTTACTTTCATTTCATGATTTTTGGTCTGCTCACTATATTCAAATTAAATGCATAACAGGAGATGGAACATTTTAAATAAATGTATTAATAACAATTTAAATGCATAAAATACAGTATAACTACATTTAAAAATGAATCAATAAGAAAAAAGATATATTAAGAAATAAAAATAAATTCAATTAAAAGCTAGATTAAAATTCTATATGGTTCATTGGCTAAAAAAGATCTAACAAATAGGTTGGACCAAGACCCTGTTAAGAGCTTTAAAAAACAATGAAAAAATGCAGAGATTTTAAAATTGCTTTTATGTGTGCCCTCTTTCTGATCCCTGTGAGCAAACATCCAGCTGAGTTTAGTAGTAATAGAATTTGAGCTTTATCCTTTTAAGGGAGACCAGAAAGTAGCGCATTACAATAGCCAGTTCTTGCATTAATGTGTAAGTGTGAGCATTCAATCTTTGTCAAAGATGAACTTGTTATATAGAACCTTTTTCCAAAATTGTAATTAAAAATTGCTAATTCGACACAGATTTTAAGTTTTAGTTAGATGTCGCATGCGTGTAGAGGCATGTTCTCTTCAGAAGAGGTTTGACCATGGCAGGACCATAGGACCATAGGGAAATCACCCATCTGAATTAAATAATTAATAATGGTGATCAAATCATTTTAAATTATAAAACATTCACATTCAAACACAAGAGGGAAGCTAAATGTCTGCAGGTGTGTTCAATAAAAGAAGAATGAAAATGTAGCCACTACAGTGGTAGTTGGTTTATTTAAGAACACAATTTATATTAAAAGAGACACACATAATTCGATATTCCTACATCCTTAATTGAAGAAATGCAGACACAAAGACCATGACTAATTATCAGATCCAATGTTTGGCCTCTGAGTTATGTTACAAATAATTAGCACTGTTGGTTTCAGTTGTGGAAGTTTAACAGAATAAAATCTTCCAATCTGAAAAACTCACTCATTAAGGCCCAGGGCAGAAACACAGTGAAAACTGTTCTACTGATGTGTATTAGCCCTGTGATAGACACAGTAAAAAGACTGTCTGCCAAAGAGTGAATAACCAAGTAACCAGTAAAGGCATTTTTGATGTTTGCCCTATGTCTAGAAAGAACGACCTTTCATAGGAGAGCTTAAAGTCTGCTTCTTAAACTGACTCAGCACCCACCCTTATGTAAAGAGCTATTGTCCACGTTATTTAACTGTATTTACATTTCAGAAAATGAAAAGTAAGTCATTCTGTAGCTAATCTAATCTGGGAAAAATCAATGTAGCCTGGCATTCCAAGCTCTTTGTGGTATGTTCCTGCTTTATTGAGTAAAAACACAGTAATGTTCCTACCTGTTGCACTTGTTTCTCACTGCCAGGCATCATCACTGAAAATGAAATCTTGAAAACTTCTGACTTCTGTAAGTGCACTTATACAGCGAGATGAACTTCAACGAAGGTCTGTTGACTTTGTATATCCGCAGGTTACAACCTATCGTGTTTACATGGCCTTACAAAGTGATTGTCATGTGACAGTGATAGAATCCAGGCAGCACCATATGAGTCCAGACTCAGCATCCCCTGCACAGATCTTGACTTTGAGAGTGGACAGCATCAACCCTGCCATTAGACACTTTGATATAAGGTGTGTTGTTACAAAGCCTCAAGAACAGTACTGGTCTTTAATATGTTACGCCTCCAAAAAGCAATTGACGTATTCCCTGTTTCTAGGCTACATTCTGCAGAGTATGCAGAGCTCAGAGAGAAGCTCCGTGCTCCCATCAGAAACGCTGCCAATGTAGTGATCCACCAAACCATCAGTGAACTTTTTCTAGAAACATTCAGAGCACAGGTGGACCTTAATCAGCCATACACACTCCCCACTGGACAGGTACACTTCTATTTATACAAGTGATGTGCTGAGGAGTTCCATTCCAATTCCCATTACTCTGATAACAGTGAAAATGTCAAATTAATATTTGTCTCTCCATAAACAGGAGATCGAGCCCTGTATCGGCTGTATGCAAATTCCAGCTAACACAAAGCTGGCCCGACTTTGCCTCATAGAAGGTATGTGTGTGTTTGCTTGTTGTTGACAAATACTGGTTCAAAATCTTGACATTATGACATCATGAAGACATTTTAGCCAGTCCTCACAACTCCAAAGCGCTTTTTGTTGGTTAGGCCTTGGTTCTAGGGATAGGGTTGGAATTAGGCCAAGGTTAGGTTAAGGATTAAACTTAAGTTGTGAAAGTTGGATTAGGGGCTAGGGAATCCATTATGCCATTGAGTGTGCCATTAAGGTAATGTGACTGTGATTGCTGTGTATTACAGGAACTGATAACGAGTCAGATTGCCAGCAATGTTTCTGCAGACCCATGTGGTGTCTGTCGTGTCTTGGTCGATGGTTTGCCAGCCGCCAAGATCAGCAAAGACCAGAGACCTGGTTGTCCAGCAGAGTCCCCTGCCCCACGTGTAGAGCCAAATTCTGTATACTAGATGTGTGTGTGGTTCGCTGACAAGATACACTTACAGATCCAATATGACTTTTCCATCTGAAAATTAGAGGATTGAAATGACATCTGTGCCCTGTTTTTCCTTTCCTGATCACTTTCTTTGTGATAATGCTGTTGCCAAGCATTGATTTAATATGTTAAGCTCAATTTATTTGATTTCTTCCATACTAAAATCAAAACTCACATGTAATACTCCTCAAAATGATTAAATTGTGTTTTAAATCCAAGGGAAATTAAATGGAAAAACTGTGTGTGTGTGTGTGTGTGTGTGTGTGTGTGTGTGTGTGTGTGTGTATATATAGCTAGATGTATGTTTGTATGTACCTAATATATATACCGGTAATGTAAATACCAGATTAAATTATGCTGGGTAAGAGATTGCAGAAATTCTTGACTCTTCTCATTTATAGTAAGAAAGTTTGAATTGATGCAACAGTGCCTAAAAAGTCAATCTTGACATAACACAAGATAGCAGCAGTTGCAGCAGTTGCGTCTACTCTTTCCGGAATGAAGCATGTTAAAAATATTTGGCAAATGTCATTTATGCATACATTTTCTAGTCATAAAGACTCAAAGCACTTGGCTTTAAGATAGGATGTAGCCATTCAAATACAGTCATACAGACGACAACATTGGACAATATGTTATTCTATCTGATGTTATATTGTACAGTTATACCATATTAAGTTTGCAAGCTGCAGTTTCTGACGACTTTTTCACTTTGCTGATTGTAAAAAAAAAAAAAGTTAAAGTTCTTTTGCCAGTGGCTTCACACAAAATAGGATGTCTCAACACAATTAGCAACTGAAGAGACTTAGTTGATGAGCATAATCATGTTTGAGATAGTACACATTCACTGCAACTACACTGCATTTTCAGCAATTCATACAATTGTTTCCAAACCAATGACACTCCTGTGCTGTGTTTCAGCTGACACTAGGTTTACATGTATGTATGTGTGTGTATATATATATATATATATATATATATATATATATGTGTATATATATATATATATTATAACATATATTTGCAATTTCATTATTACAATTACTTTCCCTCTACATCACTTCTCTTACATTTAACACTTTGGGATATCGCAGAAAATGGCTGTAATTGCAACACTGCCATTCAGTGGCTAGATGCCTTCATTGTGCAGGTAACAACATCGAGATTGAGGGACATGTAGTTTATTGTCACTGAACCTTTATTAATGCCATAGAAGTATAAAACATGAATATTGTTTTCTTTCCAAGATCTCATGGGCCACACATTATGAGGTGGCAGGCCTGATTTGGCCAGCAGGCCTTCATTTTGACCTGTGATTTGGATAAAATAAAGAGGGGCTTCATACATTTCACGTTGATTTGGAAAAACATTCAGATAAAAACACAGGGGAAACAATTTTAGCTTTTTTTGTTTGTGTGATACATTCTGTACTGTACATTAATCATTTAACCATGTTCCTCACCACAGTAACCAACTGCAAGCTGTGAGCTTCAATACAACATTTTCTTTGGGGACGGAAATCAATCACATCCCAAGCATTATGGGATAGAAGCTGACTTAATACAAATATGGCAAATAAATTGCCTCTGTGATTAGATGTTATTGTTCCAGATGAGCCTTGTACCTTAACCATGACTGGTTTAAACTACGTTATAGCTTGCGATAGGCAAGATGCAGCAAAGGAGGTGCACAATTTATTGATTCCAGTCAGATTGAAGACAAATGTTTTTAAAGCTGGGTGACTCTAAAAAAACATGTAGGGACCCACATTCTATTCGGCACAAATTCAAAGGCAAAGTCTAATCATAGTGCAAATGTTTGAAAAAGCAAATATATTCAGCACCTATTATGATGCTTTATGATTTATGACTGAGAATAAAGAGCAACAAAAAGAAGTAATAAATGGAGGAAAATAACAAACGGAAAGTTGCTGATGATATGTATATTACTTGTAGCTGACACCTGTACAGCAGTACTTAGTGAGAACCCATAAAAATGAAAAAGTTAACTGCATAAACAATTCCGTCAACTTGACAAAGTTCATGCTGAACACAAATTTGGCACACAAAAGTTCACAGTTCCTTCTAAATCAGGAATGAAGATACTAACTAATATTTACTTAAGTAATATACAACATGGAAACATATTCATAAGCTTACCTCAAAAACTTTCAGTGTAAGAAGTGTAACATTATGTAAACATAGTCAAGTTAATTATTGGGAAAATAATACTCAGGATATATAATGTGATAGAAATGTCCAAATGTCAGTTAGAACTGAAATGTTCCTATTTATATTGTCTACAATTAGTTACCATCATCACTAGCTGCCAGTTCCATTCAAGCATGTGGTACAGGCAAAGGCATAAACATCAGCCATCATGTTTTTTTCTGTTCATCTGTTTTGCATTTCCTCCATTTCCTTCCTTGCACTCTCACCTAAGTATCTGTTCATCCCAGTACAACAGATGAGTTGAGGCTGAGCCCAGTTGTGTGATTATATAGTGACGCAGCCTGCATCAGTGAGAAGAAGTGCAAGAGTATTCGGACAACTTTAGACTTCCTCTAGCATCCTTCCAACCTGTCAACAAAATATAAAAAGTAAGCACAATCAGTCTGGATAAACAGACATATCTTACTTCAACATAATAATTTCCCAACACAGATTTAACATTCATACAGTGCCATTTCTAGCACTTTTGTCAATGACACATCCCATTCCAAAACACCTATCAGGGGTAATGTGGAGTTTAATATCTTGCCATGGCCACTTCAATATGCAGACGAAAATAACAACTTTTTGGTTAGAATTCACACCACTTCCTGATCGATAGCTGCCCAGTTGGGCTGCGATGCCCATTATTATTCACTGATGACCATGAGAAGATTTAATCAGTCACAGATACTAAGATGATGGCTTTACTGTGAGAGGAAATAGAAAATCATCAAATCTGTGGAAAGTTAATTAAACCCCTTTAAATAAATATATTTCTTCCACCATTTCTTCATTGATGTGAGTAGTAACAACTAAAGATTATAAAACAAAATTCAGCAGTGTAGAGGGCTCCACCTATCAGGTTTCTCCTGCCGTTTGTGACCTTAGTGTGGTGGTCCTAAATCACAATGAAGCAAAGAAAATGATTCCTTTCTAAATGTACGCTCAAAAAATATCAAAAAAGCATTTCATTCCTGCCAGATTCCCCCCTCCCCCAAATACCCACTCACTCACACACGCACTCACATCCTCAGCCCCTGTTTCTCTGTCTTTCCACCAGCTGCTGCTGTCTGACAGCCTGATGATGACTGTGTTTTTTCCCCTCCTTGTTTCAAACTATGTTGGAGCAGATGGCCTGGAGAGGCAGAGTGGGGGAATGTTGGAGAGACTGCTGGGGAATGTGCCAAGTGTGTGTGTGTCTATGTGTGTGTGTGTTTGTGTGTGTGCATGTGTGTGTGGTTTCAGTTCGCGTGCCTTCTCCCTGCCCTCTGCCCTTCATGGCGCCAGCTCCACTTCCCCTTCACTCTAAACATCTGGTGTCTGGGACTCTTAGAACACACACACACACAAAACACACACCCCCGGCATGCACAGAGAGAAACAGCCAGCCAGCAGGGGAAAAGCCCTCAGCTAGTTTATATCTGAAAGTGCAATAAGAATGCATTATTGTGGGGCTGGATATGAGACTTGTGTACTGTGACAAAATCTTTATAATGAGGCTTATTCGCTTTGAAATATATGTACCTCACTGCTAGGAGAAGATGAATGTCTCCACGGAAATATATGCAGTGTATTTCTGTGTATATTACTTCTGAGAGTTTGACTGGTCAATTTTCACCAAATCAGTTGTGCATGTTTACCCATATGTTATTATCTTTCCTGATCCCTCTTTCACAAACTATCACACACACATGACGCAAACATATACTCTACACAAAGTTCTATCAGGAAAACTCAAGCAAAGTAACCAAGCATTGTGCAGAGAATCCTGAGGATGCAGGAGGAGGACCAGATAACAATGAGCATGCAATTCATATTCTTAAAACCAAGGGCATTAACCCTTCAATTTGAATTATTTGGGAAAAAAGCCTGAACAGAGATGAATATTTATCAATGACCTGCTGGAAAGTGTTTCGGTGACACCTCTTATTGACAGTACCAAAACAATGAACAGAACCATGAACGTAGAAATGGTTGGAATTGAACGGTGAGTAAAATACTGTTTGTTTTAATACGAAAATGTGTTCTCAGCCTACTGGTGAGGATAACATGAGTGAGTGGTTGTACTCATTCAGCTGGCCCTTTAAACATTGTAATTAAACTAGTACTCTGTCGTCATTACTACATTATAGCTTGAGTACTTAGTAGTCCATGTGAGTGGAGGTCATGTGGGAAAAAAGTGAAAAAAAAGCGTTGAGACACATCTTGGTTCATCTCTGCAACATTAATTAGATCATTGCTATTGCATAAAAAAATGAACCTCAACAATGTAAAAGAATAAATGCAGCATTTTTATGATAAATACACATTTAACTCACTTTTACTGAGTGTATAAAAAATATTTTAACTACTGACTGTTACAACAGGTTACATTTTTGTGCTGCTTTTTCTTGTCTGTTTCAATGTTTTTATGACTCCTCTAAAATGGACTAACTTTAGATGGTATAATAACTCTTAACAGCAAACTCATTGTATTGTGAAATGTACAGTATAATAGACAATACGGTCAGAGCTGTGTCCGAAGATACTCATTGCTCACTATATATACAGTGAGTAAATCTTTGTGCAGCTACCCCTATTAGTAGATTTATGCAATCTCTCACCTTCCTCTTCTTGCTCCTGCCCTCGGCCTGCAGGGTCCTGGTACACTGCTCCACACACTGAGAGAAGCTAATACTACCATGCTCTGAGCTGTAATCCAGCTCAGCCAACTGTGCCAGAGACAGTATGTAGTTGCAGGCAATACGTAATATAGCCAGCTTGGATAGCTTCTGTCCATAGGAGTAGCATGGCACCTGGACAGAGAAGGGTGGAGGGAGTTACTTACACCTTGTACCTGATTATGCACCGTGTTTGTGTATAGTATATATTGTAACTACTATGCATAGTTTTCGGTGTGCACTGAGAGTCTGACCTGCTTCCTCAAGGCTTCGAATGCAGCACTGATGGTGTGGACACGTGTCCTCTCCCTGGCATTTGCTAAAAGTCTCCTGGTCTGCTGGACAGCTTTGACCTCTGGAAGACGCCCAGGCCCATCAGCACTCATCATGACCCGCTTCTTGGCAGACTCCTGGAAGAGAAGATGAAGATGAGTCATCAGGTGTTTTAATGTTGTTTTCACTACTGCCCTCGGGCCGCATGTGGCACCCCGCCCTCACTTTGTGCAGCCTGCGAGTCAAGTGTTTTGACAGTTGTAAACAAGCAAGACATTGGTATAGTAAACTTTAAATGCCTATAGGTATAGTAAACATTTCGGGTTCCTTGTGGACTATACCAGTGATGGGTGGTGGATCGAGTGGTGGATCGGATGATAACAGTGTGTTGGCGTTGTTCCACAGTAGTGCATATTAAACTTCATCACCCAGATGTGCCCGTCATCAGGAAGTGTTTCGTATTGCCTTTTATTTTGCCCCTAGGCTAAAGTGATTGAAACACTCTCGTATTATTTATTTAAAAATAATTTCAAGCCATTCCCATACTGTAGTTTTAGAATGTATTGACGGTTATGCTGTTTTGTTGTTCAGCCATTATAATACCATTATTGTAGTATCCTACTGGTCGAAGTGCTTGGTCACAATGTGGCCCTCTGGTTGTGAGGACACATTTTTTGTTGGCAGTTGCCCAGCCCTACTCTAGACTATGACTAAATTCATATTTCAAACAAATCTTGGTTCACACCTTTGGATCATGTGAACTACAGTAAACAATTACAAAAACATATATTTTGGAGCTAGAGCCAAACCCAACTGACTTTAGGCATGAGGTTGGGTACACCCTGGCCAGGTTACCAGCCCATCACAGGGAAAAATAACCATTAACACTCATACCCACACCTACGGGCAATTAAGAGTTTCTAATCATGTCTTTGGACTGTGGGAGGAAGCCCTCAAAGGGCATGAAAATCACACAAAGAAAGATCCCAGTTGCAA
Organism: Colistium nudipinnis; assembly: GCA_016785305.1. Classification (NCBI taxonomy): domain Eukaryota; kingdom Metazoa; phylum Chordata; class Actinopteri; order Pleuronectiformes; family Rhombosoleidae; genus Colistium; species Colistium nudipinnis. The sequence continues at coordinate 799,893 of JAFBJU010000069.1, forward strand.
TAATATTAAAACCCGGAAACCTTCTTGCTTTGAGGCACAAATTGAATTATACTTTTATACATTTTTTTTTTAAAGAATGTCATCAAAATGCTGACACTCAAAAAAATTCATTTCTTTTACATACCACTCCACATATTCACCTGAGGTGACTGCACCTGGGACTCCATGTGATCATAACACTGGGGGTTGTGGGAGATTCTGGGGCCAGACAGGGCTGCAGCCTTGCCTGAGTTGCTGGGCTCCAGGGAGAAGGCCTGGTGGCTAGGTGAGAGGCTTTGGCTGCTGTTGGATGAAGCTGATAGAGGGAAAGTGGAGCAAAGGCCCAGTTTGAGTCTGTTGGACAGCGGCTGGGAAATGGCTGTGGGCCAGTGGGAAATCTCCTGGTTGGAGAATGGATGAGAAGGTAACCGGGACAGTTTGGTGGTGATGGATGGCACGTTTATACCAATCCTCATGTCGATGGCACCACTCTGAGATGGGGCCATGTTGGCTTCCGATGATCCTGAGAGGATCCCTGTGGTACTCGCTGTCACCTCCTGTGACTCCATGAGCTGTCTCTGCAGTGGAGCCAACCTGCCGACATTACTTGCCTCAGTCTGGGTGTCTTCTACTGAGTCCTCATCTGACATGTCCGCCTGGTAGGTTTTCATTCTCTCAGGCTCGGGGCCACTGAAAAGCCTTTTAGGCTCACGGGACTTTCTCTTGAATTTCTTGTTCGTGCCCGGGACAGAGATCAGTACTGGGTTCTTGTTAAGAGATCTATTCCAGGTATTATTTAGCAGATGGGGGTTCTTCATTTTGCAACACTGTGTAACCACCCGGCTCAGTTGAAATAAACTCTGACAACAAAACTTATGTCAGCTGCAAAATGAAAGTGAAAACAAATTAATTTTAAAAACAAATACAAATATTTGTTTAATTTACAAACTATTACTCACTATATGAGGGAGTGTCCTTCTAAAAGTCGGTCCCAGTCTATGGCAAACAATGCAGTTAATTAGGTATGCAATCATAACCAGCATGGGTTTAGTTCAGTAATACTAATCTCTGTTAAGACCCTATTGCTCCCAGCTAGACCTTGAGCTGCCAACTGAAGAACACAAGCTTTTCAACTGCACTGGCAAAAGCTGCACCCCGAGTTTTACTTTAACTTTACTTGCAGATTTTCTGTGGCTCCGCTCTGTCTGCATAGCAACATCTTGAATAATCCACATTTGTACACAAAGCTGTGTAACATCTGCTGATCCACATAAAGTCCTCCCACTGGATCGAGACTGGCAGGGAACTTTAGCTCAGCTGTTAAACGTTGCTCTGTGTGTGAGCAGCACTGGCCCGCGCCTCAGAGTCAGGGTTACAGTGGAGCTGTCTGAGCGTGGCTCCACTCAGTCTGCATAGCAGCCCTGTGAATAACCCACACTGGTACAAACACGCAACATAGCGCAACAGCAGCTGCTGGACAGAGTAACGGCAGCAGCGAGGGGACAGGATGACAACTCTCCAGGAACAAAAGTCAACTTCCGAGTGCAATCCCACTGAACACGCATCATACACATACAACCCCCCGCACAACCACTTTCAGGCGCGTTTTCAAAGCAAACGGATGGACCGCATCTAAACCAGAAACGATAGAGTCATGGCCCAGTCGTGTGTGTCAGCGTATTCCAAACAGACACACTTCAGCAGAAACTGGTAGCACAAAGTGACACCGGTGGCTTTCTGAACGCTGTCCCCTTCATGTCGCATTGGTCAGTAGCATATCCCTTGGTGAAGCCCCGGGGGGCCTGTCTTGAAGAGAAAAGTGCAGATGTGATGCTCGGCAGTCGGTCACTTGTCTGCTATCTGAAGATAAGAGTAAATGTCCCGCTGTGGAGCTGACACCGGTAGTCCCCCCAGCTTTGCTGCTCCGCGTCTACCTCTCTGCTCGCCTCTCAGCGTCTGCGGGAGGACCGTGCGGCTCCGTGGTAACTGAGCATAGGGGGCTTGCGCTCCTCTGCTGGCGTCGGACTGGCTACGGCGCGCGCGCGCGCTCACACAATTGTCTCTCTGTAGTTGTGAGGACACTCATTGACATCATGTTTTCTATAGCCCCCTTCGCACAGACTCTAACTGTCAACCCCAAACCAAGTGGTAACGTGACCCTTTAAAAAAGCTATTCGAAGTCATGTGGACCGGCCAAGAAGTCCTTACAACATTATTAAGTAATGCGCGCGCACATACACATGAACATGTACGCACACGCACACACAGGCGATTAATCTGTGTCAGTGTTATACACACGACTCAGCAGCGCCATTCTCTGGAGTATAACAATTCATTTAGCGCACGGTTGACTTACAGAGTTATACAAGTGTAGGGCACATCTATACAGCCCAGGGACACTTTGTAAACTCTTTACACCCGTCCCTGCCAACATGTAGTTCAGCTCGACAGTTGGGATCAATTCTGGGACCAGTGTGTTCAAACAAGTGAGCAAGGTTTCCCACGCATTATTTTTGTCCTCAAAGACTGTTGTATCCAGCTGGCTGATAGTTATGTATAATAATGCTCTTTCTATCTTGTGCTCTGGGTTCATTTCACTGGTTTCTCCAACTGCTTTGCACAGAATTGGGCCTTCTTTATAATAATAAAAAGCCATATGGGAATATGGATCCAATTCTTTATTTCAGGTTTCACCAAGAGTTAAGACATTTTTTCCATACTTGTTGGTGTCAGAAGTGATTATTTTGCATAATTCGTCTGTAGCCAAGACTGGACGGTGACTGATCGTCCTGCTGGAAAAGACAACAGCCTCTAGTCTCACTTCAGAGTGGAGGAGGAGGAGAGGACTGACCGTCTGGGCCATTGACCGTCATCACTGAGATCCGTAAAGGACTCTGTATCCTCTAAAATGGTAAGACCTGATTAAGAGATTGAATTTAATTTAATTGTATTTATTTATTTTATTTTTTACCTTTTTGAGGGTTTATATATATATTCTTTGTTGTGTGGGTTTTGGAATAATTTTCTGCTTTTCCCCTAATGGTGCTGGCGCCGTCTGCTCGGTCTTAAAGACCTGGGAGCCGCAAATGCTGGCAGTTAAAGACTTAAAGTTGTTTTGTTTTTTTGCAAGGCCAAAAGAGAGTCTCCGGACCAACGGGCCTGACAGAGAACGAAGCCAAAGAGGCAATGATACATCTGCCTTCACCAATTAACTCTAGGCACTAGTGCAATTTTGTAAGGAGTTCCGGGAGACTGCTGAAGGAGAGAACAAGAACATTTCGGGACGCATCCCACGACATGATGTGAGACCACTTGATGTAGACTGGGACGATTGTCCCAGTCTACATGATTCTAACATGGCATTCAGGGGAGCTTAACATCCCTGTCTGTGCCTGGAAGAATTCAGACGACAACAATAGCACAAAACAGCTATTGGAACAAGCGTTTGATTATATAGAGAAACAAAACAAACAGGCAGTCGATTAATATGTTAAATATGAAAATGATAAGATGACAAGATTAGTGGAAAGTCTATTCATATCAAGTGCGATTCAAAGTAGGCAACTGGACTGTTGAAGATTTCTTGAAGACGTTTCACCTCTCATCCGAGAGGCTTCTTCAGTTCTAACTAGCTGCTGGAAAAGTTCAGGTATTTATCCTCTGTGAGATGAATAGCTAATCAGAGGATGAGTATCTAATTAGAGGTACCATTGTGTCAAACTTGCAGGTCGTTGGCCATCTGGCCCAGATTCAGGTTATGGGTTTCGCCCGAGTCTAGGTTTAAATGAGGGTCGTTGGTTTCACCTGAGATGTCCTTTGAGTTGTTGTTCTTGTTTACCTTCCTAGGTAGAGAGTGAAGGACAGCATTGTAAGTGGCTGAGAGATGGTGTCTTAAAGCTGATTTTACTCCTCTTTCAAACCAGCTGTCTTCTCTGGCCAGAATGTGAACATTCTCATCCTCAAATGAGTGTCCACTGTCCTCCAGATGTCTATCAGTGGAAATTTCCTTTGGGGTTTGGAACTACGTTGATCAATGAGTTAAACACTGTTATATCTCCAGCACACACAACCCTGAGGCTTCCATCTGATTTGCATTGCACATCGCATGTTTCTATGGGACCAACAATGGTATAGGGACTCTCACCATTTCACATTTGTACTGGTCACTAAGCAGGTGTACAGCATCAATTTGCCTCACTGACAGTCAGAAGACACATTTTGATGTTCCCAGATCTGATCCACACATTTCTTTGAGCAAAGGAGACACAGACAGATGGGAGGATTTGGCCCATTTACTAAAGCGTGCGTTAATGTGCATGACTGGGAAAACCGTCAAATGTTTTCACCAAGTCTCAAAGCTTACATGCGACAAATCTCTACAGAGACACACACACACATAGATTGGTACAGTTGGTGCTACTCTCAAGGACAACACACACATGCTGCCAAAAGCCATTGCTGTATGTAAATGCAAAGCTCAGGCATGCGTCAATGATAATGTTTCATGCTGCTCACAGAATATTTGCTCCTCAACCTCAAATGATTTCAATACCTGTGTCTGTTGCTGAATTTCTTTCAGCTATGCAAACATTTGTTACATACAACACAGGTAAATGATTGTCCTTACCACAGGCTGCGCACCCAACACCCAACAGACATTTTGAACACCTGATGGATTTCATTGAACTAACGCATAGTGGAGGGATGAAATACTGTTTGGTTATGGTGAATATGTGGTCAGAATGGGTTGAAGTTTTCCTGTCTTCAAAGCAAACTAGGGCTACAGTTGCTAAAGCTCTGTTAACCGAAATCATCCCGAGATGGTTTATACCTACTAGTATCAGCAGTGATAATGAGGTTCCTTTTGTAAATGAAGCCATCACACAACTCGGTTAATTTTTGAGAATTGATGTCAAACCTCATTGTGCTTACCACTAGGCAAGTGGAGGTGCTGTTGAAAGAGAAAATGGCATCCTAAAAGCTAAAACAGCTGGGTGTTGGGAAACAGGCCTGTCATGGACTAAGGTTCTGCCTGTACTGCTTATGGGGGCTTATGGGGGAGCTCACGGGGAGAGGTGGCCTAGTGGTGAGGGAGACAGGCATCGGACCGGAGGGTTGTCAGTTCGAGGCCAGTCTCCATCTAGAAGGATGCACGAAACCTCCCGCCACTGACAAAAGAGACGCCACCTCTAGTGCCCTTGAGCAAGGCACTAACCCCATCTGCTCCCCGGACGCTCTCAGCTGTCCACTGCTCTGTGGCCTTGGATGGGTCAAATGCAGAGGTCAAATTTCACCTGACTTGTGTGTGTTTGCATGTGCATGTTTGTGCGGGATGATGCGCAATTCTAATTCTAGCAGGAAGCAGCTACCAAACCACTGCAGCCATCAAAAATCCAAACAGTGGTGACCCACACAGCTGACAAGATCGCAGAGAGAGCTACATGCAATCTCCAAAGGTGCCATCTCCTGCTGACAATAACACATCTGACCAGCAACAGCAAAAGTGAGGCTGCATTAAGAGCTCAGTTAAAGGTGAGAGCGTAGTGCCGCCTTAACTGTACCGGTGAGTACACATTACACTTACCGAGTTCAGAGTATACACATAATACACATATCATGAGGGACTTGGGGTCTCCGTACACCACACCCCTCCTGAACCATTTTCAGCATGACAACAATTTTAGTTTCTTGGTCTCTCTCAGCACTTAATCATCTGACTTTACTTTTTTGTTAATTACAATATATTAAGCTAAATTGTCACTGTATTAAGTTATATCAGAAAACTGAAGGAGGGGTGTTTCAAGACACTCTGGAGGCCCCAGGCAAAAAAAAAACAAAGCTTTTGACAGCGAAAGTAGCATGGGGCCCCATGTATATGGGGGCCCCCAACGTGTCATTGTCTTCTACATGGCAAGAAATTTAAGGGGTTTTCAGGTTGTCGTTGCTGTGAACCAATGTAAACAGGCATCTTTGGTGGCCCCTTTCTAGCTCGGGGCCCTCTGCAATTGCTTAGTTTGCCTGGCCCGTTGCAACGTCTCTACATTACAGTAACAAGAGTAAGTGTAATTGGTTACTTCCAGACCTGCCTATTTTCTTTTTACGTATACGTAGTGAATCCTGATTATTGTCTTTATTTTATATTTACTCTTATTACACTTACACTTATTTCCTGTTTTTCTGTGCCTAAAATAGAAAGTTTTCATCTTAAGAAGGCCTTTTCCTCCTGAAATAACAATTATTATGAACCCCATCAATTGATTCACAGCTTTGGCAGAAATACAGGGGTAGATACAGCCTTAATATTGAGCTTAAAATTTAAAATATTTAAAAACCAAGACAGGGAAATTTCCTAATGTTGTCCAACTCTCCAAACAAAAACAAACACTAGTGAGGGCAAAGCTCTTCAATCAAAGCTTTGTATCTGTCACACCTCTTCTTTCTAGACATGCAACCACCCAGGATAACAACACAGTGACACCACAACATTCTGAAACACTTTCTTTTATTTTGGAAGAATGTTACGGCTTTACACATCATGTTTTTTTCTCCTGGCCTTCACACACAATAGCTGTAGGAAAAGAGGGAGCTGAAAGATTATACTAAAGCAGCTAAACTTGATTAAAGTCAATTTTGGACATTACATTTTTTTTAAATTGCAAGGTAAAGTGGCAGCCCACTAGAAGCCATACAGTAAGGATTTAAACATAGTGAGAAAGCAGACCATTTGGGAGTTTCAGATGTGTACTGTAACTTATGTATGGTTTCTAAATTGGCTTCAACATTTGAATTAATGGAGAAAAGAGATGTTTCAGTAGCAGATAGCAGTGAGAGCTACTCAAGCCTGTGTCTGCCACAGCTTAAAGGAAATCTATTTATTTTCTTTTGTTGGGTCAATCATTGGTAGTAGGTTTGATTCCTTATAAGGACAATGACAGATCTACCAATCATCTAATGATAATTGAATGCCACTGTGGGAGATTAACTCTTTTCTAATCTGATATGTGTTTACTTTGTCAAGCCATGTCAGGCCAAATATACTGTATATATTGATGTTTTGTGGTTGATTGGTGTATAAGTATTGTTTCTCTTTGACAGAATATTATGACAAACTGGCTCATCAACTACAATTGTGATCATACAGATAATACCAGTACTGGGTTTTAAAATGAGGGCTTAGTGTAACTACGGTGGTCATCTTTCATCATCTCAGAAAATCAATTGTTTTATAGATTGAAGCATCAGCTGTAATTACATGGGAGTAGATCCGTTTGTTTGTGAGCACCATTAGACACACATCTTCCAGTGGGAGAACCCATGTGAATGGTTTATTGCATAAGCAAACCAGTTTTATTGATATTAATATACTCCCCAAGCTCCACCTGCTGCAATAGAGAGACTACTACTAGAATTCGGGCACATTTTAAGGATAAACTAATGCGGGGCAGGAATATCTTTCTGGATAAGGCTGCACAGAAACTAAAATGTGTGTCTATTGTTATGCCAATCATAGATCATGTGGTAACGTTAGAAGTCTTAATAGATAAGGTTTCCAATTCCCTCTAATGCTTAACAAAATGCTAACATCATGGATGTTTTTGTATTTAGTAGTGAGTCATGCTGCAGGATGGAGAAGACAGTGTTTATGTGTGTTTTGGGGCAGTTTGTTTGTTAAGTAGGTTTTTGCTTTGCCTGTACTCTCTGATGAATTATCTGGGGAAAATTGACAACTGTCTTCACAAAACTACAAATATACAATCAGGGAAAAGTTATTTTATTGCACAACAAAGTTTACAGTGACTACACCTGTGAGTAGTGTCTGAACTGGTAACCCTCTCTATACAGGAACCATGGTGACTGGCCTTCATAGTCCCCATTCAGACCTGGTATTAACATTCATCACCAAGCCAAGAGCACGTTCTCGTCTTCCCACCTGGCATTATTGTGTGTATGCAACTCCTGTGACTACTTGTGATGGGATCTTTGCATGCCCCACTCCATATGCAAATATAAATGGAGGTCATTTTGATTCGCGATCAGGGTTGATGTTGTGATGGTGGCCACAAATAAGTCAACGTATGGACAGAGAAGTGTAAACAATTATTTCTGTTCATTGTGAAAGCGAACCAGGTCACAGGCTGTCAGCTGTGTAGGCAGTCGCTATGCATCCTGGGGACACATGTGATAGAATGTGGTCACATGCGTTCCAGACCATCTCTGAATTTGGTTTTAGTGCTCTGATCCTTTAGGATGTTGTCTGTAGATGTGTTCACATCACTACTTAAAGCTGCCCACTTATAATTGAATCACTCAGCATGGATGATAATACCCGGTCTGAACAAAGTCATGGTTTCATAAGTCTGTCTGAATGGAAATAGAAACAAGCTGACTGATGGTTCATGACAACAGCAGCCCTTATCATATCCAATCACATTCCTTCATGCCTACCCAGATTTAACTTTGATCAAACTAGCTGTGATGATGACAGAGAGCTTGGTGGTTGCGGTCAGTGAGAGAAGAGAGGAGCCATGAGGATAGGCAGGGTTCATTCAGACTAGTCCGATCAGTCCTGCAGAGTGTTTTCAACCAAGACGCTCTGTGCAGGTCTCTGCTGTTTCCTCTTATAGCTGGGCCAACGACACACTGGGCAGCAGTGCCGTCCTGCTGCCAGCCACACCACAATGCACTGCTGGTGAAAGGCGTGGCCACAGGTCAGACCCATTAGTAGCTCCTCACTCACAAAGTTCTCCAGACACACCACGCACTCCGAGCACCGCAGCACACCACAGGGCCACTCTGACCAGTCACAGAGCTGCTGGTCAGACACAGCCTTGGGTGAGAGGCGGCCATCCTCTTGTGCCCCGTCACACACACACTGATGGTTGTAGCCAGGGTCCATGTTACTGTGCACACACAGCTGGGTGCCATTATCGTGACTGCAAAGGGATCTGCTGTGCCTCTGGCTCTCATGTGGAGATGTGCTTGGACCTGCCCGAGGAGAATTATCTGTGTTTGAAAGTGAACTTTCTGTCACTTCATGCAGCTGTTCACCACAGCTGAGCTGACACACGTTGCTAAACTTCCATGTTGGCAGAGCTTTAATGTAGTCAACATTCACTAAGGGGCGAAGCCAGAGATCAGGGAACGCCAAGCGCTCTAACAGGAAGTTGGGATCATCCTCCCAGTCTGAGTGGTCGGACGGGAATTGTGGCAGTGATGCGATTGGATGAAGCAGATAGGAAGTGTACCAGTCCCACAGACTGGCCAGCCACTCCAGGTTGGTGGTGCTGTCCTCTCTGCTCCTGGTACCACAGCGACGTTTCTTTTCAAAGTAGTCAACCAGCAGGCCGTGGGCCAAGTAGGTGGACAGGAAGAGGGCAGGGTGGGATGAGTAGAAGGTCCAGTCAGCTCTCACCAGGCTGGCTAGTGTGGTGGTGTCAGCATAACGGAGCAGTTTCAGACTGTATCCATACAGAGAGTCCAGGTATGGCAGCTGGAGCAGGGCCTGGAGGGCAAGATCAACTAGTGATTAATGACCAATTATAATCATTGCAACTATTCACTCACTATATGACTCATTCATAGTAATTATAGTCAATGGCTATATACAGTATGTTTATACTCCAATGGGACACATTTCACTGTTTGTCAAACCCTAACCTCGGTTTTGTGAATAACTTTGCAGACTAATTAAAATAATTCTACAACAAAAATCCTGGAGTTAATCCAACATGTTTAACTAGAAAAGGAGATCATATTATTCCTGGATATCCAGAAAATAATTGAAATCCCTCTTCCTCACCTAAAAACACTCAATGAACAGGCCCCATCATATATCAGAGAGGTGATAGTACCCTACTACTCTCAAAATGCAGGTTTACCTGTGGTTCCTAGAGTAAAATGTAAAGCCGAGCCTTCAGTTACCAGGCTCCCTTTTACATTTGAAGCTAAAACTTTTCTTTTTGATAAAGCTTATAAATCTATTGAACGCTGCACATAAGTGAGAAAGCTTCGCTATTCATCTTGTATTGATGTTACAACTGTGATGTCTACTGGCCAGTCTGGAAAAGGGATGTCTCAGGCCAGTTTGTCAGACTAGATCGAAGATTTAAGCACCTTTCAAGGCCAGAAAGTTTGACGAGAGGATTTCCTACCAGAACAGGAAGCCAGGACACCAGCAATATGGAGTTGTAAGTTCCAAGTGTTCGGATCAGAACCACGAATCGTTTCACCGTTGCACCCTGCCGATGACAATGAATACATGTCAGAAATGAACTGGAAAAAAAACAGACCTAACTATATATTTACTCTAGAATCTTAATCTGCAAAGAAGGGTAACAGTCTGCTCCTTGCAGCATCCCATGTGATACCTCAGGTGTGTGCACTGTACGCAACAATTCCCAGATACATTTATTTATTTATTAAGTACACTGTCATCACTGTAGTGTGTGCAGCTGAAAAGTCTGCAATAGACCGAGGTATGACAAGAAAACAGGTAGTGCTAAAACATTTATTTGTGTTCAGCAGGCACAGCTCGACTACTGTCACATCTAGACCGGTTCAATCAAAATGATCTTAAGTGGTCTCATTCTGTATAGTATACGGGAATGCATTACATTCAACCACTGAGAGGACATGACCACCCTGACATCCATTGTGGAGAACAGAGCTATGGTAACTTATTGCAAATTCGACTGAGGACATCTAGAAATGTATATAGTTGAGGAAGAAAGGCAGTGTTGAATTAATAAATTAATGAGTGTCGTAAATCCACAGTTTTTAAATGGTAGGAAACCAGTAGTGACCTGTGTTATGAAAAGATCCAACCAGGCCAGCAAGTTGATGAGGACAAGACTGAGGACAAACAGGTCATTGACCTCCGGTTGGACAGAACGCAGGAAAGTGTCCATGGCAGCCAGGGACAGGAACTCCCCCGTACTAAATGGAGGTGGCAAAGAGGATGACATGAGAAGGATAAGAGGATGAAGTGGAATGGAAAACAGGGAATAGGGGAATAGGGACACAAAAAAAGAGACAATACAAGCGTAAAATCGGTGTTGTTTTACTAAACGATAACTTTCAATTCTATGGTCAACCATCACCTGTTGCCATAGCGATAGATGCCCTCAGGCATCTTGAGGATGTAGGCAGGGCTATGTGACACACCAATCTCTGAAAGACTGCTTTGATTTTCCCAGTGACGTATGTCTACGAAGATGAACTCAATCCTGCCAGTGAACTTGATGGACAGCGAGGAGAAGAAGGCAGGGGGCTGTGAGAGGCGGGCAAAGAGAAACATCTTGATTGGATGTGCCAGATTAGAGTGCCACTCTTCCACCATCTGTTCAGACTGGTGCAGGGTTTTGATTCGATGAGCCACATGTAAGGTCATCCAGCGAAAGATGTGTTTGATTTTCATATGGCGGCCTTTGTATTCTTTCAGCATGACTTTGCCCTTCGATGCTGATGTCTGAGGAACAGACATGATGAGCGTGGAGCGCTGCCAGCCGCGCTTGGTACATGACCTGTTGGAGAAGGCAAAAGGAACGCATCAGCATGACACACCAAATTATCGAAAACACACAATAGCATTCCATTATTCATTATTTGTAGAGACTTAAATTTGCCAGTGCAAGGTACATAAATATTGCCGAGCTTGGAAAAAGCAATGCTGCATACCGTTTGCCTTGTAGATAGTTTAGACCAGAAACACAGCATTATGTAGACAAAAAACTAAAAGGCACACGTTTTCTAGGGACCATACACTGTGTGAAAAGCCAAACATTATAACTGATATGGGAAACAACCCTAAATGAGTTCACAACCATCATCTACTGACCTAACATGGGCATAACATGACATGAGGAACCTGAACAACAAATTATGGTTCTGGGTTATGTGCATTGCAATAATAATCATACATGGCCTCTCTAGAATCTAACTGACAAAAAAACATTAAAGCGACACTGTGACAACTAGGCAACTGTGCGCTTCTCCAGACAGACAGTAATACAGACAGTTACTACTTTTTTCCATCTTAGCATGCATGTTGCAAGCATGGTAAGTGGCAATTATATGGACTTAGGACACAAAGCCACATGGAATGGAGTATTTTGGTGCACAATTATATAAATAATATCAAAAATCCATACGGGTCAATTCCCAATTCCTAAAAAAAGACCAGAAAGCAGAAAGACCATGCTCCCACCTGTAGTCGTTAGAGCAATTGAAAGTCCCAGTTCTGATTCCAAACTTTGACACTTTCTGCACCATTTTCCCCCAGCTGGACTTGCTAAGCATAGCTTCCTGGTCCTGGGCAATGACCTGCAAGTACAAACAGGGAAATGGCAGCGAAAATATAGGACAGATCCGTCACAAGACATGAAAATCCTTCAGGTAGTCCACTGATTAAGTTCATAAAGTCTGGAGACTTCAGAGACTGATCATTGAAAGGTGTGGAAATTAAGGTTTAAATGTAAACAAATACCATCTACATAGACTGTTTATGACCATTCCAACAGAATAACACGATTGACATGATTCAGAGGCGTCTGTGTTGCTACCACGCCCCCAACGTCCCCCTCCCCAACCACTTCTGAGATGCACGTTTAATAAATTAGGCAAAATTATCCTGCTTGACTTGGCAGTAGATATATCTTATGGAGACCAAAATCGTTTTTTGTACAAGGCTACATACATGTTTACTTCTGTTGATTAGTTGTGCATTTTAACATGGCAGTCTAAACCGTCTTTAATACAAATATAATCATTCTCAAAAATTAATTGCTTACCCAACCTTCAACAGAATAAAACAATTTAAGACAGGTGGCAGAAGATATTCTGGCCCAGCTTGTAATGAACAAGGGTAAAGAAGGAGGTTGAGAGAAGATCTAATTTTCCAAAGTGTGTGTTGTCATGTGACCATAGTGTTACAGATTGCTTTTACCTGAACCAGCCAGATCCCATCTTTAGTGTCTTCCACCAATTCATAGAAGTGCATCTCTCCACTGAAATGAGTGGTGCTCGAGTCTCCTGCCTCCGTCTGTTCCTTCTCTTTCTTGATGGCTGAGTACAGCTCTCCTTGCGTCAGCTCTCCTGTGGGCGTGAAGGTAAGGCAAACATATATTCGTTGATTCCAATTTCGACTTATTCCATGTACAGTGCAGCTGCCCTCATGCGTTATTTTACATCCATAAATATGATTTGTCTGACTATTTTATTTGGTCTCTTGGGAAATTGCAGGTATGTTGTCAATTTATGACATGGATGGTTCCTTTATTAATTCAAACTAATGTATCAAAGCTAAATTATATTTAACATGTTATTATATTGTTTTCATTCACCTATGATAACCAGTTATATTATTAATCTCTCAAATTACATATTAACAAAGTCAGATTTTTTTTTTTGTTGTTGCTTGGCAGCTGCAACTGTTTCTTATATTCTGGGTTTAACTTGTATGCATTGTCTCATATTGTAGCTTGCTCTTGTGCGGATATATGATTGGTGATATGATGTAAATGCTACCTCTTGGGAATGTGCTTGAGCAAACCTGGGATAACTTGAGTTGATGACCATCATATGACCACTTGACAACAGTGCAAATGTGAAACTGCCAGTATAACCATCAATATCAATGGCTATGATACAAAATAGTTTTACATATTCATTCATCATATTCATTCCTTATAGCCAATGCACTGAGTAGTACTGTAGTAGTAAATTGGCCTGTGTAGTGTTTGTTGTCCTGTAGACTGATGTTTTAATGTGTTTTATTGTGCCAGTGTATCTATTAACATGTAAATCACAAATGCATGATTTGTTCAGCCGCTTGACTTGTATGCTCACTATAATGTATTTATTGTACTGAAGGGCTTGGATCAGGTGATTACTTGAGGAGATTTGGATGAGTGCTTTCATTTTTGACATTTTTTTTTTAAAGAATGGAGTAAAGAGTGGGTATAAATCACTAAGACCTAGACCCCCTGATACATGAAACTGAGCTTACCAAGGATACACTCCCAAGTATTTTTTTGCACCAGCCTTCCCCGTGTGGTTGTGATTCAGTTATCACATACAGCTATCTTCCCCAAATGTTTAGGCATATTACCTCCTTTCATCCTGCAGTTCGACAACTGCATTGGACCCACCTAGTGGAATATGTTTCCTGTTATGCGAGTTTCACACAAATTTAACTGAAGCAGTCTGGTCAGTCCAGGGGACCTGCAAGCTGACTATTGCTTTTAACAAGGTTGTCGAGAACAATCTGGATTTATGTTGACGATTACATCTTAAGGTTAAGTGTGCACACGGGGGAAAAGTGCAGACTATGGGATCGAAAAGCAGCAAAATAAGCTCACCTACTGGGCCAAATATCCTATATAGACTGTTTTTATGAATGGATCTTTATTGCTTTGTATTTTATCTTTTTTAATCAAGTATTTTTCATTGTTCTTATATCATTTCATATCATGTAATGTATTCATGGAATGTTTTATTTTGTAAAGCACTTTGAACTGCATGTATTGTATGGTAGGTGCAATACAAATAACGTTATTACTAAATGAACTGGAGGGCGGATTATTATTGTATTATTTAATTGTCTGGAGAGAAACTGAATAATGATTAATTCCCACATCTCCGTTGCAAACTGATGACTGGCAATCTGAGCGTGGGGCAGAGGTGTTTCAAGTTCCAGGATCGTTACCTGATTTCTCCACCAGCTCGCTGACCTCCCTCTTCTCAGCCAGCCCGGAGTAGCCCAGACCTCGACACTCCAGGATGGTCCTCAGCCTCTCGTAACTGAGAGTGACTGGATCCACAAGCTGAGTGGCGAAGACGCCTGTCTCGTACCAGACCACTGCCTCGAAGATCCTCGCCAACATGAAAAGCACCACGAAATACAGCAGCAGGAAAAACAGTTTGAGCCACATCCTGCAGCTGGATCGTGATGGAGTGCGGTGTGGCAGGAGCGGCTCTAACTCTTTCAGTTTTCGTCTCCGAGTGCGTCAGGCCGTCATGCTCGCGCGGACATTCCCCTACAGTCTACCTGCCATTAACGGCAATGAATCCTGCGGAGGATGACAGCTAGCCACTTAGCTTAGAATGGCAGGTGGGCCTGCTGGTGTATCAGCCGCAACGAATGGGCCTCGGGGAGCTTGAATGTCAGTAGCAAGTCCAGCAGTTTTCCTCTGGAGAGAGGCAGGGCAGGTAGGCAGGGGGTCTTCTCACCGCCACGAAACAAGAGACGGGCGATGATCTAACCTGCTCCGATCAGCTGGTGGGCAAGGCGCTGACGTCACCTCCGGCTCATCTTATGTAAACAAGTTACAAGGAATCGTCTTTTTTTTCTTCTTCATCTTTTTAATGCAGTTGGCATTATCGCCACCTACTGAGTCGGAGTGAGAAGTTGAAAAAAAAACGTTGAATTTAATTAATTAATTTAATAAACGACGTTAATTCACGGATTCTTAATCTGTATTAGGCCTTCAGAATCAACAGAGAAAGCACTAGTAGCCTAAAATGAATGGCAATGAAATAGTTGCTTTAACCAATCAGATTTCGAGAAAGTGACACTATGGCCATCTAGCTGGCCTACAGGAGCGTCAGCATTTTCACGGCCTTTGATTGGATGGTCAGAGCAAGCAAACAACATCAGTAGCAGGAAGCGACCTGGCCATTGCGAGCGTCCTAAGTACTCCAAGTGCATGGAGTGGGAGGTGTTTATGTTTGCATATTGTTTTTAATGTTGTCACCAGGGCAGAGACTGCTGTTGTGTTTGGTTAAGATGGTCAGATAATTATTGTCGAGTATGGCACGGTAATAACATAGAATCCCTTGTACTTGCAAATGTTTAATAAAACCGATGACAGTGTGAGTCTGCTCAACTTGCAATCTGTCATAGTGGATAAATCGAGGAGGCACACCTCGGAATGCCCAGATATGAAATGCACGTTTGTTCTGGTTTATTTTAACACTTATGTGGTGCTAATTGAATAGCTTAGTATTGAATGCACGATAATAGGGTATCTATGTTTATAGATGACACTAGGCCCAGTTAATATGAAAAAACACAATTTAATACACTATATATAGTAGGGGTCTCTGCTCCATCTCTCTATCAGCTTGGGAGTCTTTGGCATGAAAAATGACCCCTGCACTAAAGTGTAGTGGATACATTTTTCTCGAGGACCACAGGTGATTACACCACCAGTGATCCGCGAGTGATCCCTAGAGGTCCACGAGCACATTGGTAAAATGTAACATTTTAACATTTTATTGGTTCATTGGTCCTTGGTCTGACATCTTGACACTTGATCTTACATTCTGGCCCAGTCTGGGACGTCTCTTAACCAACAAAGGCTTCACATACGCGCACATATGTGTACACTAACTCACATAAACAGCCTCGACCAGCAAACCCCAGACTCAATTTATTCAAGCTTTTATTTTTTTATATGGTTGTTTTCAGTTACACTTTAAGGAGTTTCAGTTTCACAAATAGCTGAAATATGCTGACTGTTTAATTAATGGCCATTTTAGAGTAGAAACATGTTGCATTGTCTTTTGAATAGCATCTTCATTTTAAACCAAGTGTGCAGTCATTTTAGATTCTTAAAAAATCACATACTGAGTGCTGCTACCAAAGATTATGGTGCTGATAGTATTCAACTCCTGAGGAAACCAAACATTGAGAAGTGTTTATGACTGTTTACTGTTGGCAATCAAAGCATTAACAAGGTTATTTTATGTCATATTGCAAAAAAAGAAAAATGCAAGACAACGGTTTTAAACTTGAACATTTTGGATGACAGTGACACCGTGTGGGTGTAGCAGAAAGAGTCAGTTTGGCGAACTTCTTTTCATTCTATATACTACAAACAAACGTACAATGTCAGCTGATATTAGATTTATATACATAATTGTACCATCCTTGTCTCACCTGTGTCTCCCTATGCAGTCATCCTGCACAAAGTGATTACATTTGTCCATGATCAAGACATCTTAAGGCTGCACTCACAAATATTCTTATCTAACGGTGAACAATGAGCATCTCTATCTGATTTTACCACTGCATCTTCCCTCAGCAGGGAAAGTACATAGGTGTGCAGCTTGTCATGCTGCATCAATCATGTCATTGACAGCGAAGCAGATGTCGAATAGATCAAATTACACCTGGTGTCCTGTGAATCTTATAGCCTAGGTAGGTCACTGAAATCCTATGGTGGAATGATTAACTGCCACAATAAAAAACACCATGTCAAGGTAACTGACAACTGACTGGTTAGTGCAGTATTAAAAAACACCACAAACATTGTCAAAAAACAAACGTAAGAATTATAAATGCGACCATCTTAATCCATATAAAATCTGTTTAAAAAATCTGCTATTGTATTTCTCTGGCATAAAAGATGTATTACTCTGAGGACTAATTTATTTCCTAATGTAAGTGCAACATAACTATAACAGTCCTGATATTTTTCTGTAATCAGAATTGTATTAATACTTTGTATTTTTAAATGTATCATGAACTCTAAAAATATATCTTCTGTAGTAAGTGCACACCAGTGAAAGGATATTTGTGATATATGTAATGTATGTATGACTGTAATGCATGTTCATTTTGACAACCACACACTGCTAGGAATTTCTGAAATCATTTCTATACTTCTAAAGTTTCAGTATCATTGCACACAGGAAATGTAAAGAATACAAACGTCACCTCAGCTGACCTTTATGTAAGGATAGTTTATGGAGCTCAGAAGAATCGTGTCTCAGCAGAAAACACACTGCCAAACGCCCTGCTAAGGCCTCTGGTCTGTGGGTGTGCTGGTCCTTGTGTTGGTAGAGGCAGGAAAGAGCTTCATCCTACTATGGCTAGTCTGGGTTTGGATACTTCAGGCAGAATCTGTTGAATGCATCATATATGGCCTGTCTGGAAATAAAGCACATCAGCATAACATTTAATAACCCAACCGGATGGCATGGCACTACTTAAAAACAGCAAAGCACTGTCCATCATGAAACATTTCTGCTATGAAATGTATGTTCATGTAAAATGTATATATGAAGTACATGATAGTGTGTGTTAATTACAGTGGTTGAGGATGCTGTAAAAAGTCATGATAATCTGGTATTATATATATTTTTTTATTATCAAAAAAATAACCCAGCAAATAATAATATATGAATATTTATTGAGAGAAGATATTGTGTTTTATAATTGTATTATTCTATGTCTGATGTTATAACAAAATAAAATGAACATACATTTTATTTTTGTTATGTGATAATAATCCTTTATACAAAAAACGCAGCTGGACACAGGCAGGATCAAAGCAAAAAAAAAAATGAAAATGAAAGAGAGCAAGGACTTAACATGAAAGTCTTAAGATAAACATATTTTGATCTGTTTTGAGTCCAATCAGTAGTTTACCTGAAGACCTTCTGTTTAAACAGGTATGCACTGATGTGTCCTCCATTCAGATATCTGACTTCACATCCTGGCCAGATATCCTGCAGACTTAGGACCCCTGTACGAGGGATGTAGGCATCTTCTTTGGCCTGAACCACTATGATGAGACTGGTGTCTACAGGGACTAGGGAAAAAAAGGACACATACCATTTATTTGCCTCGGAGACATGTATCATGTTACACAGCTTTCCTTTATCAGCCTATTTTCACGGGTCACTGATTAATAAACAGTATATTCAATTGTCTGTCTCAAGTCATAGAGTGAAGAGTAAATCATTTATAAATTAATGAATAAGACATTATATAGAACTTAAATTACAGGCAGATTAAATGCACCACCCCTCCACCACACACACATACAATGCAGTTACTAACTTACTAACTGTGATAAGATAACCCGATAAAAAAAACATGGTAAAAACCTGAACTGAGGAAACACCAGATGTAGTATTGGAAATAAATTAAATTCAAAGTAAAGGTGAAGAGCATAAGAGTACAATTAATAAACAGATGAAGGAATAAATAAGAGAAATAAAGACTGATTAAAATATGTTAATAAATAGACTAAGAAATTAGCTAAGTTGGATTACAAACCAGATTCAAAATGTAGATGTCAGTTTTCTTTTAAAAATAAAAAAACTTTAGGTTGTCAGGAAGGCGGTTCCAGAGGCTTTGGATCATAGGAATCTATGGATCCATCGCCGTTGGTTTTGTTCTAATGTCCATTGATAAATGGCTACAAGAAGACCTAAGCGTTAATAGGCTAAAATTTGATCTAATAAGTAGGTAGGTCCAAGCACTTTAAAAACAAAGAAAAGGATCTGGCAAAAAAAGTACCCAGTGCGGATTTTAAAATGTGTGTAATGTGTGCACTTATTCCTTGATCCTAGTCAAACCTCATGCAGCTACAAAATAAAGGAGTACAAAAGTAAATTATGGATAAAATGTTATGATAAAAGTGTGCAATAATGTCTCAACGCACTTGCCCATTTTTTCTAATAATGGGAAGGGCATCATCTGCTATGATGATTACAAATATGGGTTTGGCTGCAATAATTATTATGAAAACTATGAAAAGTCACATTTAACAATGTGGAACACATGAACTATATACCTATGAATTGGCCAACTTGCAAATACACATGTAATGTTAATGAGTGTACTAAGAACCTGGTCAAAAGCTAAACTGCTTTCACTGTGATGCAGACACGCACACAGAAACACATACAGTATACCGTACATACCACATTGCAATGCACCAGTGATGTTGTCTACACAGTCCACTAACAGTCTGCGAGTTGGTGTGGAGCGGTTCAATGAAAAATGTATAATAAATCAAAGAGAAAAAACTACATTGGTAAACTAGTGACAATTAGAATAATCTGTTTTTTTAAGTATATATTCAGCACTTTTAATCCTGTTTAGGGGACAGATGGGACTTCTAAATAGTGGATAAAAGAGAAAGGGGAAGACACAGCAAAATGGCTGAATCACAGAAAAAGTTGGAATCGAATCTATAACCTTGAAATGATGCATCTTATTTCTGGTTAAAGAATATTATACAGTACATATGCGAAATCACAACATCTTTTTTTAAATCTTACAAAATACTCATCCTATATGCTTAGATTTGAT
Source organism: Colistium nudipinnis (assembly GCA_016785305.1). Taxonomy (NCBI): domain Eukaryota; kingdom Metazoa; phylum Chordata; class Actinopteri; order Pleuronectiformes; family Rhombosoleidae; genus Colistium; species Colistium nudipinnis. The sequence goes on from JAFBJU010000069.1 coordinate 819,979, forward strand.
AAAAGGACCCACTGAGTGTGGGTCACATTTTAGATTTAAGCATTGATGGATTTAAATTACATAAAAGTCTGAAGAATCTATCATAATTACACATTGATGATGCCATATCATAGCCTATTCAGTCTCAGCAATGTTTACACTAATTATTTAATTATTTATTCAGGGCTGTGTCTGTGATCCAACACCTATAGGAGTCCATTGTAATGTTTTCATCTTCTGTACTACTTATAGTTCAATATAATTATGATATAATGATCAGAAACATTGGCTGCAAATCTGTCTGTACCATAAAACTTACCAGAGAAGTTGGCCATATGTGTACATTCATCCATTACTCCCTTCATGAAGCTTATCGACTCCCCATGCAAAGATGACCGAAAGCATTTGGCTGAATCCCTCTTCTTTCCAGGCAGTGCGCTGTTTCTTCCAAGGCTTCTATTAAAAATAAAGAGTTTACTTTACCTTTCAAATAAAACTCAAACTGGAGCAACATAGCATTGTGAAATCAAACCAACCTGTTAAAAAACAACTAAACAATAACTAATCTAATCTAATAGATGTGTTTGTAGTACCCATTTGAGTATAGTATAATCTATACAACACAAGATAAGTTAAATTAGTGAAAATGAAGACACTATCAATATCAAACAGCATATCATTTTTACATTAGTTATCCAATAATCACAAAGGGTGTTAACTTATTTACCTTGGTAAAGAGTCCAGGTTTGCTGCACTGCTGTTCAATGATGATAATAAATTGTTTGCTTTATTTCCAACCCTGCCCCCTTCCTCGCCTCCACCAATCAACAGGCCTCGTTCAACATCAGCTTCCACTCCAGATTTTGGGTACTGTCCTCCAGACAAACCCAAAAGTTGCACCATTGAGTCCATATTCTTCACAAATTCTGAAGCCATCTTTATGGAATCAGCCTAATAGATGTGGGCACAGACAAAATGAAAAAAAAAAAAAAAGACAATTACTGATGCTCATAAATGTTAGAGATAGACTCAACGTTGATGCTCAGTTCCCTCCTCTAAGAGCCGACTGTACAAGTTTTTATCAATGGACTTAATGCTTAATGCAAGTTTTGCTGATTCAAATAATGACTATCGTCTATGTTACTGGAGCTCCAAAAAGATTCCAATTATGATTATGTGACGAAACACAACAAAAAAGCATATAAGCAGTGGACAGTTGAGAGCGTCCGGGGAGCAGATGGGGTTAGTGCCTTGCTCAAGGGCATTAGAGGTGGCATCTCTTTTGTTAGTGGCGGGGGCTCGTGCATCCTTCCAGATGGAGACACCTTCAACTGGGCCTCAAACCAGCAACCTTCTGGTCCGATGCCTGTCTCCCTCACCACTAGGCCACCTCTCTTTTGTATATTGTCATGAAAACAGAATGAGTGTTTGTTAACCTATTACATGCTACTTTTGACTTGTGACTATTATCCTCACCATACTTTCATTTGAACATTTTAGTGATAACTTAGTCCAATAATAAATACTTACAGTTTCCACATTTAATATAATTCTCTAACCAAAGGTATAACCTTAAGCCAGTTGTTTCACTCCTGGTTCTGAGAAGTATGAGTAGGTGAGGAATAACTTACCCCACAGTACTCCAACAGCTGAATGATTTCCTCCTCATAAACAGAGTTTATGGCATATTGCTTCTCAAGCTCTGTCCAGTTGACTGCTTTACTCAGCACACCCTACGGACACACAAACAATTAAAATCATAAAGAAAAAAAAACTTCTTCTTGCATCTTGTAGCTGAACCAATTATTTCTGAAATTAAAGGAGAGGCTCACATGTCTGTCTGCACACCGAAAGTGTGCAGAAATGCTGAAGATGACACTCAACAGTTTCAATTTGACAGATCAACTGCTTCCCTCTTTGTTACCTTTCCTCTGCCGTAATCAGCAAAGAAACACTGCTCAGGGAATTACACAGAGTGGTGACAAGACTATGATTCTGGGACATGCTTAATTTCCACCAGACAAATCACAGTTCATAACATATCATAATGATATGATATATAATTGGAGCAGACACCAGGACAATTAGTGAACCTATTTGTAGAGGAGAGCAGATGGCAGTCCTCATGCTTTATATATCATTATCTCTGAGTCTAAATGTATCGAAGCAGATAAGAGGACCAAAGTGGGGCTGACTGAGTTTGCCCAGTCTGCAAGCCAGTTTGATGACACACTAACTCAGTTTCCATCAACTGGAAAGGAGGGAAAACCCAACCAACCTTAGCGACAGACTGATTTTCTATACTGATCTGTCAGGTACAGAGAATGTGTTACCGTAGTGAAGACGCTCGAGGCAGTGGACCAGGATAAACAGGGAATCAGAGGAATAGGCTTTGGCCAGTTAGTCACTGCCAAAGACGCCATCTGGACAAAAATACATTTTATTAATAAATATGATCTTTGGATGACATTAGGTATAAGAACAGACCTACTAGCTTTGTATGCTGATTAGCTGGTTAAAGAAGGATCTTGGTAATGGTTGGTTGTCAGGATGACAATCATGGCGGCTAAGAGGAATGGTAGTTTGTACATTGTTTTATAAATGATAAAATAATCCTTTATTCCTTTTTCCCCAAAGTTGGGAAATTTGCAGTTTGCTTTAACTGTGACTTACATATCCTCCCATGGAGATGCCAGTCATCCCCAGTGGCCAGTATCCTCTTCTGTCCAGCCAATGGAGAAGAACTGTTGACTCTAGGATCAAAGCCCCTCCCATGACAAACAGGTCTGACACATTCTTTAGACTGGAACGCCTAAAATACTCAAAGATAACATCGTTAATTTTACAATATAATAATTCCAGCTTTTACAGAAATTCACAAAAATGTATCTTATTATGAGGCATCTATAACGCATTTTCGGTATGCTGTTCTACTGAGTAAACATAACAGCCTTTCCAAATTGTGATTTAAGAATGTGGGCTATAATAATATAATATGGACAAATAATATTTGATTTGATGAACGTATTTGTTTGGAGTGGTTTTGATATTGCTTGTTGAGACCATTCACCATTCACAAGTGTCAATTTGTGAGAGCATTAACTACAGGTGTGAATGCACTCGCTGATCTCATTTAAAGGTGATCTCAACACATGTGGTCACATTCTTTTACATGTGTGAACACAAATGCTTCTTGGGAAACATTGAAGAATCTCCACAATGGTGGACGTTCTTTGACTCATTAACAATGAACCAAAAGCATTTTTTACACTCAGTGCCCAATGGTTGATTTGTTTGTGGCCACAATATCATACAATATCATACTGATCACCACATGATTTCCTTTTTTTCAGATTGGTATAATCATTCAAATACCAAAAATGTGAGAACAGAGACTTGAAGAGAACTACACATAAAATGGGCTGAGCCCTGCTGGCAATAAGCAGGATTGGTTTATTTTATTTTGTATATTATGTTAATTAGCAACATTAACCAACTGTAGGAGGTTTTAGCTAGCAGCCGCTGTTTGTGGTTGCTCCACAACAGTTGTCAACAATGTCAATATGTATATGTTATATATATCAATGTCTCAATTTTGAATATTTTTCAGACACTAGCTACACTAGGTTTAACAGCTTCTTTGAAAGTCAAAGTTGAAAGTTCTTGTAGACCTGCGTTTGTTCAGAGAACATTTTGCATATGAGAAATTGGCTTTAAAAAAAAAAGATAATGATTTTGGAGAATTTAGTTTTTTCTCAAAGTGGACTACAATTGTACAGGAACAATGTATTAGTTAATGATTCAGTACATTCTTTCGTTTATTACATAGTTTTCTCATTTTTTTTTCCAAAAATGACATTCACAGTTTCGAAGAGGCTAGGGTGATATCTCCATTATTCTAATGTTTTGTCTGAATAATCTTTCAACATTTATTTGGAAATATTTATTTGAAGAGCTGGATTACGATTAAGTTTGGCATTTCGTTAATAAAAAGACAAAGTTTAACAACTAAAATATTTACAAGTTCATTTGTTTTCAAATGACTCAAAACTGTTATACATTGTGGCACCTTAAAGTGCAGGTATAGGTAGACTTATCTAATATTGCTGTAACTGCAAACTCTCACTAGTTTTCCTGTGTGATGCGACTCATACATTAAGCTACAGTCAAAATAATCTTTTTTTTTTATATCACAAACACTGATATCAGCAGATATGTTCCTAGATTGTTTAACTTGGTGAATATCTGATTTAAAAGTAGATTATTTTCGGCTGTACTCTCTTTATACAGACAAGCACATTGTCATGCATACCCATTGTAAATGATTTTCTAGTCCTCATGATAACTCAAAGCATGTTGACACTATAAGACACATTCAAATTGCTCATTTATATGGCACATCTATTGGGGGAGAGGTGGCCTGGTGGTGGAGCAAGGCACTCACCCCGGACGCTCTCAGCTGTCCACTACTCTGTGGCTTGCATGCGCCACAGATGGGCCAAATGCAGAGGTCAAATTTCCCCCAACTTGTGTGTGTCTGCATGTGCATGTTTGTGTGGTACGATGCGCAATTCTAAATCTAAATCTAAAATCTAAAAATGTGTTACTCGTTTGTTACATTTTAAATTAACAAATCTGTTCATAGTATACATGTACAAAAAGTTGATTACTTACGTTACTTAAAAAATATTTAGAGATCGTTATGGGAGTGTCCACACCTGACACGTGTATCAGGTTGTATTTAACGTACAACAATTGTTTAAAGATTTATCTCCAGCTCCACGCATAGCAACAAATGCATATTGCATCCAGGTACTGATAGAAAACTGGGACATCTGGGCTTTAATTCAATTTGTGTGTAAATAGAACCTCATCAACGCACAAGTAAGACACATTATCTCATATTCTAATTAGTTCTTCACCAACCAGAAAAAACTGTATTTAAATGTCTTCCTTTCAGTTTTTAGCATGTACAGAATCAAAACAAATGAATAGATAAAGAAACTATATCCTGAGTCAAAAGATATTCAAATGGTTATCTATCATGTCATTAGCATGTGAAAGAGAGTTAACTTACAGCTGGTCCTTCGGTTTTCGGTAGCCATGTAAAAAGATCAGTTGAGGACTGAAAGGATGTTCTCTATTTCCCTTAAGGAGTATTGTATCAAAGGAAGTGCATCGCTTAACTGTTACATTGAGTTAATGATGACTAAGGATAACTACAGGTCCTTAGTTTATTTATCATTTATGACTTGAATTGAACTTCTGTCATCCTGCTTTACTGTGTTTTCAGCTTTCCACGGCTCCAGCTACATTAACTACAAAAGAAAGGTGGCGATGCTCATACAGTCCATTTTCTAAGAACTACCACAGTGTTTGTAGCTGTTCTAAAGCAAATAAAATAGCACTGTAAGTGCTTTTGGAGCTTGCTGTACGCTGAACAAAAGTCTCAAAATGTTGGCCCGTGTGCCTTGCAATTATAATAATTGTAATATCTGATATGGAAGGATATAATAAGGATTCTCGAGAAGCAACGAAGCCATCCCTGCCTCCTTGATCATTGGTCTTGCCATCAGTGCCCGTCGACGCCAGAAAAACTACATTCAAACACACACACGTAATAACAGATAAAGATAATTGTCTGCCTGTCATGGAACATGTACGTATGTATATAATCAAAAATGGTCTTTGGAGGCACATTCTAAGGGTGTGAACTGTTGATGTTAAACACCTTACATGGTCTCCAGTCCCTGCCAAGTGGATGCATACTGGTCTGTTCTTCTGCCACTTCTTGGGAACTATAAACTGGAATCTGAAACAGCATACAAAAAGTGACAAATGATTGACTGGAGGGAAAAAAAACCTCTCTGCAGTCTGTCGTTTTTGTAAAAATTGTTTGGTAAAACAATAACACACCTTGAACATTTTTTATTTAAAATTAGAAAGGCAAGCAATGGAAATTCTTATTGATTAAAAAAAAAGGGCATAATCTATCCCCTTCTTCCTCCACCTTGGACAGTGAATTATGTGAAGAGCGGACATTTAATTTATTCCACTTAACCTCTTTTTCATTCCTTACATGGATTGTTTTCCTTTGTTAAATCTACAGTATTAACAAAATGGTATACTTAATCATCACAGTATATCACCAAGTCAATTTAACGTCGTACCTGAAATTCAATTAACTTGGTGTTATAAGTTCATCAATCAGATTGTGTTGTGAATCAATTTTACCCATTTTGGTGCAAATTAAAGTGACAAAAGGTGCATTGAAGAGGCAACACCAGTTTATGCTAATTTGTGCAATGAGGAACAGGAGGAGCAGAGCACTCCCAGAGCTCTACAAAATTAACGCTTGCTGACTAGTAGTGTGCATGTTGCTGTCAGAAACAGACTCCATGAGGGTAGCATGAGGGCCCGACATCAACTAGGGCATGTGGGGTCATACACACTACTGAGTCACATTATGAGTTGCCGTGAAAAATTCATGCTAATTGGCTCAGCATGTGATTTACATTTTACTTCAATTTTCAGTGTGATTCAGCCATCAATTAGTTGGTGATTTTGGAATCCAAACAAATTACACAATGTACTTCAGCAGAGATCTTGAACGTGAACATTTCGTTCATCAAATTCTGATGTGTGAGTTAAGTGTTCCCTTAGATTTTCTTTTCTAAGTTGAATTTAATGACTTTTTAATTAATTAATTACATGAGTTTTGTACCTAATGGAATCCTTTTAATCACTTTGTTAATATGCATTACAGAGGCTGTTGCAACTTTCGACTTTTAGTCTTCTATCTTTTAACTGCTTCCTGTGATCACAGGACGAAGATCAGCTTTTGTGAAACCTGAGTGGTAGAGACAGAATAGATGGCATTGTGTTGTCTACCTGGCTTTGACTGCCTCTGGTGGCAAGATTCCAGGTACCAAGTGCTCCAGAGGAGATATGAAGAAACCATCATGGATGCTACAGTCAGAATGCTCCTCTGTCTGGACACCAAGGCACAATCAACAATACATACTGTATCTGTGGCAATCTAAACAAGTGTTAGTGTATACTGATGAGAAGTCAAGCTAGAACATTTGAAGTACCTTGTTGATGAAAACTGGATAATCCTCAGGCACCAGAGTCTTGCACTTCTCCCTGTCTCCAATGATCTTGCGGAACTCAAAGATTCTGCAGAACACAAAAAGATAAGGGGGAACTGCCATGATGCACTATGTCTCACTCACTCTCTAATTGGGACGGTTGGTGGTTAGTTTGCTGGTTTCTTTAATTTATACGTTTTCTATTACGTTCAATAAGTTTAATGAATTAAGTATTTTTGGCAAGATACTGAAACCGAGATGTATGTTTTTGTGTGTGTGTGTGATCTGATGCGATATCTGAATAAGTGGACAACATAAATACACAATTTTTATTCCCTCCTGCAGAAGAACTAGATCCCACTTCATTTGGATTTTCTGTTTATCACAGTACTTTTAAAAGTACCAAACCAAAAATGACTTTATAGGACTGTCCAAGCAGCAGCCAGGTAGAAATGTGTTTTTCCTGTAACTGTAAGTGTAGATTGGTTTTAGTCAAGTGCTTGAAAATAAAAAATAAATAATTCTACCATGGCCAACAGGTTGAAAGAAGAACCAGCAGAGCTATTCTCACTTATCTTAAATTGCTCATACAGTGACATAAAACTGCTCCAAGGCATAGATTTGGTCACCAGGATTTGGTGTCAGAGACAGGGATTTGCTCACTCTGTGCCTTCGAGGTCTCTGTGACCTGTGTTTTGAAGCACACATTAAAAAGGTCTTCAGACCAGCTTTCTTCCACATGCGCAACATAATGAAAATTAGAAACAATTTGTGTCGAAAAGAAGCTGAAACGCTATCCCATGCATTTACCCCCCCTATGCTGGACTACTGTAATAAAGGGTTAGTCACAGCTGAGCATTATACAAGTTATTTTTTAGCGCTGGTATTTAATCGGTATAGGAAAGGAAACTAATTATGTGAGACCATCCCTTTCAATAACCTTTGTAATATAATTGGTTACTCTATCCATGCTTGGAGTCTGTCATTGTATGTGATAGTTAGTTACAATTGACCAGAGATTACTAAAGCTCAATGAAACACAATGTCCTCTTCTGCACCACCATATTGTCCCCTCAAAAACAAAGCGGTTTCTGAGTTTTAATAAATTTGCCATTTTTGTAAAAAGAATTATGAAAATGTTTTCATCTGTAGACTGTAGTATTAAACAGGACAATCTTTTTCATATCATCATCATATCATATAATTAAAACTCATATATTAAATAATAATAAATACGGCTTCATCCTATACTTAGGTCTCTAGATTCCTGAGCAGAAATTCGAAGTAGAAAACTAAACTAAATAATACTACTATTACTGGATGCACCCTGCTAAGCCACAAACAATGAGTAGATCTGGCCGTGTTAAGAGAATTATTTTGTATCCACTTCTGAGCAGCACAGTGAAAATACATTTGGATATGTCAGGAAATGAGTGCTTGCACTTACCACCACTAGTTACAAAATAATATAAAATTAGCTAAATAAAAACTCGTTCTAGGAGAAACGTTAGCTAGTGAAAGACAAGGTACATTACAGAACAGAAATACAGTAGAACACATGTAAACACTGAGGATGCATGGACGGTGATGAAAACCTAAATCAATGCACAAAATCAATGCACTAAATCTGTATGAAAAGGTTGCCGTTTCCTCTTTTCCTTATTAAATAATGTTCTCCATATGATCACATTCACTTCTACACCTGATGTGTGGCTTTCATCTGTTGTGATTTCTGTTTGAGTACCTCTTGAGGTCTTCAGGCTTCCCCCATCCCCCAATGAAGAGTTTGGTGAGGAGCAGCCTTCTGTAAAATACATCCAGTCGGCTCACACCCATGGACTAGTATCAGACATCTATAAAGACAGATATTCACTTTATTGACAATGTGCAGAAAATAAATAGTTTAGGATCATCTGATATTAGAGCTGAAAAAAGTCAGATGTGTTGATGCATTTACAGTATCACAAATTATGTCACTAATTTTAATTTATTCATTTAAAATGTACAATGTTCAAGCTGAATTACATTTCTTAATAAATGTGATTCATTATTCATTGATATTACTTATTTCATATAATTTGCCAAGGTAAGTGTTTGTTTTACTCCTTAAATATAAAAATAAACAAGATGTGAATACGCTTTGTTCTGTGTTTATGACAAGTGGAAATGCCAAATGATTACTGCTAAATAGATGATAAAAATGCTCCAACAGTTAACATGCAGAGATAAATTAATACGCAGTTTTATAAATTGAGAGCAAATTATTTTTAAACTGTGGTGATTTGATAAAAAAAACAGGCCTTGTTCCAAGATTCGGTCTCACATTAATCATCAACAAAAATTATATTTTAATCATATATTTTTCACACTGGGTACTAAAATATGTCTTTTCAGACTTTAGAGAGAAAAATTGGGCTAAGCGATATAGCCTAGAACTTTATCACAATAAACATTTTCAAACTAGTCTATGAATAAATGATAAATGAAATTGATAATATCAGATAATTAAAAGATGAAGTTTAAAACTCTGAGTAAACACTGAACAGTATAGATTTCACAAATATTTGGTAAAATATTCAAAACAATCATGTGTTTTACATCAAAAAATGTTTGGGTAATACATGAATATCAAAATATACACCGAACCTTTGTTATATTGCTAATGAACAACATAAAATCATTGTTACTGTTTGCTCAGCCGTATTCTAAACATTAAGCTTTTTACAATTAATTCACAAACAATGTGATGTTAGAACTACTTTAAACATCCAATTATGATCACTTATCAGAATACAACCACTCGTACTTAACTTTATTTAGCCGCTAAGGTACCAAACGATTACCTTTGCAAGATTATCAGTATGTGTAAAAGCACCTTGATACAGTTATTGGATAATATCTAGTTAGGGGTTATCAAACCTTTTTATTAGTTCAAATCTTACACCCTTCGGGAACACTGACTGATTTTACATGAAGCTTAAAACAACATAAAATGAAACAAAACCAAGAGAAGGGGCATATTTAAATGTTACAAAAAGACTACACTAATCGTATGAAAGCACATAAGTATTACAATATTGTGCAATTAGAATTTGATAGCGTATGTGAGGTTATTTCATTCATCCAAACAGGTTTTACTTTGTTGTGGTTCTTATACTTTAAAAAACGCACAGTAAGTTTTAAAATTATTTAGTAAACCATTTCATTCTCTTGAAATTGCTCTTCGTTTGACATTGAAAATACACATTTTTAATAGCAATCCAACTGCCATTTATACATCTCTCTGAGTGCTACCCTATTTAAATCCTAACCCATGAATGACCCTTTTGTATATATTCAAGACATATGTATTTTACTACACCCACGGCACTCACACATTGACTAATTCTGGGGCCTTACTTACTGTACTTCCTTACTATCTCCACATTCAACTGCGACCAGTGTACGTACCATAATGACAGTAATAGAGAAGCAATGGCAGCTAGGACCGTGTAACTCACATGAGGGGCAAAGGTAATGTTGATGTCAATGCAGAGTGGGACGTAAACTCAGTGGTGGCACCGACGACAGCAAGAGGACCAATAGGCACGGAGATACGTGTGTCACCTGAGGAAAATTGCGTACATAATGATGAGTCTATCCCAATGACAAACTATGACCTTTCCAACACTCTATATATTCTTATGTTCTGTCGCTTCTTATAGCGGAATATTTAAAAAAGCAGCCCATACGTGTCGGAGGCAGGCGGTCAATGACATACACACCGACTGAAGTTCAACTCAGACCAGCGTTACTTTAGCTAATCTAGACAGGTGGCAACAGAAAGGCACACAAAAGGTACGCTACCTCAACCCGGAAAAGATCGACTCTTAAGCACGTTGTGCACTGGTTCTCGCGGTTAGCTGCTAGCTGCTGTCATCATAAGGCCGCTAGTCAAGCTGCTGCAAAATGGGTGTAAAAGAACTTCCGGTGCAACATATAAAATCGTCTCCACGGCATCCTGTTGGCTGACTGATTTTAAACATTCAATCTAAGTCAACATTAGTACCAGCCGATATTTTATAAAGTAAAAAAAACAACTTTTCCGCCCATTGTGCCTTTTAAATAAAAATTTAGTTAATATCCTAAACTCCGCCAAAAGCGGTTCATATTGTAATCATCCTCACCCTGTACTACTCACATAACTTGGATTAACGTTGAATCCATTAATCCAAGTTATGTGAGCAAAGATTATCAGACCAGCTGGAGGTTGAACCTGATATAGCTGCTTGTTTGAATCAGTGGTGCACATTTATCACTCCATTGCAATTAAATTAGAATTAGAATTGCACATCATCCCACACACGCACCCGCAAACACACAAGTCGGGGGAAATTTGTCTTCTGCATTTAACCCATCTGTGGCGTATGCAAGGCCACAGAGCAGTGGACAGCTGAGAGCATTGGGGTTAGTGCCTTGCTCACGGGCATTAGACCGGCAACCCTCTTGTCCGATGCCTGTCTCCCTCACCACTAGGCCAACTCTCCCAACGATTAATAAAGAATTGAGATAAAAAATAAATGTAGACTATATCAATGCAATAAATGCTAGAATGTATATACACAAGTAAATATTACATAATTTAATATGTATAATAATCCATTAGGCACACTAAAAACAGACTAAACATGCAAGGTAAGAGTTTTTTCAATAGCCTACAGAGAAAGACAGAAGCTATAAAAGATGCAGGTCTTTTCAGACAAGAGGCTTTGTAACAAAATTTCGTTTAGAGTTGAATGTTGATAATTTATGTCTATAAAGACTTTTGTGTCACCTAAGCCAAAGAGAAGAAAGTGATGTTTCAACAGTACACATAGTTTGATCGGTCTTTATCCACCTGTGACAGTGTGAGGGAAATACACAGGCATCATAATTCCTCTCCAATCAGTTCAGTTATGCAGAACATTTTTATTAAGACTCTGTGGAACATTAGGACACGACAGGGAACCGCTGTGCTGTAAATGACTAACAGCAAATGTAACGCGTGGAAATCAACTGCAGTGTTGACCTGAATATAAACAAATCAGAGAAGCGGGCAGGCTGATCAGGTGACAATGTTATGCGTTTTCCTTTTCATACAGACTTCTTAAGGGATCAGAACAATGTAGCGTGGACAAAGTTGCTTTGATAGACACACACTTTGCTGATGGGACCAGTTAGCCCATGTTATGTCGGTTTCCATAACCTCTGTGATGAGTGTCTTTCCAGTCATCCCAGTTCCTGGCTTTCAGCATGGACTCCTCATCATCCCGTTCAGCATTTTTCTCTTTCTCTTCTTCTTCCCTCTCCTTTGCATCGGTGTCTTCATCCAAAGAAACTCTACCGGGTATTCCCTGGTCTGGCAGGGCTCCGCGTTTCCTGTGCTGTTCATACCAATCATCTACTGTCATGGTAGCAAGGCTTGGGTAACCAGCCCCAAAAACTTGAGCCTGTGGATGAAACAAACACACATGATGACAAACAGCTTGCAACACGTATCTTTGAGGACTGTTTATTAATGAAAGCATGTCCACAGGTCTCCTGCTGTTCCAACATTTTAACCAGTCCCGCTGTCCTTTATAATATGGGTCTTCCACTGAGCAACAATTAAATGACTCCCTTCATCCTGATATTTAACACTTTAAACAAGGCACAGTAGCCTGAAACTGCCCTGAAATCAATGTTGCTGATGCAAACAAACTTCTTTTAAATATCTCAAGTCCTAACACCATTTAACAAGTGGAACAGGATGCTGGAAAAGTCCTCAGCATTACATGAGTATTGATGGATTTAAAACCAAGATGAAACAGTCAGGAGACAAGTAGTTTTGCTATTTTATTTGCTAGTTTTACATTCTCGTTATTCAGTTAAAAATAATACAACTTTTCAGGGTTTTGGTGTGGAAGTTAAGATTACTGTATGTATGTTTTGTCATCTACACCCAATAAAGTGTTGATGTTATTCATTCCAGATATGTTAAATTAACTTCTGGGCTGCAAAAAGTGAGTGCGGGGCGCATACGGCCCCCAGTTGCCCATCTCTGTACTAGATGATCTGATCGAGATGCATGAGCGCTTGACATTTTAAGGTGTATTTTAGGTGGAAAGTCCAGGACTTTTGATTTAAAAAAAAGCTGCCTTGGTCTGGCATTTAGTTCTTTGACATTTCCCATCTAATCTAATGGAACATAAGAAGTGGTAAGGAACAATGGGATTAGAATGCCGAGGTGGGAACAGCCAATGGTATTAGAATGCCAAGGTGGGAACAGCTTGTATACACTTAACTGTGCAAGACTTGAACCTGAGACAGCCTCCAAAAAGTATTCTACAAAGCATTAATTTAGGTTCTGAAGACCTAGTTTGCTAAAGTAATCAATCATTATTGAGTGTAGACAAACAAGTAAATTGTACCATTGAAGCTCACATATTGTGAGCAAAAGTATAAAATAATCTGATATTATGCATATACGCATGATGATAGCTAATGTATTGGTCTGGCTTACACTGCCTCTTACACACAGTCTCACCTGTACAGCCTCCTTGGTAAGGATGAAGGGTTTCATGGGAAGCTTGACTGGCCGAGATGTCTGATTGGCAGCATTTTGCTTAAGAAAATCCATCTTCTTGAGTATCTCCAACTCCTGGTCAATACTCCCTATTTCCTCCAGACACACAGAAACCCATCTCTTGATGTTCAGAAGGTAAAACTCTCTGCTGACTTCATCATCGGCTTGTCCGCTATCTACAGCTCTCTGTACATCCGACAGTCTGGCTTCCAGCTCCTTCTTCTGCCGGTACTGATGAATCTTATTTTGTCTCTGTGCTGCCATTGCAACCAGGTCTGATGGGTGGGGGACTGACTGAAACAAAAAGCACACATCACAGTTCAGGTTTCCAGAGGATCATATTCCAATCTATGCTCTAAATCAGGGGTCTTCTACGTTTTTCGGGCCAAGGACCCCCAAACTGATAGAGCGATAGAGAAGGGACCCCAACTCTATAGATCGTATAAAATTGTGTTTTATATTAAACTGGGTCTAATACCATTATTATCAATGAGAAAATCCTCCTGAGGTGTCTCAACTTTAACAAAAAATAAGTAGTATCAAGCTCACTTAAATGCAATTGAGCCCATATGTTCCACCTTGATGATGTCGGTGAGTAATGATTCACATGACAAGATGAAATGTTAGGTACTGTATGTTGGGTTGCAATGACCATTACTCAGCATTAAACAAGAACAATATTCCACTATTGTTTTGTTGGTGTTAATTAGGCAGCCTGTGTATGTTTTAATTTTTACCAGTTAATCTAAACATGTTACCATAACCAACAACAGCTGCCAGAGGGAAATTGGGTATCAGCCGAATAGTTTTTTTTAGACAACAAGTTTCTTTCTATTGCTGTGTGTAAATATTTAAGCTGTCTACCTGTAGGTGATTAAATAGTTTATATTTACAGGTGAAGTTATTTCAGTGAAGCCTTCAATATGGCACAACTCTTTATACAGGCTTCATGAAAAGTAGTCTGCAACCCAAAAAATACGGAGCACAGGAAATGGAAAATTCAAAAGATTCATTCAAAGACCACCAGTTAAATACAATGCTGTTGGATACAAATCTGGCCTCGTTTTATGTACAATTGAAATCATTTGCCCCTGGATACATACATCATTGTTGCCACGATATCAGTTTTGATAAGTCTCTATCATGGAGTATTCATTATCATTTTAATAGTCATTCCATGTGTCTCAACATATACCACAGCAACTTCCTTAATGTAATATTTATAATTTATATTATGATTAATGTATACCATTTACTACTTGGCCAATAGAGCACAAAGATACATATGTAACTGGCAAAAAAGGACAGTTAAAAGACAGACATAAGATGTATCCTTCAACAATGTTATGGGGGGGACTCTCAAATAACTACTTATAACAAGTGTGAGGGAACTCTCTGTTTATGTTATGTGTTTATGAAATCAGTCACGGTCATGAGTATTATGATTTTTCATTACTCCTGGCAATTATTTTCACCACGAAAGTTAATATACCTTCAGAAATCAGGCGCACCACTCCAACATCTAGAAGACTGCATCAATTGCACTTGCACTTAGCCACCGATGATCCCCCTTGGCTTACAGAGCGCGACGTTATACTCAGTAACTTTGCACAGGAGCCCGCTGTGCAGTTTGATCTGGCCCACCGCGGACCCCCCACCCCCACACAGACACACATCACCTTTTTCACAGCTTGTGCGTTTGCAAATATGTTATAAAGTGGCGCTCATATGGAATACTTAAGTTTGTTTTCAGAAGTACAACTTTTATGGTTTGTCATCTTAAAATTGGTGAATCATAAGTTTCATTGGGTTTTAGATAAAGTTGGCAGATCTGTTTTGCTATCATGTTAGACTTTGTTTGCATTGGTGGTTGAGCAATTAACCCTACAGACTTGTTTCACGTGTTCTTATTCATTTAGGCGGTAACAGACCAATACCCCTATCAAAAGAACAGTGTTCATGAGAATACAGTTTGATGAGGAGATGCTTTTAAGCATTAAATATATCATATTGATAATGTGCACCCTTCAAAGTGCATTCAAGATTTACAAAGTTCTGAAAGATGATATGATAAAGGCTTCACCAGAGTAAGAAGGTTTTAGTAGGGCAGAAACATTAACGTGGGTACCTGCAGGCAGTTTTTCGAAATTGCAGGTAAAATTTCTGTCAATTTGCAATATTGCAGGCAATGCATAAAAAGTACTTTACACCCTGAAAGACATGTGGTAGGCCTAAAACACGCTGATCATAACATCAAATATATAATATGATTCATTGAAATCGATTGAGAACGCTAAACAGTATTGCATTTGATATTCATATGAGCGGCCAACGCCACTGTTTACTTGTATTTGTTTACATTCTTGTCTTTCCCGGATTGATATGCGTTGACGTAAAGCAGCGATGGTCATGTGAGGCCAATGCGAGGTCTACTTATATGTCTAGGATCAGAACCACTCACCTTGGCCACAGAGGTGGCATTTTCCGAAGAGCAGTCGGGACAACTTGAGTCGTCTTCCGTCGACTTTGGCAGCTCAAAGTGGCATATGTCATACTCTTTACATCTCCTCAGGAAGTCCATGAAGTAAGCCCGGGCAGTCTGGACTATGTCAAGGCGTTTATCTCTGCCGGTTTGCTTCATAGTCAGAGCTCCTAGGAGAGCAGGCAACAGCAAGTACTTCAGGTCCGGTGTGGCGACCTCCTCCAGTTCCTCGTTACGACTGAACAGGTCGAGCTGAGCCGCCATCATGGACGCTTCTTCTAACATACGGATGCCGCGTTTCACTCTCACCTGAATGCTGTTAGAACCCAGCGCTTCGTTAGTACTGTCCACCTCTTCAAATGTCTTCCATCCACGGTCTAGCAGATCGGGTAATTTAGGAGGTTCTGTATCGAAAATTGATAGCTGTCTAATGTCAGCGCTATTTTTACATTCCGCCATTTTGTATTGTTTTTCGTGTTCTGTCTTCTTCGTCTTATATTTTACTGCTTCGGATTTATTAAATAGCAATTGATGCCCTCTGCAGACTCAAGTGTAACACTGCATCTTTCTACGGTGGCACAGACGGCTCAATGCAACGCGGAAGCGCCAGCAACTTTTCATTTATTTATAACTTTATTTAGAATATGCAATTGAACATGACATCAGTATAAAGTGCATGTTTCATCAAACATAATGTTCAGAGTACATATAAAGAACATAATAAGAGACAAAACAATAAAACAAATAAATAAATATTGTCTAAAATAAAAACAAATATGAAATTGTCTTGGCTACCATTCAGCTCTGTGGGAAATTCTTCATACAGTATCAAGTATCACACAGGCGTTGAGCTTTGGTTCCTTTTTTCATTTTTAAATATTTAAATTACCCCTTGAATTTTTTTAAACAAATGTGGGCGTTGACTTCAGGACTCTATTCTAATGGGTAAACAATTTGGCAAGATATAGATTTACATTACAGCAGAGTCCATCATTTTTGCTTTGTAAGCATAAACCAAATGTCACGTTATCATTAGTAATACAGGTTGAAACTGTGAGCTTTTTTGTTGTAACGATTTATGTCCACGTGTACAATATGGCATTAGAAAAATACATGGTCCGTGATTTCAATATACCCACATAGCGTGCATGCTTTGTCTTCAATATTGAAACGATTCTAAATAACTCCTTGCAGGGATAAATGTTGTTCATTATCTTAAAGTGTGTTTCTTTTGTTTTGGGCAGTATAGGGAACGTAACGTACATTGTTCTTAGTTTAATGATTCACTTTTTGTCAAATATATGTATGATATTGTCTGTGAAGGTTCCCAGTCACCCAGGTCATGGTAATATCAAGTGTGATTCAAAGTAGGCAACTGGACTGGTTGAAGATTTATTGAAGACGTTTCAACTCTCATCCAAGAGGCTTCTTCAGTTCTAACTAACTGCTGGAAAAGTTCAGGTATTTATCCTCTGCAAAATTAATAGCTAATCAGAGGATGAGTACCTAATTAGAGGACCATTGTGTTAAACTTGCAGGTCGTTGGCCAACTGGCCCAGATTCAGGTTATGGGTTTCGCCTGAGTCTAGGTGTAAATTAGGGTCGTTAGTTTTGAGTTGTTGTTCTTGTTTACCTTCCTTGGGAGAGAGTGAAGGACAGCATTGTAGGTGCCTGAAAGATGGTGTCTTAAGCCTACACCTCTGTTAAGTGATGGTTTCTCTCTTCTGGCAAAGATGGCTTCTTTTACTCCTTTTTCAAACCATCTGTCTTCTCTGGCCAGAATGTGAACATTTTCATCCTCAAATGAGTGTCCACTGTCCTTCAGATGTAGATGAAGGGCTGAGTCCTGGCCAGAGGAGGTTGCTCTCCTGTGTTTTGACATGCGATTGTGTAATGGTTCTTTTGTCTCTCCTATGTATAAATCAGAACAGTCCTGCATAAACCACATTGCTCTGTTTGTGTCTGGGAAGCTTATCCTTTGGGTGGACCAGCTTCTGCCTCAGAGTGTTGGTGGGTTGGAAGTAAACCGGGATGTTGTGTTTGTTGAAGATTCTACATTTTTTTGGAGACTCCAGCAATATACGTAATAACCGTGTTTTTCCGCTTGCTGCTGTTTTCTTCTGATGATTCCCAGTTTGTGTTCCAGAGGGTGGTGGGAATCAAAAGGTAGATCTTGGTCTGTGTGTGTGGGTTTCCTGTAGACTCTGATGTTGAGGCTTCTGCCTTCTTCGATGGGTACCGCATAGTCCAAGAAGGCCAAGCTGTTTCCGCTCACATCTTCACAGGTGAACTTGATGTTGTTGTCCACATTGTTGATGTGCGCTGAGAAAGCTTCAACTTCCTGGGTCTTGATTTTGACCCAGGTGTCGTCCACATACCTGAACCAGTGGGTGGGAGCAATTCCTGTATACGAGGCCAAGGCTCTGTTTTCCACCTCCTCCGTGTAGAGGTTGGCCACGATGGGAGAAACTGGTGAGCCCATGGCACATCCGTGTTTTTGTCTGTAAAGCATTTGTTAAACTGGAAATATGTTGTGGTCAGGCAAAGGTCCAGCAGAGTGCATATGTGTTCCGGGATGAGTTTGGTTCTGTCAAGAAGGGTGGTGTCCGGTAGAAGTCTTTTCTTGGTCACGCTCACTGCTTCGGTGGTGGGGATGCATGTGAACAGAAAAGTCAAATCATAGGACACCATTGTTTCGTCTGAGTCTAATTTTAAGTCCTTTGTTTTGTCGGCAAACTCCTGTGAATTCTTTATGTGGTGTTCTGTGTTACCAACCAGATGCTCTGGTTTTTCTGAAGCACTTACATCACTTCAGAAAGACCATAGCATCACCATCTTGCCGGCCGACAAAGGAAGATGCACAGTGGTATTAAACATAACAGACTACCATGCCAAGGTGAGTAGCCTTCTGAGTTACACAGTCACATATGAGACCCTGAAGAGAGACCCCACCAGTGGCTACAAAAACAAGGTTATTACCTCCCTGTAACAGCTAGAGAAAGACAAGGTTATAGATCGACAACAGTACTTCAGACTTTACCCAGGGGACACCATTCCATGCATCTATGGACTTCCCAAGATTCACAAGGAAGGAGCCCCACTCAGACCGATCATCAGCAGCATTAATTCTGTTCCCTACAAAATTGCCAGACATCTTGCCACAATACTAGCCCTCTGGAGACTACGAATGCACCATACATAGTTCTACACTGAAAAAACACAAAGTTACAGGATTTTAATTTATGTAATAAACTTAGTCTGGGAAGTTACTGGGAAACTGTACTAATGTGACATGCAATAAAATAAATCTTGATATCTCTGCTTACAATTAAACTACAGCCACAATCTAAAACTCGAATGGATGAAACTCTTTAGAGTGTATGGTAGTAATAATGTAGTGTAGAAATGCATCAACAACCAATAGAATGACGTTATCTACAACTTATTTAGTTAAAATCCCATTATATGCAGTAGTTACATCTTCTTAACATCAATATCATATTTACCTATTGATCTAAACGTTGCAATACTCTACACAGCCAGGGTGTATTAATGTATTATACAGGAGACATGTTGCAGCATGTGACTTTATTGAGAGATTCTCAATCGCTATGTCAACCACAGTCATTAAGGACACAGCCCAACAGATGCCACCTTCACTTTCTTCTTCTCTTTTCTATAAACAGAAAGGTTGTTAAAACATTTTGGTTTATCTTTTGCATTTTTACCCACATACACCTGTGTCAAACAGTACAACATGCCTGTTTTGCAGGCACAGAACACATTCAGTGCTGTAGGTCTTCCCATCACTGCCACATACGGGATCATACTGCTTGGTGCAGATTCCTCCTTCATACTTCTCACAGGCAGGCTGCACACACATAGGCAGTCACATGGTTATTGATTGACCTCTCTTTATGATGCAATACAACTCAAAAGCAGCACATGCTCATACGTACATACATGCAACATCTATTGTACTTCTGTCCCTCCTGGGAGAGGGATCCCTAACTTGTGGCTCTCCATGGGGTTTCTGCCTTTTTTCCCCTGTTAAAAGGGATTTTGTGGCAGTTTTTTATCACCTTTTGCAAGGGCAGAGGGTGTCGCTGCCTATACTGATTGTAAAGCCCTATGAGGCAAATTGTTATTTGTGAATACTGTGACCATCTGTAGACTGTAAGTTTGTCAATTGGATCCAGGTAAAAGTTTATCTTAACCTAAGATTTTTCTCTCCAGAAGCCTGTTCTTTTGGTTTGGTTTCTGGAGACAGGTGCAATAACATATTACATTTCATTTTGTACCATGTATAATTGTGCATATGATAACTTAGGTTACCTTATCTGTTCTTTTCTGCCCTCCCCTGTCCCTTCCAAAGAGAATTAAATGGTACTATGCCAACCAAAATCTAAATAAATCTCTAATTGCTGATGTTATGATCACATCAAGAATATATATTATTTATAAATGTATTTTATACGTAAACCATATGACTTATTTTAACTGGTCTCCAACACCTGGTCAACATCCAACATACTGTCACCATTTCATCCAGGCTTCTTTGGCTCCCTCTTGTGCTAAAAAGCCCTCAATGGCCAAACTTACAATAGGCAGAGACCACATTTCAGGAAAAGACCGTTTACACAGAGAAATCCAAATAATATTTTCTATAATAATAACATAATAATATATATAATATACTTATATATAATATACTAATACTTGCCCTCACCATTAACTTTGGTCTTCTTAATTGGATGTCCTTTTCCAACAAATCTCTTATTTGTCAGGATTTAACAAGGCTAAAGAAATTTACTTTTTTTATGTTAACAGAAACTTGGCTTGTCTTTCTTATAGTCTTGTCGTTGACTTCATCCTTTGAGTCACTGCGTTATGGCTTTGGGGGAAACGCAGTTTCAGTTTTGATTTACAGATTCTCTAAATCTATGTCAGGATTTCTGGAAGAAATGTCTTACCTTCTCTCCACAGTGAAGCTAAATATGACAATAAATCTTGTAACCTAAGCAGACTTGTCAAAACGAGGGCCACACTCTTGAACTTTTGCTTGCACAAGTTCATTTTATAGTTAAAGTAATGTGCAATGATGCTTGCGTCTCTGGGTGCATAAATGATTATTGTTCAAATCTGTAGTTCCAAATAATACATTAAATAGCAATCCAAGAGCTATATGTACTTCAACATAAATTCTTACACGGCAGCTAATTTAACACAGGCCTATACAGTATGTACTCTTCAGAAAACATTAACCTAAAATAAGACGCTGATTCAATTAAAAAATCTAATCTAACACATCTAATTTATACATGTGTTTTATTCATAGACTTTATATGTTATTTTAACTCAGAAGCCAATATCAGATAATGCAAAGTAAACAATTAATGCAAAATTCCATACCATAAAGAACAATGCTTACAATTCCACATTGACGCCAAAGCAACAAGGCCGGATGCCAGATCAAGGCTAAAAAGACCTCGAGTGTAACTGCTAAATCAGAGTGGGGCTGGGCTAAGATAACATCTACTGTATGTTCCACACTTTTTATCTTAATTGTGTCCCTTAACATTGTTTATCTGTCAACAAAATGTTGTTGCTGTTGAACACATAGGAGAACTGAATACCCTGCTAAAATGCCTCTGCAGAAGTGACAAAAGTTGGTGTTGAACACTGAAAATCAACCCTGTTTTTTATATATTTTTCAGTCTTTAAAGCAATAGATGAAATATAAATAAAATCGGATTAGACCCAGCAGTCTCACCTCTCTGGGTTCAGTCAAAGCTTCTTGTTCAGACACCAGCATCTTATCACTGTCTTGAAACTGAGCCGTAGTCTCATCCCCTTGAACCAGGACTATAAACAGACAGATAAACACATCAGTCTTTACTTATAATATTTGTGAGGACACTATAAAAAATATTGCATTCCTTAGCCTCTAAACGTATCCCTAAGGGTAAATCTAACTAACTTTATTCTCAACCTTTCAACTGGTTTTGAACCCTAAAATGTTCTTATTTTAAGTTGTCTCTACACTATTGAATGTGTTTTTTGCCTTACACCACGGGAGATACATTTAATGAGTAATTGAGGAAGTTTGATGATGAACTTACAATATTTCTCATGGATAGGTGGGTAAGGAACAGATATTGCTAACATTTGCTAGGTACCGATAGTGAAATATAATCGAAAAAGTTCTTAACATACGTAACATCTAGCTCAAATGTGTGCTTAAATACCCTCAATGCCTAGGTTTCCATCAACTAATCAGTGAGCATAGTTCAGGAAAAGATCATTTATATATAAAAATCCAATCAAATTAATATAATTGCTATTGGTCCACATTCAATCACAGAGTGTTCGGGAGAGGCCAGGACTTGTGGGCAGTCCCCGACAGTGGCAGCCCCATACAAACCAGATAGATACATTGTTTTGGCATTGGGTAACTGTCATGATGGGCCACATTGCTGTAAATGATACTCTCACATTTAAGTATGATAATTTAGTCTGACTGAGCTTCATTACCGCACTTTCCAACTCTCTCTCGGTCACACTCACTTTCTCACTTATACTTATGGGTTTCTATGAGGTTACTCTGCTTTTTATTCCTGTAAAAGGGATATATTTTGCTGTTTTTCCTCAAACTTTTGAGGATTGGGAACAGAGGATTTCACCCTGAACAGATTATTAAGTCATATGGGGCAAATTGATTAAAAAAAAACAAGGTAGAAGACAAAGCAGAAGAGGAGAGGGCTCTAATGGATCACTGTGTTCTTACAAGGTTAAGATTGTTGAGCCATGAAATGCCATTTATACATTTTATCATGACACTATAAATGTGTTTAATCGCAATAGTCTTATAATAATAGACATATATTTAACCTCCTAATATCCTGTACCAGTAGTATCTGATGGTTACATGGCCGCTTAAACCAGTTCTAATCCGTTGTGAGAAGATAACATCTGAACCACAGCGAAGAAAAAGCTTTATTTTTTCTATTTTAAATAAAACCAACAACCTGCTACTCACTTAGACGTCAACAATTTGAATTCAATGAGTGATTTGAAATGTTGAGGGTAAACAATGAAATGATTTGCAAAATTGAAATGTGTTTAGTCCTTTGTAACTAATTGATCACTTCACAATATCATGTTTTGTACAATACAGTAACAAAATTACCCATCTCAAACAAACATACCATGTTTTCTCTTAACAGGTCTTGAGACCTAAATAATTTAAATAATAACTACGTTTTTCTCACTAGAAAGTCCAATTTAACCAGAAAAACTAACTTAGAAGCTTGCCTCGATCTTCAAGGGGTTTAAAGGAAGAAGGTCCTTGAATCGGAAAATGTGTTACATTAACATGTTAATGAACTCACCAGAAACAGAGAGCAGCAAGGTATAACACAGCAACACGGGCATCTTCATGACTTCCAATGTATGGGTAACAGGTGTGTATTTCACACATTATCTTTCTCTTGTAAACACAGCCTGCCTGAATGACTCTCCCCTGACTGGCTGCATTGTAAAGAGCAGGTAACACAAGTTTATTAAAGTAACACTGTGGTCACACACTAAAAAAACTACATTTTTATAGTAACAATGGGGACAGTTACCAGGCTATTTCCGATAACACTCAAAGAGGTCAAATTTGATTGCTGCAAACTTTACTGTTTTAAATGTATTTGTCCAATGGCGTTTCATGTTCATAATATTCATACAAATGATACCTATGAGTTTCTGTTATGTTCCCTTTATTGTCCCCTCTGATCTTTCCTCATTCTCGTTATTTTATTTAATTTTTGGAAAGTTTTTTTTGCCTCATCATTTTAAAATAAATTTGGATTTGTTAATTTATTTAACTTTTGTCTAATTAAATCACTAATTAAATAAAAAAATACTGAAAAGGTGCCTATAATGCTTTAAAATTAAGGATGATACAATAGAATAGAATAGAATAGAAGCCTGCATGAAAAGGATGCCTTTAGACCAACCTTGTGCCCAGCTCAGCCAGCCCTCGTCCTGCATAACTCAGTCGAGACGATCAGTTTAGTTTTCAGTTCTGGGATATTTACGAATCCCATTCCCAGAGCCTGTGCTCCTTTTACCTACGGCAATAAACTATTCAGATTTACATGGTCCATAAATTATTATTTCACGTGCACATTCATGACACACATCCTATTCTTCCTAAACATGAGGATAAAGGCCCCCCCAAAGACGGCTGTTTACATTGTTCCACAGCAACGACAACCTGAAAGCCCCTTAAATGACTTGCCATGAAGAAGACACTGCAATGACACATCGGGAACCCCATTATTGGGGGCCCCATGGTAGTTGCGCGCTGTCAAAAGATTGAGTGTCTTGAATCGTCCCTGAATATAACCCAATTTGTTCATCATGTTTTAAAGGTTAGAATAGCTTTGGTTCTCATTGTCATCTTATATAGTCGCACTCTAAATTTATATATTCTTTGCTGTCAGTCCAAAGCGAGAAAATTTAATGATTCAAGATAAACATACATCTAAATCCACTCAATCTTGTACTGGGATTTGTTTGTCATTATGAACACTGATGACTCTCATCTCTGCAAATTTTCTGCCTTTAAAAGTTTTCCTCACCTTGAGGAACAGAGGATGTTTCACCATGTACAAATTGTTAAGCCTTATGTGTCAATGATGAATGAGGCTATATAAAATTGATTTAACTAGATTAACAGATTTGCAAATTAACAATTCCTAAAAATGCATGTAACAGCACATAAAATTAAAATACTATTTTGATTGTCTGGTCAAATTTCCTGGGCCAGGGGTTAAACACCTGTATGACCTTGGGGTCTCTTAGAAGTCTTCACATTTATCTAGTCCCTGCTTTAAGCCTTGTGACATTACACACTTCTGTATGAGATAGTGTCAGATAAAGGGCAAACTCGTGGAAGAATTGGTTTCATTTGTATTTTAGATCAGTGACATATGAATCAAAGTCTGCATTATTGCGTCTGTGTGGTGTACAGTTGTTGATGTTTTTTTATGGATGTAACAACAGGGAGAAACGTGAGACATTTTACTTTCTCCATCTTCTCCACGATTTCACTTGCTACAAGGTTTAAATCCATACTCTGGATCATACTCTGTTTTGGCCAGCTTTCACTACAGGCTTAGTATTTATAGAGATTCGACAGCACTGCATTTCCATTTAATTGATTTCTTTACTCACAAACTTTTTATTTTTTTATCACCATGCAATTTAATGTATCGTACTTAAGGGACAGATTATGTGTAGCAGACGGAGCAATTAGCTGGACAACCTCAGTTACTCAAGAAAAGTCCAATGCACTGTTATGTTATGGACAAATAGACAAAGTGAATGCGGGCTGCTTATTATTAATGAAACGTTGCAGTCTCACAATGGAAAAATACATGTCCCTATGCCGTCACAAAGACGTTTATAGCCTAAGTGGAATGGCGTTAGTCTTGATTCTATTTTGTCCGACAGAACCTGAAGGGATCCTGGGACAACTTACCTCAGCTAATCGCCTCCAACGGAAACCAGCTGAGGAAAGAGGTAGAGGAGGCAAGATGGCGGAGTGAGTGGGCTGCGCATTGTACCGACGGTTGCGACCCCTGAAGTTTGTCAAAAAACGACCGAAAGCGACCGCAAGATCAAGAGGGCAAAATATCACCGGGGTGTCATTAAAAAGGCAACCCTTTTCCCCAGTACGGAGGAGGTCCGGATTTTTTTTCCCCCGTGGCGGTCCTTGCGACAGCGTTAGCTTGATGCTAACGTTAGCAAGTGTTAGATTCGAATAGACTTCTACTTCGAGGTAGCTGGGTAGTTTTTGAAGGCCGTAGGTTTTGTCGGATTTAGTTTTGGAAGTCTATATTTCGATACTGACACGTTACTCCGCCTTTTTGTCGGTTGAAATTTTATTTTTGAACGGATGACTTTAGCTGTTAGTCTATAATCAAAGGGAACAACGTCAAGGAAGACCTTTTTTCCCCAAATTGCTTGTTCTGTTTGCTGCCGATAACATTACTGCGAGTAAACGCTAGATCTTTCTTATTCTCGTCAACGCCAAGTGGGCAGTTAGGAACCTGTATGTCCTTTTGACAATCAGGCTAGAGTCTCCCACATAATTATCTAAAGTTAATCGGGTGTATATCGTCATTCGGTGTATACTATGGCGAGCAGCAGTGGCTCCAAAGCCGAGTTCATAGTCGGTGGAAAATACAAGCTTGTTAGAAAAATTGGATCTGGATCTTTCGGCGACATATACCTAGCCATCAACATCACAAATGGAGAGGTAATATACTCAACCAACAACTACATTTGTTAGTGTTATCGCAAACAAGTTGGCTGTCAGTTATTATTTTAGCGCAACGGGCGAAAATGATATGTGGCTGATTGCAACATAGTTTGGGGAGCTAGCATGTTAAAAGCTATGACTGGGTTAAATTGTTTTGATCTCTATTGTCAATTGTTGTATCTGTAGCGGTTTCCACAGTTTAGCTACAAATATATAAATGCAATATTATGTATATGGTATTTCCAGGAGGTAGCCGTAAAACTGGAGTCACAGAAAGCCAGACATCCACAGTTGTTATACGAAAGCAAGCTTTACAAGATCCTACAAGGCGGTGTCGGGATTCCACACATCAGGTAAGAGACAACCTTTTAATGTATTTGAAGTACGACAGTGACACGAATCAACAACGTGTCGTTGTTACATTTATATAAATTACAGCCCCTGTTTTAAGTGGCAGCAACTGTGTTGCAATAGGCCTGCTTATCTGCCTGACCTTGTTTACTCGATTGTAGTAATACTTTATTTACCACGAACGACTAATGTTTAGTCTTTTTTTTTTACAAAACGTTAAATCGTTCTAAAGTGTGTCATTGCGGTGCAGAGCATAGGTTTGCTTCTAAAGTGACTATCAACTGGTAGGGTTGGGGAATAGCAACTATGTGGTCGGAAATGGCCGCTCCTCTTTTGTTGTGTTAGCTCCCAACATGTCTTCCTTTGCCCTGTTAGAAAATGGCGGCGCAGCACAGGAACGACAACATCTATCCTAGAGTTGTCACCCCTTTATATCGGCTCTATATTGCCCAAACATTCTTTGTCAAATATCACACTATATGTTTGTGTTAGCATGTGTTAAAGTTGGGTGTAGCCCCGCAGAGCATTGGCTGGCACATCTATAGAATATAAACAATGCACTTGCAGTCACAGTATGGTGTTCTACCTATATGTTGTTGGTAATCAGCGTTGTGGACATAATTCTGTCATGAAGGGCAGTTGCTACCACATTTGAGGCATGTGATATGTATGTGTTGAATATAAGTTCAAATGTTGTTTATTCTATTTCATTGAGAAACATGATTGTACTGGCCACTAGCTGTTGAAAAGTGGAAGTACTGCAAATATATTGATACGATATTGTGCACATTGTTACAAAGAAAAGGAACATGTTCCATTTGTGTGAGAACTAATTTCTTATATGATTAGCATGTCACAAGAGAAAAGCAATAATTAGTCTAATAACGAAATGTTTTGTGAGATATTGAGGTTTAATCTTATAAGTAACATGTTCTTAACTACTAAAAACATAACTGTGGAAAAGTATGTGTTTTCTATTTTAATTTGGTCACTCAAGGTGACAATGAATGTATGTTGTAATTTAAACTATTAGTTTTCACTTGGAACAGTCAGTTATTGTGTAGTGGCTTTGACATTTACACCATCAAGGGCATTCTAGGGTATTGGTCGTGAAATTATACATTTTTAACTCTGCAACAGGTATCGTTAACTACTCAATATTGATTAATATTCAATTCAAGTTAACACTGTTGCTAAACTTTTAGCGAAAGCATAGGTAATGAATGATGGTTTTGTATGCACTTGCTAGAATAATAGAGATGGGCAAAAAATACAAATTTAGCTCTTAACTTGACTTCTCTATTTTCCCCAACAGTGCTAAGATGTAGCTAATTGGTTTAAGGTAGTTTTGTGCATCTGAATATTTTTGTTGAGTTTGTTTTGCACCACCAGGAATGATAGCCGAACATAGCTTATTGCAGTGTATATATTATAGGTTATTTTGTATTTTCAGTTCCTGTACATGTCTTGAAAAATGCCTGAAATTTGGTGTGCACATTGTGGCTCTGCCCTGTGTTCAAATGTAACTGTATTCTGCTGCTATTTCTAGCATGTAGGATAGAAAAGAAAGCTCATCAAATCTACTACTGAGTTATGTTTTTTTTGCTCTTTCCGAAGCAACATTTTCATATTTAACTGTAATACAAGCATGAGCTGTTGTATTAATCTTTATAATTATATATAATTATTTGGTTGCTTCTTGTTGCAACACAGTCTTGTTAGAGCCTGTCCAACCTGTTGGTCCTGCTGCCCCTCCTCCACCCTACTTACGTTTTAGACAGTCACCAGTCATAGTTTCTGTCCTCCTATGTTTTCCTGACTGACTCAACCATATATGTGTGGTCCTATGCACGGAACCTAATAGAACAGTGACAAATCACACTATGGCATGCCTCCTCAGGCCAATGAGTGTTTATGATAAACACTGAACTGTAAGCAATCACATTGCCAGATACTTGAAGAATACAGGTGTCTCATGTTGTCTCAGCTAAACTACCAGTGTTTGACAGGTCCTGCCTGCGTACGGGGGACAGTTAAACCCTAATGTGTGTTTTGACGGCCTACTGACACTAGAAGCCCAGAAAAGTACTGGTTCATTGGATGCGTACATTGTCTAGAGTTTGCTGTTGGATGCTGCCTCTATTGCAAATACAGGAGGAAGGACCTGACCAGATTATCTTGCCAAACCTGCATTGCTGGCTGTGGATTTACCTGAGGTTTTTCTGCAGAATTCTTACATGGCCTTACTCAGACATCATTTGTAATTTATTAGAGGGCTGGCAAATTCTCACATGCAGCATTTCTGGACAAGTTCAGGACTATGTCAGTGCATGTCTGAACATTTTTTTGTGCGTCTTCCTTCTAAAAAATGCTGATTTTGATAGGGAATTGATACAAAATCTACAAATGAAACGACTTTTCAAAGAAGTCTTTTCAGGTACGTTCTAGGAATATTCCCGAATTTACAGTAATTTGATCAATTACTTGAAAATCCCGCAAATTAAAGATGGATATGCACTTTTGCAAAACTTCAGTTAAAGGTTTACACTGGTGTTATCACATTTGATTTGCATAGCCCCCTTTCACAAATCACAATTTATGATGGGACAGAGATGAGACGGAGAGAATTACAAACGGAACCAAAAGAGTAAAGTAACAGTAGGGATGTTGGTACTAACCTGTTGTACCATGACCGCAGATACAAAAGGAATGGTTTCATAACTGAAATTACAATAAGGGTGTTGTCCTGACTCCTCGTGTTACATTGTTGTCTGTGAAAACAAATTCTACAATTCATAGATGTATGGTTAAATCTCCTTGTAGGTCACATGTGTGTCTGCACATCTGTTTGTGTGCGCTGGTTTATTTGGAGTGTTCTTGTGATTCCCACCTGAAGCTTTGAGGCATCCTGTGAAGGCGGCAGAAGAAACTGAAATCCTATTCTTATAGCCACCAAAAAAATGGCTTATAACACCAGCGTGGGAGAATTTGGGCATCAATACAAATATGTTTTAATTTGATAATACCTTTCTCAACATACATTTACCTGGAACCCCTTTCAAATGTAAGCCAAATGTTGTGATATTGTGTTCTACCTGTTCACATCCCCCCTCATACCTATTGTCTTACCAGGTGGTATGGCCAAGAGAAGGACTACAATGTCCTAGTCATGGACCTGCTTGGACCTAGTCTGGAGGATCTGTTCAACTTCTGCTCTCGTCGCTTCACTATGAAGACGGTCCTAATGCTCGCAGACCAGGTAGCTCATGCATATGCACATCCACCTTGATGCAATCCCCTGATGCAGTAAACATGCAATATCCAGGTTTTAGTTTGGTAATGACAGATGGGTTAGCATGTTTGAGAGAGATGGAGACAATGTGTCAAGAAGTGCTATAATCTCTACAATGAAATAATACATCAGCAAACCAAGTTATGTTTTTATGGGAACTCTTAAATGTGACCCACTATGAAACTCTCAAGACTGACTAGACTATAGCATGCCACCACAATCCAGCTGCACACACCTACAATTGCACCACAAGAGAGGCTGTCTGCAGAGAAATCTCATGTAAAAGGTCAAACCACAGACTTTACAAGTACTGGGCAGAAACATGTAATGTGTATTTGTAACACTGGTGAATTTACCTCATGGGAATATTGCTATGACTAGTTAAAGCTTTATGTACATCAGTGTGAAGTAAATATAGAAAGTATTGTAGGACTTTGTGTATAGTTGTTTTTATAGTATAGCCTGTTAAACATGTGTAGCTATCTTGAACATGAAGTCACAGGTCATTTCATTAGGTTGGCCAGCTGCAACATTATAATTAATGTTAATGTATTGTATTTACCCTATTTTAACACTCCAGATGTTCTTTGCGAAACAATTTACTATGTCTTCTCTTCATCTATAGATGATCAGCAGAATTGAGTATGTACACACAAAGAACTTCATCCACAGAGACATCAAACCAGACAACTTTCTCATGGGCATTGGCCGTCATTGTAATAAGGTAAGACCTGTTTGGATCCTAAACATAGTTCTATGGATGTTAAAGGTGTTTGAAAAGCCTTTGGCAGACAGTTGCATTTCATTATAGCCATGATATTGCCACCGTCCTAATGAGCCTACTCATTAAAATCCCCATATCATCAATCTTTTTTGTGTACAGTTTAGACTTGTGCGATCAGGTAACAAACAAACAAACAAACATAAGAGAAGATCCAAAGTATTGCAAAACTTCCCATAAACAACAAATACCTTAATAGGCAGTTCATGCTGGCAAAACACCCAATGTGGCTTAATTGAAACAATTATGGATAATTATAGATATCCAAAACTCTATTAGAAATAGAAATAATCATTGTAAGTTCAAATTGCATTTTTTACCATCAGGGGTGGCACAACCAGTTATTATGTTTTTTTAAGGGAATCGGTATTTCGCATATGTGATTTAGATTTGAAGAAACGTTTTAAAAAGTGACAAATAATGAAATATAGAAAATGAAGGAGGGAGGCAAATAGCACTCATACATAGTACTTTAGGAAAGCAGAGAGAATTACTCTGTGTATTCAATGGTTTTGCAATTATTTCCAACCATGAAAACGTGCGTTCAGCCAAGGAAGTGCTTTAACCTGTTTGATCACAATAAATCCTTAATGCCTTGCGTACATTTACACCCCTACATTCATGTGAAAATGCTATCTGATTGATATCTTATCATACAAAATGTATTTTATTGCCAGGTGTAAATTAGGTATAAGTTTCATTGTTGAATATTGTTGGATTTCTATTGTTTTGGGCCATTTCGTTGTTTTTGATAATGCATACAATAATTGATGAGAATAATTGCATTTGATGTAAAGTTGAAATTAAATTCACTGAACATTCAACATTTGAATCTGTATGGTAAATCCGAAGTCATAACAATAGCTTGAAGTAGGAAATAATAAGATGATTGATATCTATGTTTCTGATTTTCATTATATTGCGCAGGTGAAAAAGGGCTGTTTTTGGTTCGTCTCAAAGGACATTACTTGGCCATAAATAAAACCGAGGCTCTTTACAGTGGAAATGTATGTGGTGCTTTCTAATATATCAATTGCCTAAAGGAAGCATATATAGAATGAAAAGTATCAGAACCTTGTGGAACTGGGTTGTGAGTTACTGGGTTGAGTAAATTAGGTGTTAGGTAGGCTTGACTACTGTGCCAAAGAGGAAACTTGGGGTTGTTCTTATGTTTCATATTATTGAGGAGTAGGTGTTTCTGACATTTCCAAGCCTGGTAAAATTCTGGCATGGTGGAACCCACCCTCTTTTCTAACTTGCATGTTTGTCAGCTTTACCATGGATCTAACTTCATCTAGTTAATTACCCTCAGTTTCAGAGGGGTGATATCTACTGGACTGTACGATTGTGAGGTTTGATGAATAGTGTGTGGGTTCACTTGTATGTTGAATGAGACCAATTGAATCTTGTGCGAGTGTGTGAACACTCTATAATTATGTTATCTGTACACAAACTCCGGTAACTAATCGCAGAATTCAATGAGTTAGGTGCAGGTTGACAACAAACAGCGACAAGGAAACAGTTTTTTTTGGTATCCCAGCGTGGGTGTAAAGGGCTAAGAGTGAATCTTTAGAATTGTGCCTACTTCTCGCCCTGAGCCTGGAGGAATATCATTATTCAGATGAGTTGGTGGTGGTGATCCATTTAAAATAACATATTCATCATTTTGTAAGTAGGCAGGTCTCAGTAATGCTGAATAAGTCAATATGATGAACAGTTATCAGGTCACTGACTAAAAGGGCCTTGATACCTGTGATGTTATTTAACAAAACGTATCAAAATGCATTCTTATTGTGTAGTTTTGGGTGCCAATTTTTATAAGTTGTGTTAAGCACGTCCCCTGATATGATTGTTTAGTTGGGGCTAGACACAGTGTCTATAGGGTTTTGAGTGGGTGATTGCTCCTACTGAAGTGCAGACTAATCTAGACTGTCATTGTTTTGGCTGTTTTAATAAAGAGCCAGATTTCTAGAAATGAGTTCCGCAGAGTGAAATGGATGTCTTCTCTCCTCATCAGACCAGGAGTTT
Source organism: Colistium nudipinnis (assembly GCA_016785305.1). Classification (NCBI taxonomy): domain Eukaryota; kingdom Metazoa; phylum Chordata; class Actinopteri; order Pleuronectiformes; family Rhombosoleidae; genus Colistium; species Colistium nudipinnis. The sequence continues at coordinate 852,884 of JAFBJU010000069.1, forward strand.
TCTCAGTGGTAAAACAGGTTGTGAAATTATTTTTGTTGTTGCCTGCAATATTGCAAGTTATTAAGACATTTTACCTGCAATTTTGAGAAACTGTCTGCAGTTACCCATATTATTGTTCCTGCCCTACTACAACCTTCTTACTCTGGTGAAGCCTTAAACATATCATCATACAGGCATACACAGCTTTGTAAATCTTTAGAATGTACTTTCAAAGGTGCAAATTATGAATATATTTTTGATGCTCAAAAGCATCTTCTCATCACTGTAGTGAACTGTATTCTCAATGAACATGAATAAACACTGTGGCAATGCGCATGTGCAATTCATGCAATCCGAGAGGTCTCATTGCTGCCTGCAGCTGGGGACTGCTGCGTGAGGCTGTGAGACTGACCGCCTGTGAGCACTTCGGGATGGCGAAGTGGCTCATGGCACCACCCGCTGCTCGTTCAGGACAGTCACTGCACAAGATACATGCTTTTAAATCATAGTCGCCAAAACAACAAAAAGTTTCCAACAAAACCAGATTTAGACGATAGACTTGCCGCTTTTGATAAGAAAAGAAGCAAAAAAGTTGCTGAGTTGGCAACGTTGCACGGGCACACAACTCTCCCTCGGAGGCAGGAGGGGGGTACAATGTTTCCCACCCAGTGAAACCTGAGTACAGTGTTAAATACACTCTGCCCCGCCTCCAGCATGGCAAACAAACTATTGTTACATATTCCGTCACCATTAAAGGTGTTGGAGGAGTAGCTATACATCAGACACACAAAGCAAGAGAGAGCAGGAGACTGTTGTGAATAAATGATAGGGTCGCTAAGAGAGGATTATAGCAATGATCGATTAAGTCAAAGAACTGTATCTGTAGAAGTTCAGAAATGGCTCTCCTGACAGAGATGAAGTGAGACAATAGGGGTGGGGATGACCCATGATCTGATATTCTCACGCTACGTCGCCTACAGTAATGACGTATCACAATACATTTTGCAATCTTTGATACACTACAAGACTATCATTTACAATTCATCACAATATCTGTGTAGCTGAAGAAGAGGTATTACTTATTCACTGTATTGTGGTGTCAGTTTCAGAGAATTTTGAGAAAAATCTTAAGTTTAAGGCCTCTTTTACGTGCGCTTGCCCACTCTCACTCACTCATCAACTGAAATTTGGTCCTTATAATATTAGAAGACCCTAACGAAGTAAAAAGCAAGCCTTGTATTTAATATCTAATTTTTTGTAGGCTGATAAGCAGTGAGATTGATGTGTTTTCGCTACAGGAAATGAATGTTGACGAAGGAGGTGGCTTCTGTAACATTTTTCAGTGTTTGTATTTGGTTTAGTCGTTTCAACTTTGTTTGTCCCACATTTTTGACTTAAAAGATGATTATTGATTTGCTTTCCTCAACTATCTATGTGATCAGTAATTTTGCCCTGTGTGTGTCTATTTTTTCACTTCACATTTACCTGTTTAAGGTTTGATAAGCACCAGTAGTAGTGACTTTGGTATGGTAGATTGGCTAAGGAATTAATTTATTAAATACATGATATATTCCTGTATCAATAGTTTGTCCCACCCCTACAGTGAAGCGGAAGTGGCAAAATACGATCAACGCAGCAAGTCAGCTACTCTGACACAATCTACATCTTGTAACAGTGGCAATGATATTATTAGTTGAACAGTTAATGCATTGCAATTACTATTAAGTACTTTTATGACTTAATAGTAATTGTCATGATGTTGTCATCTTGTACCGTATGATCATTAAGCATTTTTCAATCTTGCTAAACTTAAGTTTGCACGTGTAGTCTTACCTCAAAATCTTCTTTGACACTCCCTGTTATCCCTTATCATTGAGCTTACTGCACTGGTGACCAGAAAGAGATACATCATCCAGCACCAATTTTATCTAGAGTTGGCAAATAGAACCGGAGATGTGTTCACTAATTAAGTGTGTTGGATAACAGGGTATTTATTTTTAGTATTATTGTAATAAATTACTGGACATGTAGGTGCTGCACATCCTACTGGAAAACCTGCTGGAGGAAAATGCATCTAACAGGACAATTCGTTTTCCTGTGACTCTTTACAATTCCTAGTATTTACACAAATCCAATTTAACTTTCTATATTTGAGAATTCAGTGGTCTGCAAGTGGAGCTTTAAGCCATGTTGACAGGCTTTGCAATTTGAAAGACTACAAAGATGCCCATTCCCCCTGTGAACGTTCAAAACATCTAAAGGGCTGTACTGTATGTCAGCAAGCTATACATTTTTGCAACATGTGGGAATATTGATTATCTCCTTTATGCAATAATTAGATCAAAGTATATAAGATTCCTACGATAAAACCATGATCTATTCCAGGATATCATATTTGCTGCTACAAAATAGATTTGAGCTGTACTGGCACTGGCAAGTACTGTTTTAGAAACATAGTGATTTAAAGATTTTAACCATTTTATAGTAATTATTCATTCCGAAATGTACTTTAGTACTGTTTGAAACACTCAAGGTATTTCTTTAATAAACTTTGGAGGAATTATACCAGTCCATTAAATTGCCAAACACATTTTGCTCTCAGGATTGAGGCACAAATATAACACTGTATTAGGCAGCCTCGCAAATCAAGCATGAAGAAAGCAAAATCTGAAAAATGGCTGTAGTATTTCATTTGAAATAGTGAATTAACAGCAGCACCTCACCAGCCTACAATCTTAAATCTCAAAGATAAGTAATTGTCAGTCTGACGGACAGCTAACTGCCATTATTCTCCTAGCTGATGTTTATGTGAGTGAGGTATAGGGGTGGGGCTTAGCCATAGATCAATGGGAAAGGAGAAGCAGTTCTTGTCAGAACTGCAGATAGTCTCATTACAAACTAGGGATCGTCCAGAATAGGTATCGGGGGTGATCAAGACACCTTCTAATGATCAGCATTTGATCGGTATCGGTATCGGCTTAATTGAGCCGAATTGCGGATTACCTGTATCTGTGTTGATTTGACCAAATTTCGTTAAACTTAAGTCTGTAAAAATGTGCTGTTTGTCTTCTCTGCTGCTGTTTATCTTGCTCTGGTCTGTTTTAACCAACCTCTTTGTCACTTATTGTCTTGCCCATAATACTATCTCAATATCAGTGTTCATTTGCTATAACGTGTGATGTCTAGCCAACACTAAGGCCTTGGTGTCATTAAAATGCAAGAGCACAAGAGCAGAAGGGGGTGCGGTTGAAGGTAAGGCAGCAGGTATCGCTGAAGTTGAAAACATCACACTCCTCAAGAAGTTGTAGCAATAAGTTATAGCACTTTGAATGCCTGAATCATGAACCTAATTTCAGTAATAATGTTAACATGCAGTGTTAAATATAGATACTAAGTATTAATAGAGTTTTAATTGATATATTGATCAACTGCTAATGCATCTTTGAATAACATTGGTGCCAGTGCTAGAGGGACTTATTCCAGCTTCCACACTGCAAATGTAACATTACTCATCCATATGAGATGAGTATTTGTTGTTTGTAATATTATTTATATGAAAGTATTTACTAAGCAAAACATTCCTGAAAGGAATTCAAGGGTACTTTTACATACAAATGTAAGTTTCATGTATTCATTATTTCATTTAACTTGAAGAATTTCACTTTATAAAAAATATAGAAATATATGATTTTGAAAGTTCATTTTTTTATTTAATATTCCTTCTTTTCCATATTATAAATCTTGACAAAAACATTTTTTTTAACTTTTAATGTCTGTCAGTATATGTATTCAGTCTCATTAACTCATTGAGAAATTATATCGAGTAACAGGAGCTAGTGGAAAAAAGTCTAGTTCTGAAAGTCTCTCAATTATAATATAATAATATTTTCTTAAATAAATACAACTGAACTAACTATTTTTACTTGCAGTCGCCATACCCCTAACCATTTTTGTTTTGCCAGAAAAGCACAATTGCAGAGTACAAGTATGTCTTTGTAGAGGCACTTTGTCTGGAAGCTGGGCCTGCTGCTGGGGTTACTCGTGTAACCCCAGTAGGTTTATTAAAAACAATGCTCTGCAATGAACTATCACATTTCATAGCTAATTGTTCGTGTGGAGCTGTTGTCCACCAGAGGGAAAGTAAGTTAAGCTAAAAAGGCTTCAGTACACCAATGGACATCTTAAATTGGTACAGATTGTTGCGGAAAACCTAGTCAATTCCTATATAGCTGGTTCACCAAAGTTTTCTTCAATACTAACTCAACTACTTTTTCAATGAGCCAGGACCTCTCATCATGTAAGATGTGAACATTTTTTAAATATAATATCAGCTTAAAGCATTTAACTTTAGAGCCCCCTTAATGCCTTCTTATTTAGTGGATATTAAATATACTTTGTTTTTCTGGTGCAGAACTTTACTCTCTGCTGCCCCTGTCCCCATGGTCTTTTCTGAGACATGTTGCCTGTCTGCAGTGGCTTCTTGTTGTACAGGCTTGATCTTTCCATGGTTGTCCTAACAGAAGAACATCACAGTCACATGGTTTCTTCTAGACTGATGGCCAGAAATGATCATATCTGTACGACAAATATTTAAAGTTGATTTCTTTGACTGTTTATGTCCAGTCTTGGAAGGGCGTGCCTATCCTAGCTCCACTGGGCACTCTTAGTTGTATTTGTAAGGGACCAAATCATGTGGGTGCAACCAGAACTGCCTGTTGTACTCATTTAAACTGTGACTGAAGGTGGATAGAGGCTTTGTGATTTTGACCCCTGCCCCTCTACTGTCTGCCCTAGTGTTTAGACTCGTCAGTGGGGAAGAGGAAAAGAAGCTTGGCTGTTAGCTCTTCTCAGGACCCATCTTTCTCAGGATTAAACCAGGTGTGACCTTTACCACAACACCAGCTACCTCACAACTGCAGTTGTTGCTTTGCAATCATGCCTAACTACACTGGTTTAAAGTGAATCAGACCACCAGCACCCATCTTGCAAATATGATACTTGAAGTATTTACTCCTCCACACAACTTAATTATAGCGGGAGAGCAAAGCTAACTTTATATTAGTATTTTCATTGTCCTTGTTTCCAGTCATTTCTCTGAATGAAATACCAGTTCTTGTTTCTTAAATATGATGTTTTGCGTGCGTGCGTGCAAACAGTACTGAGCCGACAAAGAGCAACACTCATTCATTCATACAAACATAGGCAATAGGGATTTCATTAAGAAAGCACCCTCAACTCTATTTTTGTGGGTAAGATGGGAACAGATTTACAACTGGGTAAAAGGAAAGGGTGTTAGCAATGATATTGATGATCTTAAACTAAACGTGACTTAACCTAAATCTGTCTGTGGTTCCTGAATATCTCTTTAAAATGGTATGTTTTTTTTAAATGAGTCAATCATACTTATCAAGCTAGTCACCAAGATTCAAAAACAAATATCCTTATTTTTAGCCTAGCTAAACACAATTTTGTTTGCTGTATACATTTAGTTTGAAAACCTTTGAACTGGCCTTTTCACTACTTAAAGTTGGATTCTTGTTTTCTGTCTCCTTTTTCCGGCAACTCTCAACTTGATGTGCCAGTTAAAATTCCTGGGGTTGTCACAAAGTTGTGACTCACTTAGATATTGCATTGGCACGAAATGACTTTTATCAGTAAGAACCCAATCTCTATCTTTAACTTTTGAATAGGTGCGCAGAAAATTTCACAGCTTCATAAGACTTGCCAATGTAAATATCACATGCTTTACCACAACCTAGACTATCACACATACTACTTTTGCTTCGGTTTGTAATGCATTAATGTAGTCTTTTTTGATTAATTTATTCTTCTAAAGTATATTTATGAATGAATGAAATATTAATATTTTTTTTATTATAGTTATACACTCATTTTAGTGGTGCATGGTGATTTGTTGAAAATGTGAAAATGTCAGCATTGCAATTCCTAATTAGCAAGCCTAAATTACACAACAATCTTAACACCAATCAGGGCTTTAATTTTTCAGCCAATTTAGATTCACATCTATATTTTGTATGAATTTGCCAACATTTGAATATCCAAATATAAATATGCTGCTATTCCAAAATGTCATGTATGGCAACCCTTAGTCATAGTGTTACACTGTGTATAGACACAGAATGTGGCTGTATACTGTGTGCTGCAGCGTATGAAAAGCCCTCTTATTTATTATGTATTCTGTTTGGGTTGAGGTGACTTGTTTCACTTCTGGTTGAATTTCTTGTGGTTGTAAATCACTTGTCAGGAACCTGGATTGCACAACTTTCTGTGTCAGTGTAGTGGTTTGACGTAATAATTATTCATTTTGTATTTTTGACAGTGGAACCTCTGGTTTCAAGTTTTTTTTAAGATGACCCTAGTGTTTCCCTAATGGAAAGAAAATGGCACAAACCATTTAAAGTTATTTGGACAACAATTAAATGACGTTTATTAATGAAATATTTTTTATATTATTTTTTTTGTGATTTTTGGAAGTCTTAAGAGCTTATTTTAATAAGGAATTGTAGTACTTTTAACCACAAACTTCCACAGCATAACATCTGGCAAGGTTATTTGTGTCTATATTTCAACTACTTGGCAACCTGTGATTGGTTTTAAGTCAAGGACAGATGTGTTGACTGTTAAGTTGAAGTAATACTATGTAAGAAGATCCCTTATATTCACGTTTTGAGACCTTATTGGTGTGATGGCAGGGCGATACCTGGTAGCACAAATGGGCTCGCTCTGAGCCTTTTTCATCTGCCTGTTCATGACTGAAGCAAAATCTGGCGTTGGAACAGTGTTATCCATGTATAACATAATTTCCATATTTCATTGTTATTAAGTTTTATAGATGATTAAAACTGAATTCTGTCTGATGCGTTTTTCAGTGTGACACTGGGATACTTCAAATGCAGTTGTACAATGTATTAACACTCATATCCATATTCCACTGCCGAATAACTTGTAAGCAGAAACTTGTAAAGCAGAGTAAATCAATGCACTACAAACATTTTTTGCATCTTAAATATGATGTTAGATTTTCCCATTTTTAAAAACATGTTGAAATGACTTGATAATGTAACAATATAATATTTTGCATTCGATTTGAATGTTAAGTCCGTTAAGAGAACATCTTGGTAAGAGAACATAAGCCTTTACTGTGGCCCAATTATGTTCTCATTATTTAAAGAATATTGCAACATGTCCCAGACAATCTCCGAATATGTGAGTGAATACACATGCGAATATCATAAAACCTCAATGCATCTCCGGTGTGTTTTTTGAATTTTTGGAGTTGGATGAGTTAAAATAGCATGTTCACATGTGCTACCAGCTTCTAACAATGCCATTGTTACTCAGAATTAGTGAGGAATTACTTAAGGGGCATATTGGTTGACATGACAACTTTTATCTTTTAAATGTTAATGATTGATGAGATCCCCTAAATCCCCCTAATATTGTAAAGGGTATTTTACACATAGATTCTGCCACTGTTGAAGGAAATGTTATTTTTATACATCTCATGAATGTTATCCCAGCAATTTAGGGCAATGCTGACTGATAACCATCATATCTTCTTTCCCTCCCTGACAGTTGTTCCTTATTGACTTTGGTTTGGCGAAGAAGTACCGAGACAACCGAACACGACAGCATATTCCCTACAGAGAAGACAAGAACCTGACTGGCACCGCACGCTATGCCTCCATAAATGCTCATCTGGGCATTGAACAGAGGTCTGTGCACATATTTAATATGTGATCCTCAAAAATGACTTCTAGGGGAAATAGTCCCTTGTGTCGAGAAATCAAACATAAGTGGAATGTGTTTGGTCCTGGCCTTTGATAAACATGTAAAATGGTATCTTAGCATAGCAATCTATGACTTCAAAGGGCAGTTTTGCTTGGCTGATTAGCCCATTGCTCAGATTTCAATTTCCCTGAGAATATTCAATGAAATATTCTGCATTGCTAAGTTTTTATTTTGATTTCTGACAAATGGTATTGTTATGTCTGTAGTCGCCGGGATGACATGGAGTCACTAGGCTATGTGCTGATGTACTTCAACAGAACCAGTCTGCCATGGCAGGGATTAAAGGTATGAGAGTACATCTATATACCAGTTGTGTTTTACTTCATAGTAATTCATTATGTATGTAAAATGCAGCTTTGGGTAATGGATGTTTAAGAGTTTAAGTATATATTTTTAACAATATAATTATTTTGAAAAAGCTAATGTTGCTGTGTTATTGGTTTTTGATAGGCTGCCACAAAGAAGCAGAAGTATGAGAAGATATCTGAGAAGAAGATGTCTACCCCTGTTGAGGTCCTCTGTAAGGTAAGACATGAAGCAGGACAAATGGTACAGTTTACCGTACTCTGCTTTCACATGACTCAGCTGTATAAATATGTTTTGTTTCCAGGGTTTCCCAGCAGAGTTTGCCATGTATCTGAACTACTGCCGTGGCTTGCGCTTTGAAGAGGCCCCTGACTATATGTACCTGCGCCAACTGTTCCGGATCCTCTTCAGGTAAACACATGCATGAGGAATAGTTAAAACAAACCTGTGGACAAGTTGGAACAAAGTGGAACTATTAGTCTCACTGAGCTGGCTAAAATGGCAGCTGTCTTTACCGGATTCTTACTCATCTGCATTTTTTTCAGATTTCCTTTTTTTTCCACACTTGTTACTTGACTATAATAACTTTTTCCCATATCTGCTTCTTCTATGCTGCTGTTGTTTTTTTCATGATTTCATATATTTTTTTCTATCCTTTGCCCCCCCCCCTTTGTCCCTCCATCCTGTTTTGGAAAATACTGAATGCTATTTTTTTGTGTTTCAGGACTCTGAACCACCAGTATGACTACACATTTGATTGGACCATGCTGAAACAGAAAGCTGCCCAGCAGGGGGCCTCCTCCGGGGGCCAGGGCCAGCAGGCACAAACCCCCACAGGCAAGCAAACTGACAAACCCAAGTCTAACATGAAAGGTTAGTAGCAAACAGCCAAGCGACGTTTTTTACAGACGCCAATTGCTCATATTCTTTCAGTTCTGCATTTAGGATTTTTAATTATTGTTTTATTCCCTAACCCAAACCCCAGTGCAACCTTTAAAAAAAATCCAACATCAAATTGGAAATTAAAAAAAAAACCTGTTAGACTGATGAAGCCAAACACCATTGTAAGTTTGAGAGGGCACCATAAAAGAACAGAAAATCCAAAATCAGAGTTCTTGAATACAATTGGTCTGTCTTGCAAAAGCAAAGACGTCCTTGGGGAATTTGACTACTAACTTTGCTGCCTTGCTATTCTATTCCTTTGTTGGGGTTGGATGATGGGCTCCCTCTTCTATGACACTCTTTCAGTGCTGACCAATGTGCTCTCTATCACATGCCATTGACTTTTCTTCAGTCTACTTTTGACATTGCCTCTTCAAACTGGATGTTTATTTTTCTCTCACAGCACTTCTCATGCTGTGATATTATTGATCTGCACCTGATTTCAGGCCGATGTAGACCCAATGTGGCTCACTAGAAAGCACCAAGCTTAACAATATTGTTCCCTCAGATTGGAAACACCCGTTATCTACTTTTTAAACAAACATTATCCCACTTCTGAGTAGCAAATATGTATTCATATGGGGGGAAAAAAGGAAAATACTGACAAAACTATGAATCATTAACTTGCTAAGCTAAAATAATCTAAGTACAAGTTCTCACAGGAAAACAAAACACTCAATGTGGACATCGGATTTTGTAAAAAAAAAGAGGAGAAAAAGCAAGTGCTACAAGGTAACAGTGTGTGACAAGCCTTGTTTTGATTACAGCAAAATCTCAGAGTAAAGGCCAATCTCTATTTAGGGTCCTGTATTTTGAGCCACTGCACATTTTTATTATTATTTTTATTAAAATATCCTGTGGCACACCACCAACCATCAATGTTACAAAATTACACATTGTAGCCCAATACAGTATATAAAATGACAGTGTAGTCTCTCGATTTGTTAAACGCACTCAGTGTGAAACCTGGAGCTGAAATTATTTGTATTAACTCAATGTTTTTTTTTAAATTATAAATAAATATAAATGTTAAAATAATAATTTTAAGTCAGCACTATGTGAGTATCAGACAAATTATTTGAAATTATATTAAAGTTAAGTCATGTTGGTGGAGCTTTTCATTCAATAGCTACATAGATCAGCCATTTAAACTTGGTAACTGGTTGGAATATAGTGGCAGGTCATTGTCACGGATATCATGGGAAAATAATTTAACAAAACTAAACATACATTTCAGACAACATTGAGGATGGCTCAGAATTAACCATTTCAATATTGGTCACATGTCTAAACTCACCTGCCAATACATTATGAGTTAGCAGTTTTAATGTACTAGCTAATTGTTGTATGTGCATATTAAAGGTAATCTTCACTGCATGTGTCGCTAATCAGAAAAAGAGCGTTAACCATGGTAACAACTGCACATTCGAAAAAGGGTAATGCAAAAGAATGTTACGTTTACTGAGTTCTGTTCAGGTGAGGACTGAAAATGTTGGCCATGCCGTGCTTTAACATGCATAAGATTAAACTGCATCAATGTTCAGAGGGCTATTATGTTAATCACGTCGTCCCACTATATAAACTCAATTCTTTACGACACAATGGTGGAGAATACCTACTAGTGATTTCAAAAGATTCAAAAAAATCATTTAACCAATGGTATTGGTCTAGATTCTTATCGGTGTTATCGTCGGTTAATGATGCACTTCCCTACTTTTCACCATTGCTTTTTTTGTTCGTAGTATTGTCTGCAACTAAGCAACCAACTGCACATCAGAATCAGAATCACTTTATTGGCCAAATGTACAGGTACAGAGGAATTTAACTTGGTGTACAGCGCCAGTGAATAAACACAAAACATACAACATGAGACATCAATTAAAGAGATAAGAACTCGGTGTTTAAGTGTTCAGTGGCCTTAAGTATGTGATAACAGTCTCACTGTCTGAGAGTAATTAAGTTACAGAGAATATATACAGTGGAATATAGTAGAATATATACAGTCTATCAATGTAGATACGATATATGGTAAGTGTATTGTGCTATGATATCCATTATCATGTTTGTTAGAATGAAATGGGATTATTTCTAATTCAGAGCTAAAAAGATTGTCTATCGTTTTTAAAATGCTATTAGTATGGATTTATACTCAATGTGTTATTTGTCTCATAGTAAAGTCTCCATTTAGCCTGCCTAGAATAAAATGAAACCAAAAAAATCAGCTTTGCTTCTAAAATTTTAATTTTTAGGCCTCAAACGTAGTAGTGTGGACATCATTGTAGAAAATGTTGTATATTTTAAACTAAATATTAGTAAAGATACAACCCCGTCTTTCGCTGTGTCATTTGAGTAGCAACATAGGTGCACTCTATATAGAATGTTAGTAATCACAATACAGCTACATTGAGTGTATATTTAAGAATTACAGATATTATTCAATCATGTTTATTTATGTGGTAGGGCAACTGAAATGGAATTGTACCCGTTAATTGCTTCTTGCAACTGTGGCTGTCCATGAAATTTCACCTAGTGCTCCACTTTGCCATTAAGTGACACAAGACAACAAGTCTGGCAACATTATATTGTTTTTTCTTCAACACTGAAGATGAAAGTACCATTAACAGTAACAATTTTGCTCTCTATAGCATATTTGCTTGAATTCCCCTGTGATAGTCGAGTAAGGTTATATTGATGCTCAAAATGATTTATTATTATGGGCAAGGTTACTTTGAATGACGCGTGGGCCTCGGTACCTTCAGAATCCAAGTGTATTTTCTCAGCTAATTCAGCTCATTGCAGTTATTAAACTTCATCTTCTGGTTGTGTTTGTTGCGTTACTGGGTTTAACTAGTCCTGCTCTACTTCAGGTCACAAGTCTCTCCCGTAAAAGCACAGGGGAGACTGGTGCTGCTACTGGGCGGAAACTTTGAGTGGCTTTGGAGTGAACCCCCTTCACTTTGCTGAAAGGTGGTGAGCCTGACCCTTGGGTTTGTTTGGAATTATCAAATTTTTTTAGCGTTCAGCTCAGAACAGCGCAGAAAAAATTCAATGCTCCTGTTACTATGCACACAACTACCCTGTCTCACACTCAGGGCCGGTCCTCACTCTTGCACCATGCTACAGTTTATGAATGTGACTTAGTAGTGTGTTTATATGCAGGTGGATACACGTATACGTAACACCCCAGAGGGTCTCCATTGGGGTTTGTTGTGGGGAACATGGGGGACCAGTCAATGGCATCGATGCCTTTCGATCCAGGAACTGCCTACACATTCTGGCCATATGAGGCAGGGCATTGTTCTGCAGTAAGAGGGACAGGGGAGCCCTTTCCATCCCTGAAGTTTGATTGATTTTCTGTGATGATGTAGTGCTCTCTTAATGTTGTCAGCTGTGTGTCTCAGTTCATTATAAACCCCTCTGTGTTTCCCACACTATTGTTTTAGTTAGTAGTGGTGGCTGGGGGGCACGTGCGTGTGCATATAATTAACTCGCCTTCAACAGAGCCTTACTGACTTTGAGTGACTGCAATACATGGTATTCACAGATATGTGCATAGCTGCAGCTGAGGTCTGTCTACATGGACAGAGAAAACTTGGTGGACATTTGTATGAGCCAATATCTGGCGAATATTGATCAGCACAGTTGCTAATCTCCTAATATGAGGAACTCTTTTGGTTATTATGAAACTATGGCAAGACAAATGGCTTTGTGTCTTTCATTCATGTGTCCATCATCTTTTTGCAACAACCAGTCTTAAGTGACCTGAAAGTTAGACTTCACAAGGACACAGACGAAGAGACCCAACATTTTTGCCTTTTAATGGCGAAAACGCATGCTCGGTGGACATTTCCTGTACTTTGGCAGTTGCTTCATAAGATTACATAGCAGAAACTGGCATATTGTTGCAGTTGCCAGCAGGACCAGTCAACTGGACCAGTTCCAAACAACCATTCATTTCAATAGCCCATTTTGAACAATTCAGCAATTCCCAATGTGTATTAGTAGGGAGGTGTTAGTAGAATGCATGCAAATGAATGACTTACTGGTTGAAAGGCAGCAACTTATCTTACCTCACTTACTACCTGTTCATGTTGCCAACATGCACTCGCATATAAAAATAGTCATATTGTACACATTATATTTCTGAGGTGATGTAGCTGCTAGATTTTTACCATGACCATGGCCCACCTGACCTGAGGGCAGACACCACATCGGAGTCGTCATGCCTGTATGTTGTGAACACAGAGACACGGTACTTGGATGTGTGCACACAGCCCTAAGATATGCCTTCATCTAACCAATTAATATTTTTTCTTTGTGTGGCCACAGTTTAAACACTATCTGTGACAGTACATTGGTTATATTGTGAATGACTACACTACTGATGATTGAAGTGCATATAGTGCTGCTTGAGTTACAGAAGTTTTGTATTTTAATGTATCCTCTGTGTGAACAATTCAGTGTCTTTATGGCCTTCATCCTGCAATGGTCTAGCCACAATTTGTGTAAATGATCACACTGTTCTCCTAGTAAGGCCCACAGTCGGTCGCGGTAGCAGAAGTCATTTTAGCAGTAGTTTTTCTTACAGTCAAGGGACCCCTTAGTTAAAAGAATAAACACAAATAAGTACTGCCTTGAAAATATCTCGAGTAAACTGGCGTTCAAATAAAGAAGTGTATTTGGGGGTGTTCCTTTATTCATGCTGTGGAAGAAGACGTTTCTGATTCCCATTCATTATTTGCTCTGCTTCAGTGTTGACCCTCTGCTTTCAGACACTCATCCGCTCCAGTGGCTCTTTGGCAAGTGTATTTCTCTCTGTATTGGTGTGAACAGTTATTCTAACGATGCTGCCTGTGTTTCTTTGTGTCTTTAGGTTTCTGAGTGATCTCTGCCCAGAGCAGAGCTGCAGAAGCGTTTGTGACCAGGACCAACAAGTGTGTCTCCTGCATAAGCGACAAACAGAAAGTCTGTGTCTCTCCTTCCATAATAAATATCTATGTAATGGAAATATATAGATTTTCACATGCCTTTGTCTGCTGTGTTATCTATATATTCATATGTGTATATAAAATAAAATAAAACTCTCCACCCTGAAAGAAAAACAGGTTTTATGGATGTGGAGGCTGTAGCCCACCCCCATCCCCACCCAACCTCCCAAACACCACACCTCTCCGTCTGTCCTTCTTTAAGTGTTGACTTTTTTAAGGTTTCTTTGGAAACACAGGTTTTGGTTTGTCAGCTGACCCTGTTATTCTCTACGAGTGGAAACATCTCAGCATCTCTCCCCCTTCACTCCTTGATTATTTCACTCCCACCTTTTACCAAGCAAATGTTAAAACATGTAAACCTGAATACTGTTCTCCCCTTTTCTTTATGAAATAATTGAATGATGCAACCCTGGATGTTATTTACTAATTTTTTTTCTTGTTTTCTTTTTGTTTTCCTATGGTGATTAGGAGTTTGCCTGTTGACAATATAAGCAGCTGATGGCAACAGTCAGTGGTAGAATGATTTTCTGGGGCTCTCCCTTTCTTTAGAGCTCTGAATGATTATTAAATATGTTGTACAACCTATGGTCTTCTCCAAAAATACCAATAAAAACATTACATAACTCAAAATTCCAAGCCCAAGTCATTTTCATAGAAGCTTAGAAGCTGTCAAGAAAATTGAAGCATGTCCTCAGTTTAATATGAACCACTGATTGATTTTTTTCTCATGTAGTCTTCACTTGTATTGACTCAATATAGTAATGTTTCGCATTGAAGAACCAATTGTACAGATTTGTTCTTAAAGTAATTTTAAACTTACAGTATTCACCAATTTTATTATTTAGAATTTTCTGAATAAGCATTGGAAATCAAATTAGCTTTGTACAGCTCATAATTTCAGAAATAATGCTTTTTTGGCTGATAGGGCATTAACATTTGTATGGGGTGGGACATCCTGTTCCCATAACCCCGAAAATGATAAAGAAAAACTGCCAAGAAAATGTCTTCAAACATGGAGAAAAATAAGAAACTTCATCAGAGTCACAAGAGTCACAAAAGAGGAATCCCTCTAAAGTGCAATAGATGCTGCATATACAGAATAAACAAAACGAGAGTGGGAGGATGAAAGACATGGAAAACAGCATCAATAAAGCACAGTCAGACAAACTACCTATTATTACATCTAAGCGTCAGTAGCAGTGATAGAATAAATCATAACATAATCCTCAACATACATTATCTCAAAGCACTTAACAGTAAGGCTAAAACCTGACGCAAGACAATCAAAAAATCCCACAATGAGCAAGCATTAACAGTGGAGAAGAAAACGTTTAAATGAAGAAACCTGCGGAAAGAGACTCAAGTTGGCGAACATCGCCCGCCACCGGGAGGATTGAAAGAAGAGATGAGGACATATCAAGTGCGATTCAAAGTAGGCAACTGGACTGGTTGAAGGTTTCTTGAAGAGGTTTCACCTCTCATCCGAGAGGCTTCTTCAGTTCTAACTAGCTGCTGGAAAAGTTCAGGTATTTATCCTCTGTGAGATGAATCTGGCCCAGATTCAGGTTATGGGTTTAGCCCGAGTCTAGGTGTAAATGAGGGTCGTTGGTTTCACCTGAGATATCCTTTGAGTTGTTGTTCTTGTTTACCTTCCTAGGGAGAGAGTGAAGGACAGTATTGTAAGTGGCGACCACCCTTTACTCTTTTCCCCTTCCCCCTCATCTCTTGTCTGTGAAGGTCCTCAGTCATCCAGGCATATGCAAAGATAATAATACATCAATGCTAATCAGAATATATATATATAATTCAAGATTTTCAGAGTTGAAATTCAGATCCCAACAGACAGGTGGCGCTGTGAGCAAATGTACAGGCACCAGGAATTCAAGATGCAAGACATTAAATGCAATCTTAACTGTTGACAGGAGGAAGATGATGAGATGAATGCAGAGTGTCCATGTGTTGAGTGTTTGGAAATTGACAAACATTTCACTATGTGTCTTGTGATCAAACAAATCTGTTTGAAGCCATATGCAGCTGGTGGGCAACATTTGTCTTTGGCTGATTGCAACAGCTGAGTTTCCTAAAAGTCAACACAAAAACTTCGAAGTCTTACTGCAAACATTTATATTTATTTTGCGAAAGACACCAAGTCTTACAGAAGCCTTGACACTTTATTGTTTTTTTCTTTTTTAGGTTTGGACCTAGTTCAAGTCCTTTTGACTAAGAATTAAGGACCTTCACAGCTTCAGCGTTTCACTAATTTCATGCCCTCACAGGTTTCCAGAGATTTAATTTCTATCTGTACATGGTTATTGTCCTGACAAGAGCTGGGCCTATTTTTTCAGTGGCCCTCACCAAGATTTGGCTCTCAGTTATCCAGGTTATAGTGTCATCAGGACTAAAGGACTAAAATATTTTTCAGACGTTTCACCTCTCCTATGAGAGGCTTATTCAGTTTTTATTACCTAGTGGAAAGGTATTTATCCTCTCTGGGATGCATGAAAAGAGGATCGATATACTAAACTTGCATGTTGCCACTTCTCTGAAGCAAATACTGTAAGGTAACAATCAATACAGGCATAATATTGTCAATTCTCTATACAAATGTACTGTATGTTATGATTTGACGCTGTATAAAAAAAAAAAAAACATTTTATTCAAGAAGTCTCAATGTTAAGATCCGTTGCTTTGAGCTTTATAATAGTTAAAGTAATCGCATTTGGCGACAAATCGAAATAAGTATTTAGTAAATTGTGATGATCTGATGACTTTGATGATGATAGAGCAGAGGTCGTCAAGATTCTTCAGGCCAAGGACCCCCAAACTGATGGAGAGATGGAGCAGGGACTATATAAATTTAATGAAATTGTGTTATATATTAAACTTGGCCTTGTGCCATGTACAAGATAAGTTTTATCCTTATTGTCCCACAGTGGGGCAAATAAAAAAAGCATATAACAATATGTTGGATTTGTGTGAATGTGTATTTAAGGACATTTAAATTTGACATTTTTTCAAACGGAATTTTGTGACACCCAGTAGTACCCTGGCGGAGCCCCTGTTGAAGACCTCAGCTCCAGCATTTCCCATTCCCTGGATCAGAATCTTACAAGGTGTTGAATTCCTTTCTGACAAATCTTTACAAAGACACCCCAAGTGAAACTGTCCTTTTGACACAATTTAATGTGTATAATCAGTATAACGTAATGTGTTTGGAAAAATTAAGCTGCTGAGTGTAAACTGATGAAGGATCATCATGTGTGAATGCTGCTAAACCTAATGTGTTTCCTGTGACTGCCTGTGATTGGAACTATGTTCTGCTCAATATGCAAATTTACATGGATATCATTTCTGATCGTGTAGACAAAATGTTATTTCTATCCAGTCTGGATGCCCAAATATGCATTTGGATGCATTTACATCTGCCATTAAAGCTGTCCATTTGTGACTGGATCACTCACGATACCAATTCTGAATAAGTCGTAGTTCATTCATAGGAAATAATGACTTTGAAATGAACAGCTAATAACTCATAACATGTATAGTGTCATTTTAAAAGTTAAGTCCCATGGGAAAAACTGATCCAATATTTCCTGTTTCAACAAACATGACTCTGTGAATTGTTTTTATTGTTTATTAGTAAAGTCATCAGTTGTCTTCAGCCCTTAAGAAAAAGAAACATCATATGTGATTGATACAACAGTGACCTGTGTCCCTTGCACAGTGTCTAAACACTCAATTCAGTCCTAGAGCTATGTCAACCAACCAAGCATTATGGTATAAGATACTACACGTACACACTACACTACACACATAATTAATTGAGCTGATAAGCCCCGCCCCTAAGAACAGTATTTCCAGGAATCCCCCTTTCTGATAGGTCAAGGGATTCCTGGGAAAACTGGACCCCAGGAGAGAGCAGAAGAAATCTCCTGAAAAAAATAATAATTTACACACCATTACAAGGAACACTTTTTGGGATGCTCGGTTGTGATGTCACCAGAATGTGAAAGATTGTCTTCTCCATGACAGACCCAAATCACATACCTGGATATGCTCAGATAGGTGATTCTGTCCTCCGTCCCGAGCTACAGTGCTTCATCTCAGACTACCAACTGACCAGAGATGCAGCACTGCACCATGGGCCAAAGGGAAGAACACAACATAAACAAGAGAAAACCACTTGGACAAAGTCCACTTCCACTTGCTGCACATAGATTCGTCTACGGACATTCTGTGAGATGAGTGTGTTTCATTACAGTATTTGCAATTATGTATTATTTCAAATTGTCTTGTGTGCCATGGCACCATTACCATTTGTCATATACCATATTTACATTCACATCAGTTATATATTACACTGGTTTATCAATGTTCTGCATGTCATATACAAAATAATAATAATAAATAATTAAATAATGATGTGATTTAAGACCTGTGTCACTCACTTCACGACATAGTTACATCCATAAATGATAGGTACCAAAAGGAAGCCTTACCATAACCATGTGCAGAAGTGGACGCTGTGTGCTCTCAAACCAAGACAAAAGGATCCTCCAGACTTTTACCAGCCACGAATCTGCAATTGGCATTGGGTTATGTCAGTGCCTTAGGCAAAGGTAGCTTACACTTCTGTGATAGTGCCATTAATGCTGAAAAATACAAAGAGATTTTAGAGCAACACATGCTGCCTTCAAGATAACATCTTAAGGTCCACTCATCCATATTTAAACAAGACAGATTGCTTACAGAAGTCGTATCTCATCAGCTGCACCATATTAAAGAGCACAGTTTACAAAGTACATTGAGTACCCATGGGCTGGATAAGGGTCAGTATTGTAATACAGTATTGTCCTCCATGCATCAGCATTAACTCTCAAATTGTTCTTTGATTCTCCTTCTTTTGGTCTTCTACTGAGATTCTGATACTACCAGGGAAACGGGGATAGAGAGACATATAAAGACACAGGCAGAGAGAGACGCTGGGTGTTTTCCAGGAATGCTTTGACTGCTTGGTTGGAAACTCCCAGTCTGCCCATACAAGGTCAAAGCATGAGCCTTTCACTTTGAGGATCATGGAAAATGGGATCACTGCTTTGAATAAACATTCTCTCTTCCAGGCTGTGATTGCTCCCACTGATAGTCTGTCTACAACCCACCCCCCACCCCACCCCCCAACACACACACACATCATTCCAGCTGGCCAAACACATTCCCTTTTCTAGTCACAGTGCGGAGGCAGCACAAGAGGTGGACATCTTTAAGTCACTCTGTTGGCCCTCTGGTCTGGGCTCAAAAAGCCCATATAAAGAGAGTCTCTCCTTTTCTCTTTTAGTTTTTTTCTCTCTCTCACACCCCCCCCTCACACACTGAGTTGGAAACAGACATACTCAGATGAAGTCATGAGACATGTAATGGGACATGTTCAGGTACTGCATCTGTATTGCAACGTAATTACTTTAACTTGTCATGTGCCACTTGTCAAAAATACATTGGGGAGGTTTTAATTGTGGATTTCAACAGACATGCACAATTAAACACAATACAGTTAACAAAGATATAGAAAGAATCATTTCATAATCTCTGGACTTAACATGAGCTAGTAGAGCTGCCTTCTCTCATTCATTGCCTATTATTACTTACTGTCCTTTGCTAATCTGCTCAAATGTCCATATTTGTCAGCTTGGGAAACTATAACTCATATCCAATCCGTGTCACATGTTTCCCTTAGACATGATGATTTGAACTTTTGGACTTATGTATGAATTTTGGAAAAGTCATTTTTTAGATGAGTGGCATGTTGGCAGAGACATGTGTGAATAATCTACAAAGCAAGTGTGTTACAGATTTTGGCAACTTCCAGTGGTAGAATAAAAGAAAGATAATGTGACAGACAGCAATTTGAAGCTGTATCCGAGTAAAATATTGCGCACTGTACTGTATTGTACTGTATATAAACTTTATTTTTAATGAACTCCATAAATCTCTATTTCATTTCCCCTACAATGAGGTTTAAAAAAAAACACTTCTTAGTGATGGAGGATGTGTCACAATAGACCAGCATGATAGTCACAGTCTTTCTACAAACTACCAGCCCAGAGGGAATGTGTGCATATTAGTGTCTGTGTGTGTGCGTGTGTGTGTTTAGACAGGCTGTGATAACAGTCAGAGCCATCTCTCCTGTTGAGCCAAACATTGCCTAATATGGTTGCCTTTCTATTTCCCCTTGACTCTGTAAATCACAGAAAGGAAGCCCTCACACGCATGCACACACACACACACACACACATGCACAGATATACAGTATAGTGTTGGTGCAATGTGAAAAACTATGATTGACAGGCTTCATTACCTCACATATATACAGTGGTCCATTAACAAGCGAAACAAAACACACATAAAAGTGATTAGAAAAGTAGAGTTCAACATCACTTACCAAAAATGGCATTGCTGAACTGAGCAGTGGGTCCAACACTTGAACCTTAACAGAGCAGCCACAGAAGCCTGTTGGTAGGTGAGTGAAAAACATTAAAGCTGTTATAAGGAACTTGGGGAGTAGTCCTGATTAACAACAGAAAAATATAAGGAGTCACAAGACAATGAAGAAAAGAAAAATGTATACGTCTTTCACAAAAAAGAAAACATTGGTCTTTAGTGACTACACATACAGTATATAGTACTGTCTTCATAAATACCATAAGGTCCATAGACATCACTTTATTTGAAGGCAATATAAACCAAAAAACAACTGGCTTACATAGGGCAATGAGTAGGGCTTACAGTGAATTGGAGCGGATGTCGCTGCCGCTGACCTCAACCCAGATATAACCAAACTGAACTTGGGGAGTAGTCCTGAGTAGCTGTTCTATTCATACTGTACATTTAAAACCGCATAAGGTGTTCTTTGGTGTTCTCAATACTTGCACTGCTTATATTACTTTCATTACATACAGCCCTTGTTCCACTGAATATACTCAGGTCACTGTATATATTGTTTATTCAGTTCTTTTTTCCCACACTTGCACAGTCTTAGTTTACTTCACTGTTCTGAACCTGTGTCGTATATATGTTTGTATACTTTTTTTTAACTTGCTGCTGCAACACTGCCAATTTCCCCACTGTGGGACAATACTGGATTATCTTATCTTATTTTTAACCTGATTCTTCTCTTATTAACTTTAAAATACTATAGAATACAAAGTTTTAATACATTTGGAGCAGACTCACTTTCAACAACATCACTATTACTTCTACATTGATCTCACCAAATTCCTTACTTATTTAAGATTTTTTTAGAGTCTTGAAATCCAGCCTAAAGGACCTCAAAGATTAGGCGAAAAATAATCAAAGGCGTTTTCATGAAGTCTTTCATGAGGTTTGTTTCGCATCCACTTTCCTCCCCTTCCTTATCCCGTGTGAAACTGAGCCTGGGAGCCACGGTCTCTTGGTCCCAGTGGGGTACTGATGTGACTTTGTGAGCAGGGGGGTTATGTGAAAGTCCTCTTAACCCAGTGCCTGCTGGACTTTTGACTGCTTTGTAAATAAATACAGCATTTCCTCCTCTCCTATCTCTGTGGACGTTCTCATCTTCATCCCAGTCAGAAGTAAGATAGCAGCTCCCACATTACAACACATTTTATTAGCTGCGAGAAAGACCTTCAAAAGGAAATGTATATCTTAGAGTATAAAATAGCTATGAAGATGTATTGCACCACATTCAACTAATAGAAAATAAGTTCCTTTGCACGAAAGCTAGATAATCTACTACTACTACTACTACTATACTGCTTAGTAGGTCACAGAAAAACCAAGCATACCCTGACAGAACATGCAAACTCTATCCAAGCTCAACTGGGACACAACCCTAGTCTAGCCCTTTTTAAATAAACATTTGTGTGTTGCCAAGTATTGCTACCTATTAGTTTTAAACCATCATTGTGAGTGCATGTCTGCATTATGTGAACCTCAATAGATAAATGTCTGTTTGAAGGTTCAGATGTGGGTTCAGGTTTCGAATCGGTTTTGGTTTGGGTTGGAGGCTAGAAAATGCAATATGTTTGAAATAGTCATACTGTATACATTTTAAACGTCAAAAACTCGTGTGTGTGTGTGCATGTTGCTCTTACCTTGTCCGTGTCCTCCACACCTCTCAATTCTCCTTCATCGTCTTGGTGCATTAACACACAAAGGCAAAACTCAGAGGGGAACAGATGGGTGAAGTGAGGATTTGAGTACTCTATCAGACTATTAGTAGTTTCTAGGATTGGGTCTGTGCCCGCCCAATGCGTTATGACACTGTGTGAAACTGTTGCCAACCATATGCTTTTCACATTGAATTATTGTCGTATTTTTTTGGTTGGTTTACCATTTAAAGACAGCCCACGTGAACCACCCAGCCCCAGGATTAATTTATAGATTGTGTGTTTCTGATCAGCTGCTTTTAAATATTATATGTTTTACAGAAAAGCAAAAAGGTGTTCTTCTTTTTCCAGTTGACCTCCTCAAGACCCCTTAAACCAATCTTACAACCAACAGCTATCATGAATGAAAATGAATTATAGTGTGTATGTCTATGTGTGTTAGCTTTGTAGTTGGATATAGGATGAAGAAGGTGGATATTATATTACCAAGCAGACAAAAACAACAGTTTAAATTCAAGTATACACTGCAGCATGTAATGTCTCAGTAACACACTTTCAAACAGCAGACAGGAGAAACTGTGGAGTGACCCTCTGCAAACCTTTAAAACACATTCCAGGCCCTACCCTCTACATTTTGGTTGTGCTAAATCCACAGTGGAAATTAAAACTTAAAAGTTTTGTAAGCCATCACAAAAGCCTATGAAATAAAAAAATGCTGTCTTTTTCAGACTGATAGTTATTCCTTTTCAGGTGCGTCAGCTTTTGCAATGAAGGTTTACTGTATAATGCAACTGTGAAAAAAGTCACAGCTAAGACATCACATTTAGTCACTTAAAAATATTTATGCATCTGGGCTGAGGCAGAAGTCATATTAAGAGACTTTGTCTACATTTTTTGACACTGTCCGAACCCTTCTTTTATAATCACTGGACATTTCTCACAGTGTGCTCTTCAAACCATCATTTGGATTGGTACAAAATGATGTCACTGTCTTTTGTGACAAAGGTTAAGTTTGCAGAACTTTCAACAACAACCATGTGATTTCTTTAGGAGTAGTCTCTACGATCCTACCTTACTGCTGAGTCTTCTGCAGGTAGGATCAGGAGCTGCTCAGAGCTGCTTCATCCCTGGACTGCGGACATTTCAATATCTTGTCATATCACAGGCTGCTTGCTTGGTTTTCTAACAAATTAAACTTACTTGACTTATCTGTCCACTATAAGACTAAACAGTGTTGCTGGATGATAACAGGTCTGTCAGCTGATGGTCAAATTATTCTGAAACAATGTCACTCCTCAGTGTGGGTCACCGTCTGGTCTTGGAGTGCCTCTCTCTTATGAAGCAGATGGACTGCCAACCCATGCATTCCTCTTTTACCGTGTATGGTCATTGTGGGGAGGGCCTTACACCAGGGAATGCCCCCTCCAGACAAGATTGATTGGCTAATGTCAGAGGAACCAAGAAGCCTGAACTAGTGACCTGTAGAGTCTGGGAAAGATGGAGGGACAAGACAGAGAGGATAAACAGCACACAGTGTGGACCAAGAAACTAGAGTCTGGAATTTTAGGAAGGGGTGAGCAGAGAAAGAAAAGGTAGGACATATTGTAAAGAGTAGCCTAAACTGAAATAAACATCGAGGAATCTTATGACGCACATTTTATATATATACTGTATATTAAAAACTCAAATTCTCTGTGATCGAAGTTAAATAATAACATTTCTATATTAGTAAATCATCTTTTGTTGATTTTACATTCAATTGCCCTAATATGCTTTACCCATGAAGCATAAAATGTCATTGTATTTAGGAGTGTTAAACAATTGCAATGGTCGGAAGTTTGAGATTTAAACTTTAAATGGCGTTATTGACCGCAGCCAATCAGAACAGAAAACTTTTAGAAAGCATCATATACAATGCAGCAGGCTTTACATCACCAACACTGTTGGTCCAACAGCACACCTTTTCTAACACGTGCTCCTACACATCTCTGGCATAAAACACATCAGAACACAAATCCCAACATTAACTTCTGGCCCAAAGACATGTTCGGATTATTAATGTTTAAGTTAAGGTTGCCAACAGTCCCGACATCCCATATATTGGGCTAAATTTCCCGCACTGCCGTGGCACTGTGGCAACATGCACCGGACAAAAGCTTTTTGTCCCGTATTTGGTAGTGAGAAAGTTGGCAACCCGTAGTTTTAGTGTAATATGCTGCTATCAATTTGAGCGGTATTTTCTTGTCTTTAGTTTGAGTACAGCTGTGTAATGAATGGAACTGTAGCCTGAGCTCTTCAAAATGCCATCCAATTCCCTTAAACGTTTTTTTAGTTTAACAGAGTGAGTGGATTATTCTGACTGTCTCTTCTGCTGTGTCTTAATAAGGTAATGTTTCAGAGATGGTTCACTGTTTACAGCAAGTGACGAAACTGGACCATTAGCAATGGCAACCAAGCATGGACACACACACAGGGAGAGACATATTCACTTACAGCAGCCTTTACTTAATGTACGATGAGCACACATGAGACATAGATCTTAAATAAATCTCAAAGAGTCTGTGTTCACAATCTGTTCCTACTCATGGAGACGAGTTGGATGCACTAAACTACTGAAACTCAAATGATCTATGCTCAACTGCTATACACTAAAATGAGTTTTGAGGGATTTCTAAAATGTAAATGTATGAGTCACGGAGAAAGAAAAAACATCAGAGATATTTTTCGAACTGAAAAACTAGACTGATCTCAAGGGCATTTGTGTTGGTTATTCAAATATGTCATGTTGTAACACATATTTTGCAGGATTACTTTGACATAAACACATCATCTAAGGTCTCACAGTTTCTAGGAACTGCAATGTAAAACAAATCTGAATCTGTGAGGAAAATAAATCCTGACTTGATCCTGCTAACTTTAACCATTTTAGGTCAGTTAAAGAGGTTTCAGATTTAAAAAATAAATACAAATCTATTATTGAGGATTTTAAGTCTAGCATTAGAAACAATCACATCTGATAGTTATGATCTCTGGGTATTAAGCATATCCTTCAATGTCAGTGACAAGCACAAGCATCCAATTCAGGTCTTACATAACTGGTGTCTCGGTTACTGTTACTGCGGATACTGAAAACCAGACGTGATTTATGGGAGAGACAAAGCATAGAATTATTGAGAGATAATGAGAGAAAGCAAGCTCAGCTAAAGGTTGTTTACAGGCTCACGTGAGCCAGCCTTAACTGTCTCTTTCCTTATCGAAGAGGAACGTTTTAAGCATATCTTTCGACTATAGAAATGGTGTCAGGTTCCCAAACTTAAACTAAGAGTAGGCTCCAGAGAGGAGCCTGGTAACTGAAGGCTCTGCCTCCCATTGTCATCTTAGAGTATCTTGGAAGTAAACCTGCATTTTGAAATACTAAGTGATCATTCAGAGTTTCTTCTCTCTCTTTTAAATTGCCTTGAGATAATGTTGTGATTTGGCCCTGTAAAATTAAATTTAGTTAACTTTAGCCTGCCGACCCTTTCCATTATCCAACACATGACTTAAAAGCACCCAACACACCCGGGGTCCACATTGTGAAGAGTCTGAGGAACAACATTAACAGATGTTTAGTGTCACAGGAAGTCCAGTAGGTAGCAGAAGGCTATGGGCAATGTCTCTGTTTACATCCACTGACAGCAGCAGGCCTGCTGCATTCACAGTGTGTGTGTGTGTGTGTGGGGGGGGGACTCCATCTTTCTGTACTCCAACTTGTCAAAGCAGGAAGAGCAGAAATGAGTTGTGCCAAAATTAGAACAGTGTGTACAGGTAGAGCTGCTGCTGTCATCTGCTTTCTGTCAGCTCCATTAACTTCACTATGAGCAGTGTGCTCAAAGCATGAACTTGTGTGATATTCACCAACACTGATCTGTTACATTTTCCCAAGGAAACTTTGCTCCAAAGTGTTTTTTTAGTTACCAACAAGCACAATTGACACTGGGCTATTGCTATGACATCCTTAGTAAGAGTACTAAATTCAACCGCAAATGCAACGTGTCAATTGCCAGACAATACACGCGCAGACCAGACAACAGGCTGACAAAAGCCTTTGTGGGACTTTCATTGTAAAGTGTGAACAAAAAAATCTTCAACCATACATACAGTAAGTGGTGTCATAGTAGACTTGGGCATCACAATAAGATGGCTCTTGATTCAAATCAAGTGTGTGGAGTGTATATGTTCTCCCAATGTCTGCATTGCTCCAGATATTTCGGCTTCCTACAATGTTCAACAACATGCACAAAGGTGGGAATGTGAATGATTAATTGTCTCTGTATGTGAGAGGCTGCTAATAATAATATATCATTTGATTTTATCCAATGGTTAAATCAATCTCTGATACTTAGAGAAAAGGATCCTCCACAACTGTACAATTTCTCCACTACATTCAAACTGACAAAATGAACAAAACAGAATAAAAAATGTTTTCATACTTGTGTCTGTGGTTGGTCATGCATGGTAACAAGGTAGGTAAGCAACCAGCGGCCGAGGACAGATGAGATCTCACACCTTCATTGTGAAATAAACAGCATAAAGAGCCAAGCCTTTATTTGGAACAGAAGTAACTCAGAGAAAGGTGGCTCATATTAAAAGCTGCCGACTATATTCAGCAAGTGAAATGAAGCATTATGCGGAGTTATCCATTTGTGGCAACATTTTTCCATCTTAATAGTGATTTTTTGAGACTTTTTGGCACATACCTCATACAAACCCTATAAAGTCTGCTCAAATAATAATATGGTCAGTTTTCTCTGAACAGGCTGCAAACTGATTTAAGCCTTCAATCCTAACCATCCTAATAATGGTCCTTATCAACCAAATCCCAACAGCATACATTCTTTGGAGATTTTTTTACAAAGTGCCTTTAACACTCCCCCAGAAAAGTCTGAGTTATCATTTGCATGGCAGTGTGTTTGGACCCAGCACTGACCTGCGGATCCAAATGCAAATAGGCAGTGTGGTAGAACAACTGTTAGTGCTGTGATCCCGCTTCTGTTATAGACAATGATTTGTGCTGTCTAGATGTAGTCATCATCCACAGGTTGTCCTGGTGTATCACAGTGATGAAGGAAGAGAACCACCACTCTCTGAAACACTCCCCTTTTGCTCTGTCTGCGCTCTGAGATCTCCTCCCCAATGGTCTCCATGCAGATATCAGCAGAGAGCTGGCCTTTACGCCGGGGGGCATAAATGGTGGCTACAACACAGAAACAAAAAGGAGAACCACATTCAAAAGGCTTCTACAATAGGTAAATAAGGCATACAATGTAGAGAATCACTCACTGCTTTCATCGTCCTCAAAGTCATAGCGGGCATAACTGTTGGCATCAGCTGCTCTCAGAGTCCTCAGCCAGGGGAAGTCTGTGATCATGCTGTAGGGAGCACCATCCACCATTCCTGAAAACCAACATGACAGACCATATTAGCATTAGGGTAGAAGCTTGGGTGATTTGTGTATCCAGACTACCAGCTGCTGGGTATTTTTCGTGTATTATTAACATGTCAACCAAGTCCTCCAATTCGAATTGGTTTGTTGTTGTTGTTTGTTGTAGGACAGCTCACTGAAAGGTTTGATAAGAATTAAAATGTGAATCATATGTTATGACCTTTAAAGTCATCATATCTTAACCGAGTTATGTACCTATTGAAGAAGATTTTTGCCCGAAATGTTAAACTCTTATATCGTATCCATAGATATGATATATAAAACGTAGTAGATTGACAACTGCTGATGTATATCCATGCCCAGAAATTGGGAGGGTTAATGTTGTTGTGACTATATTACCTTCCAGTGTATAGATGTCCCTCCCCCAGGGGTATGTGGGGTACTTTTTGACATCTTCTTCTGTCCTGGTGGCCTCTGGGAAGAACTCATACTTGATTAACTCTCTGAGAGAGAGAGAGAGAGAGAGAGAGAGAGACAAAGAAAAGAAATACAAGGATCAGCTCGGGGCTCACAGGCACACATCATGTTGAAATTAATGTTTGGCCTCATACTTTAATAAGGAGTATTTGAAGAGTTTAACGATATAGTGCAATGGTTGTTAAAACGCTCCCTTTGAATGGATCATTTTGTAGGTTTGATGCTGGTATATTTTTAATTTGTCTGTTTACAAGAATCCAAATGGGTGACGTGTTTTGTATGAGTCCTTGCATCTTGCACACAAAAGTCAATTTATGTATGGCCATATTACATGTCGATACTAAACTGATAATTGTGCTTTCGCTGATAATGGTGACATAACTAATCACGCTAATTTGATTTCTTGTAAAACAGAATAACACACACTCAGGAAGAGTACATCTGTACTGATGTAACTAATATTGTAGGTACCAAATGCTCTGACATCAGAAGGTTCAGTGAGGTGGATTTAGGCTAGAGTGCATTAGATTGAATGCTGTTAAAATGTCTTTGCCCTGCCTGTTTTGAGGACGGAAGAATATTAAAGATACAAAATACAGCCCCTACAACATCATTTACAATGAGCATAACTCTGATGTAGTACTAGTATAACAGTGTCAGCAACAACTGAGCAGTTTACGCCTTAAAGGACCATTTCAATGTATGGCATAGCAGCTGAATTAGATTGCATTAGATAGTTCAAGTGTACTTAATAAAGTGGACACTGACTGTGGCTACATACAGTAACTTTGACTGTTACAGAGATGGACTTCATAAAAGAAGTTTAATGAACTACTAGGACTTGACTATTCCAAGAGAATAGCAACCCTTTTCAGGAATTGGAGGAAGCATATTTGTGTCGTACTCCCCATTCATATGCAAAGCATTTTGAGGGACTTTTGTTTGCACTTCGGGTAGAGTTAGAGTACTTGTACTCTGCACAATGACAATAACGTTGACTCTAATCTTGTGTGTCAACACATTCGCAAGAGTTTCATTAAACTCATTCAACTATTAATCATCTCTTAGAAATGAAGCCAATGCACTGTAGATAAATGTGGCAAAGAGACAGAGTGAAACAACCACCATGTGGCCAATATTTGAAATAAACTGACGCATGGGTGGGCTACTTGACATTTCACTCACTGGCTGATGTTGGCTATCGTGTCCATCCAACTGCGTATGCGAACCTTGTTCCGTATGTTTGGAGGGTTGCTGAACTCATGCACAATAGCAATGTGGTAGGGATATGGCCCCTGGAAGAGCTGCCGTTCCAATGCTACTGTGTCAATCTAAAGAAAAGAAGAAAGTAAAAAAAATAAATAAAATACAAAAATCATGGAAATGAAGAGAAGACAAGACAAGAAGATAGCAGACACAGATCAACAGGGACCATAAAACAATTATTAAATGATGAAAGCATGGGAAATGCTCGCATGCCTGCAATTTGAATACAGAATCAATTGTGGGTTAAATTTGCTGATATCACAGACTACCAACCTGGTGCATAGGGCGCATGTAGATGATGCGGTTCCTCTCGGGAGGCATTCTAAAAATCTGATCCAGGACCTGTTCCATGTCTAGCTTTTTACACTGAGCGTAATCAAATCTGTTCACTATGGGGGCACTTTCCACTTTCAGATGCTTCAGCACTCGACATCTGGTGGCTGGAAAGGGAGGTAGGACACAGAGAAAGAAAACATTGAGCGACTAATGATCTCCGAGTGTAAAGGTTGGACAATAAGTGGCAAGGTTACTTTAAAATTGTTGTCAATATTTATTGACGTTCTTGCTTATTCATTAAACAATGGTTTAACTGGAAGACCAGGTTCTCGCTCTCTGATTTGATGAAACCAACAAATCACAATTCCTGATTATACTATGATGGGGATGACTGAGAACAAGATATACAAATCACTAGATTGGTTAAAAAACATACTGTACAATTCCCACATGTATCACTTTTTCAAGATTAAGTAAATGTTAAGTCAAAGAAACACAAATAGGAAATTGAAAAAATATATATTTTTGAGTAATCAGATGTCAGTGTTTGTGTATTACCATGAATGAACATCATCTTGGGGCAATCTTTAAGGACCAGGTCAGTGATTCCACAGTTGGTCAGAGTGATGCCGACCAGATTCTTACTCTTCAGGGACAAAATCTGTGCAAGCAAATGGATCTCAGGATGTCAGTTGTACTAAAAAAGGTTCCATAGTGGAGCTCACATTGAAAGAGATGAGACAGATATCTAAAGAAGTTTTTTTCCCTTTGCTCCGCAGTTTAGACAACAAACATGACTTGTAGTCCGAACCTCTGAGTCCAATATACATTGACACAGAGAGTTGGTGGGTTGGGGGTGGATCAATAATGTTGAATCATAAAAGTTCTTCACACCCACTGACTTCCAGAGGTTGGGGGTCAGTCCCCCAGGAAGACAGTGTGTGACCACAAGGATCAAAGACAAGTAGGACATCTGGTGACAGAAGACATGCCACAATGTCCACCATTTTGTAGAAAGGGGGCTTTGAACAGAGACACTGAGCTTCCATTGGAGAACACACCGGGCCCCAGCCCCGGTGAAGTGTCTGTGACATCACTTAAGTGATAAAAAGCCAAGGCTCCTTCCCCCTCGCTCTCTTCTCCACAAGCTCTCC